>JAYESA010000015.1:135167052-135439552 GCA_036927795.1 Iris macrosiphon | reverse complement strand
CTAACTTCTCGTCTAAGTCTCTGGTCGACCGAACGGGGGTATGGCCTCTTAAGTTCTATATTCTGGATAAACACAATCTTCTTATGCTAACATATAGTTAGTGTCATTCAATTACACTTCATTAATGGGTCAAAAGGACTATGGGATACTAGGTTGTAAGGTATGCTACCCAACTTACAAGAATCAACTAATACTTTAACTTACGAATAGAGATATCACTGGATCTCAAGTGAGAGAGGATATAACATATATTGAGATATGTGGAACAGATTACTTGATTTGAAACTAAAGGATAATCATAAGTCATAATCTAAATGAACAATTCAAACTATCAAGTTCTAACTACTAAGCACAAAAATTTAAAATTCAAGATTAACAAACTATAATCCTACCAAACTATATATCATAACATAAAAGGAATCACTTGGCCTACAATTAGAAGGATAAGGTGGCACGATCTGCTTTTAAATATCGTTTAATGTCAACGGTTATGGAATGAGATTGTGACAGTCACGTAGGAGAATAATGAGTATGCCTCAAGGAGCAAAATGATTGGAAGAAGAAAATACTAAATAGTATTGGATTTAGCGAATGTGGCATAATTTGAAAGATGAAGGGAAATTTTTGTCATCGCATAAATAACGAGCGTTAAGGTTTCGGAGAAACAACATATGAAAGTAAATAGAGAGACTCTTGATAATATCATGACTTTATAAGGGAATGTGGTATGCTAGTCTCTATGTTCGAAGTATGATCATGGGAAATGTTCTAATTATTCAATATATTTTAATTGGTAAAGAGCTATCATAATTGATCTACAATGGAGGGAGGGATTAACTCAAGATGGAAAAGTATATAGATAGTTGTTTGAGATGGCACGGTTGGTGACTCATGGAGACTCAAGTATGACTCAACTATGATCATAGATTATAGGGGATCTACTAAGCTGAATGTCGGGTAGCCTTGCTCTTACTAAGGTATTGTTTCATTCCTCTTAGTTTTCTAAGGTACTGCTCTACTAATATCAAGACAAGAATCTAAATTTATTGTCCTCTTATATTATCTCACTATGAAAGTTAGGTTTAGTCCTAATATTCAACCTTGGATTTATATTGGTTCCTCAATACTAGGATCAAACAATATGGTCAAATTTCTTACTAACCCTAGTAGTGTCTATACTAATCTCAAGTCATTCCTAAATATATCAATGGATAATGATCAATCAATTTACATGTGTTGGATGCTAGGGTTCATTAGGTATGCTAAACTTTTGGGAGCTGTCAATATTCTAATTTTTTTTCTTAATAGGTATGCTATCATAATTATCTTCTAACAACAAGGATTCCAATATTTTGTCAGGAGGCTATACTCAATAAACTATTCAGGAAGTACATTAAATAGGAAGAGGTGAGGAAACAAGGATACCGATGTTAAGAGAATTAAGCGAGTACAATTTTGAAGGTCAAGGAAGGTGGCGAGTTCAAAATTTTAGAACAAAAATAAAGAGGGAAGTCAAATATGTGGATAGGATCCTATAATCTAATCCTATTTAAAGGCTTGCTCGGTACACTAACGTAACCGAGACAATATACTCTCGACCTACATGGGCCACCACTAAAAATATGTCATGCCTTAGTCCCAAAATATGTAAGACTAGGAATACGTAAGCATGTCAGCTGTATGTATATGTCAACTCTAATATATGAAAACCATGCACAAACGTACGTTGTTTTATGAATAATAATTCACAAGTGGTATATAATTTCACCAGTCATAGGCAATACTAATCTCATCCATAAAACCAATTAGTAATAAATAACCAAATATGATAATTAACCAAGTATGAATATAGTCGAGAAGAACTAGTAGTCGGGTGGAGACAAATCCACTATCAACTAGGATATGAAAGACAACAAAATAAGTACATCTTCTAGAGATCAAGAAGCTCGAAGGGAAGACCTCATCGAAAGAGAAAAAGTAGCAAGTCCTGATCCGTGCTCCTGCAAAAAGTCATGATCTTCTATACCTGGAAAAGGGTGCCAGGTCCTCAGAGGGACATAACAAGTACACAAGAAATTAACATACATAAAAGTAACGCAGTAATAATAAATAGGGTAACTAAACCACCTACGTGGTATGTACTCGAGACATCTCTAATGACACACGAGGAGAGAGAAATAGAAGAACAGTCGTCCCACCAGGCGTTCCGTAGAACTCGGGGGTTACATAGTTGCACCATTTTCATAGTACAGTAAGAAACAGAAATCGTATACGCTTACTAGCATATTCTTCCCTCCCAATGAACTATTTAAACCGTATACGTGATGCAGGCATAATGCAATAACGTCAATAAAAATCTAGAACTCAAACTAACACCAACTACTAACACAAGACGCAAACTCACATACTGATGGTCAGTCAGCATGCTAGTCCATTGTCACGACCCGCACCCGAAAATTGGGCATGAACCGTGGGTACGTCCAGCCTACGCCGCAGAATCGGCGGTAGAACGCTGTAAAGGTCCGTTCTAGGTCAACCATATCTATCTATATCTCACTGAAAAATCCGGCATGACCTCTCCAAAAGGAGGGCAAAACCACGCAATATATATATCAAAATAATCTTCTCCCGAAGGAGGGCAACCACGCAATATATATATGAATCTCAATCACAAAATCTAGGGGAAGAAATAAGCACGATATGATATAAACAAAGAAAACCAGAACCAAGAGAGCAAGACAATCCAAAATGATACAGTCCAAGTCTAAAAGCTACAACATCTCACAGAAGCACAAAAGAATAAGTACAGTCATCCAAAATACAACCCACAAGGAAAACCCAGGAAACCCACCTAGCTAACTAGGGTGCTATCGGCGTCTCCTCGGCGCACTCCTCCTCGGGGTCACAACAGTCGTCAATACCAGGCCCGTAGTACGTAGGGCAATAGTCCTCAGGATCCTCTAGAAAAAATATGCCCAGTCAGGACTGGAGCGAAGTACATAACTCTGAAAGCAACTCCAAATACATGGTAAGGTGTATATGACGAGCAATAGAAAAGTAATCAAGATGCACAGGAAATAAATATATGCTGGAGCACAAGAAGTAGCTGCAATGTAAACTGGAGAACAATACAAGTAGTGGAAAAGTAACTGCAGGTGAGAAACATGAATACTAGCTAAGTGCCTTGAGCACAAGTTCGTTATATGATCGGCTTAGGTTGCACATGAAAGTCACTACGATAACTCCGTTATGCGTGAGTTGCATAACCGACATACACATGAATACTGTTTGGCTTTGATCATATAACCAACTCACTACTCCCCTCCCCCACTAATACCATTGGATCCAACCACAACACGCTACGTACATGATAATAGCTCGCGCACACGAAGGCGAGAGCACAAGAAGCACATGATAGCACATGATAATTAATATCCGAAGCACATGATGAAATACACGTGATAGAGTACCCGCTGAACACGGTAAGGGGGATAGCACCTCATGACGGGATCCACTAGTACCAGCTCGTGTAATAAAGTGTCAGAATCAAGTATTACAGTTCTAGAACAGGTGATATAAATGCTATCATGAAATGGAAACTATCAGAGGTAGGTACTCGCCTGATGTCCTGAGCAACTGATGAGGATCGAGGTCCGGACCGGTGTCGCAAGGACCTAATGCGAAAAGCAAGGATTAAACAGGGTTCTAAGCATTTAAACTGATATAAAATAATTAAAAACAGGCTTCTAGGGCTATTCTAGGTCGAACGGGTTAAACCGGTAAAATTCGGGTCAAAAAGTCAACCCGGGGTCCAAAAAGTCAACTCTAGGTCAAAACTAGGTCAAACGTTGACTTTTACGGTCAACGGGGACAATTATGGTCAAAGCTAGGTCAAACTAGGGTGCCCCTGAAATTCTAGGTCAAACCGAGCTCATTAAGCCACTAAACTCTCAAACTCGCCTAATCGAGATACCGAGATACCCTCGGTATCCGATACCTCGCCCTAGGCCACGCACCCCGCCTAAACCCGCTAAAACCTATGCTAGCACGCGTAATTATATACATATAAACATATAAAAATTATTCCCAAGCATTTCCTAGGCTAATGCTCAAATACCCCGCTCGAAACTCAATACCTTGAATATCTCAAGGTATCGAGATACCTCGGTATCTCAAGGTATTGAGGTTTCGCTCTAAAACCCTCTAACTAGCTACCTAGCTATTAATTATATACCTAGTTATTAATCTAGGCTAGGTAATATAGATATCTACTATATTTATATATATCTAAGTATGTATATACCTATGTATATAGATATCCACACACATTTACCCGATTACCCATTATCTTACCTATACACCTATATATGTATATAACTTAGGCATATAGATATTTATATCTCTTAGATAGGTATATCTAAGAATCTAGTTATCTACCTATCTAGTATCTATCTATCTATCTAAATACCTAGCTATCTATCTATCAATATCTATCTATCTATCTATCTAATTATCCATAACTTATCTTACCTATTTATCCAACTACCTATCTATCTCTCTAATCTAGCTAGCTATCCATCCCTCGCTACTCGCCTCGCCAACGCGCTGCTGCTGCTCCCTGGCATTGCTGCTGCTGCTGCTGTGCTTCGCATTGCTGCTGCTACTGCTCTCAAAGCTGCTGCTGCAGCTGATGATGCTGCTGTGCTGCTGCTGCCCCTTGTTGCTGCTGCTGTGGGGGCAGCAGCTGCTGCTACTGTTGCACAGTGGTGGCTGCCTCCCCCCCCCCCCATCTCACATACACACACACACACATCCATATATATACATATATATATCACTATCTATATATATATATATATACATACATATATATCTATATATCTATAACTAGATATCTATATATATATACACTCATCTACACACTCTAACACACACACTAACACACTCACACACTAACAACACTAACAACCCACACACACACATAAATATACATACATAGCTACATATATATATACACTTAATATATATATATATATATATATATATATATATATATATATATATATATATATATATATATATATATATATATATATATCTACACACACTCTCAACTATATATATATACATACACCTATATATATATATATACATACACACACACAAGCACACTTACACATATACATATATATATATACACATAGACATATACATATACAAGTACATAAATATAAATACACACATATATATATAAATATATATACATAAACACACATACATATATATAAATATATATATATATAGACACATATCAATACAAACACAACCACGCACACAACACTCAAACCACACGCCCTACTCACGCCCAACGACCCCGACACTCACCAATACCCTAAAATATATAAAATATAGCCCGAAAAATCTAGCACACACTCCCCGATACTAACCCAACGCGCGCACAAAGCCGAAACGAGGAAACCAAGTCGAAATGGCCGTTCGGTCATTTCGACGAACACGTGGTGCGCGGCTCGAAAAACCTCCTGAAACGCACACCAAACGAACTCGGAATCTGCCCAAAATTTACCCACACGCTCTACACGATGTCTAGATCCTAGAAAATGCGCTCTCGCGTCGATTCTAGGTCCGTGGTGGAAACGCACACGCACTTAGAATCGGCGACGACGAAAAGCCCCAATTCCTCCCGAAACGCCCGTTTCTCCGCGACACGGCTTCCCGTGTCTGAACGGAGACACGCACTCACCCTCTAGACACCCGACAACATCTATCTAGGTCCATCTAACCTAGGGCATCATCCAAAATTGGGCCAAATTCGGATTCCACCCGAATTCGACACAAAACCTAATGTCAAAGTCTCTAAACTCACCCAAACTAGTTCCAACTTCCTCCTACGGGTAAGGTTAGGGTCTAGGAGGGTTCTACAACACTAATTACACTACACAAAATAATTAGGAAGGGGAAAGTTAGGTTTTACCTCTTGGGAGTTGGAATCCCAAGGCCAAAGTCTCCGATCTACTCCAAATCACCTCCCTCAAGCTCCAAGCTTCGAAATCTAGGCTTCACACTAAATCTAGGCTCCACACACCTAGGTTAGGGAAAATTCAAGGGTAGGGTTAGCATAAAGAAGAAGGAATGGAAGAAATAAGGAAGAAAAATGGAGAAGAACTCACCTTGGAGAAGAAGGAAGAAGAAAGAAGAAGTGGAGAAGAAGAAGAATGAAGAAGAAGAAGTAAATGAAGTAGAATACAAAGGGGATGGGGGCTGCTGCTGGTTTTACACGGTTGGGGTAGGTAGGGGCCGGCCCAAAGAATTAAAGGGGGGTTCACACAAGTTCCAAATGACCAAAATGCCCTCCCGTAACTCTGTTTTGGATTTTGGGTCTCCAAATGCACTCAAACTAGTTCCAAATCTCTCCAACTAACCTCCTAAAAATAAAATAATAATTCTAGGCCCCAAAATAATTCTCACAAGGGTATGGGCTGGGTCGGACATGGGTCCACTAGGGTCTGACATGGGTCCAGGCTAGCCAAAACCCTAAAACAATAAAAATAAAAATAAGACAAGCACTAATTAATTATAAATATAAATAATTAAATACAATACACTATTTATCAAATAAAAAAAATATACCCTATTTTCTAGAATTGGGTAGTGACAAGTCTACCCTCCTTAAAATAATTTCGTCCTCGAAATTAAAAGACGAAACTAGGACAGGAATGCAAAGAAAGAACCATACCTCAGGGCTCGAAGAGATAAGGGTATCGCTCGCGCATTTCATCCTCCCTCTCCCAGGTCGACTCTCCTTGAGAGTGATGCCTCCACGCGACGCGAACCAAAGGAATAGTCTGGTTCCTCAACACCTTCTCCCGCCGATCCAGAATCTCCACCGGCTGCTCTGGATAGCTAAGAGTAGGGCCCACTGCGATCTCCGAGTGATCCAATACGTGACCGGGATCCGCCACGTACCGTCTCAACTGCGACACGTGGAACACATCATGAACTCCCTCCAGCGTAGGCGGTAACTCAAGCCTATACGCCACGGCGCCGACCCTCTCGAGGACACGGAAGGGTCCAACGAAACGTGGGCTAAGCTTCCCGCCTCCACCGAAGCGAATAGTGCCCCGCGTCGGAGAAATCCTCAGGAACACCAGATCTCCAACCTAGCACAAACAAGGTCTCTGCACTTAGTCTAAAACAAGCAATCACAAGCAAACACAAGAACAAAATCTAGATTCTAAGCTATACCTCGAACTCCAAAGGTCTCCGGTGGCTATCGGCCCAATGCCGCTGCCTGTCCTGCGCCACCCGAAGTCTATCTCTAATGAGCTTGACCTTCTCCGCTGCATCAACCACCATCTCCGGGCCAAGCAAAGCTCTCTCACCTACATCATCCCATGATAACGGAGTGCGACACCTCCGTCCATACAACGCCTCAAAAGGTGACATCTCGATACTGGCTTGGTAGCTGTTGTTGTAAGCAAACTCTACCAAGTGCAAGTGATCCTCCCAAGAGCCTCTGAAATCCAAAACACAGGTCCGAAGCATGTCCTCAAGTGTCTGAATGGTCCTCTCTGACTGACCATCTGTCTGCGGGTGATACGCACTACTAAACTTGAGCTGGGTGCCCAAGCTAGCCTGCAGACTCCTCCAGAAATGCGAAGTAAAGCGACTGTCCCGATCTGATACTATGCTCACTGGAACTCCATGCAGTCTGACTATCTGGCGCACATACATCTCTGCTAGTCTCTCTGTAGACGTACCCACTTTGAATGGTAGGAAGTGGGCCGATTTGGTCAACCTGTCCACGATGACCCAAATCGCATCTTTCCCGCCTGGAGAACGGGGAAGCCCAGAAACAAAATCCATGGTCACATGCTCCCATTTCCACTCCGGAATGGGTAACGGCTGGAGTAAACCTCCTGGCCTCTGCCTCTCCGCCTTCACCTGCTGGCACACTAAGCATCGGGATACGAAGCTCGCTACCTCTCGCTTCATCCCGTACCACCATACATGCTGTCTCAGATCTCTATACATCTTGTTGGCACCTGGATGCATAGAGTACTGGGATCGATGCGCCTCCTGGAGAACCTCCTCGCGCAACGACCCTCTCGGCACACACAACCTGGTACCGTGCCGCAAAGAACCATCATCAGCAATGGTGAAGTCATCTGCTAATCCCATCTGAACCTGCGCCCTGATGCTCCTCAGGGACTCATCCTCAAACTGTGTAGCCCTGATCCGGTCTACCAACTCTGACTGAATCTGCAGTCCCCACATCTGCATCTCAACTCCAGGCACTATCACCTCAATGCCCAAGCTCTCTAGATCTGCCAGAAGATAACGATCTGTAGTCAGGCACATAGCTACCGGATACCTGCTCAATGCATCCGCAACTACGTTCGCCTTCCCTGGATGGTACTGTAATGATATGTCGAAGTCTTTCATCAACTCCAACCATCTCCTCTGCCTCATGTTCAGCTCTTTTTGGGTAAACACATACTTCAAGCTCTTGTGGTCTATGAAGATCTCCACACGCTCTCCGTATAAATAGTGTTTCCATAACTTCAGAGCAAAAATGACCGCTGCCAACTCCAAATCGTGGGTAGGGTAGTTCTTCTCATGAGGACGTAATTGCCTGGAAGCATAGGCAATCACCCTCCCATTCTGCTGCAACACACAACCCAGTCCCTTCCCCGATGCATCACTATAGATAGTGAATCCTCCAGAACCTGATGGCAACGTCAACACTGGAGCTGTCGTCAACCTCCTCTTCAGCTCATCAAAAGCGATCTGGCACTCCTTTGACCAAACAAACTCCACGTCCTTCCGGGTCAGCCTGGACAACGGCTCTGCAATCCGGGAAAAATCCTGAATAAATCTCCTGTAGTAGCCTGCCAGTCCCAAGAAACTCCTGACCTCGGCTACTGAACTCGGAGCACTCCATGCCTCAACTGCCACGATCTTTCTCGGATCCACCGAGATACCCTCTCCAGTCACCACATGACCAAGAAATTCAACCTTGTCAAGGAAGAACTCACACTTCGAAAGCTTTCCATAAAGCTCCTCCTTCCTGAGAGTCTCCAGCACTATCCTCAGATGCTCCTCGTGCTCCTCTGGGGTCTTCGAATACACCAAGATGTCATCTATAAACACCACCACAAACCTGTCCAGATGCTGATGGAACACCTTGTTCATCAGATTCATGAACACTGCCGGGGCATTGGTCAACCCAAACGGCATCACCAAGAACTCATACTGTCCATATCTGGTCCGAAAAGCTGTCTTCGGAATATCCTCCTTCCTGACCTTCACCTGGTGGTAGCCTGTCCTCAGATCAATCCTGGAAAACACCCTCGCTCCGCTCAACTGGTCAAATAGATCATCAATACGCGGCAGCGGATACTTGTTCTTGATTGTGAGGTTATTCAGAGCCCTGTAGTCGATACACATCCGTATCGACCCATCCTTCTTCGGCACAAAAAGTACCGGAGCACCCCACGGAGAAGAACTAGATCTGATAAATCCCTTGTCCTGTAGCTCATCCACCTGCTTCTTCAACTCTATCAGCTCACTGTTGCTGACTCTATAGACGTGCTGGGATATCGGCTCCGCGCCTGGCACCAAGTCTATAGAGAACTCCACCTCTCTGTCCGGAGGTAACCCTGGCAACTCCTCCGAAAAGACATCCATATACTCCTCTATCAGTGGATGTAGCGACCTCGGCTCTACCACCAGGGCTCCGCAGAAGACTCCCTCGGTCTGCTCCGCTGCTCCTCTGGCAAACTTAAACTCTGGCTCACCCGGCGGACTGAACAAAACTCTGCCTCCACGACAATCTATACTAGCACAATGCGTACTCAACCAATCCATCCCGAGTACAATATCGTAGCTCGGGAGTGGCATTACGAGTAGGCACACACTCAACTCCCGGCCTCCCAAGGTAACTCTCCGGTCTCTGCAAACATCACGGACTAGGATGATACCACCCCCGGTCGTGATCTTGCAGAGTCTAGCTAAAGGTTCAGCAACAAGATGGTGTCTAACAGCAAAAGATACAGACACAAAGCTATGGGAAGCACCGAAATCAAATAAAGCAAGTGCTGGAATGGAATCAAGAATAACACAGATCAAAAGAAGTCAATACGGTGCAAGATACGATATCATCAATGAAGGACAATAATATTACAACAGAAACAATTTCAGGAAAATTAAAGATAGCAAAAGGAAGTAGGAAGGGTCCTAGTTGTGATTGAGCACACTCTCTCTCAGCCTATATCCTATATCCTATAGCAGGTAAACTAAAAAGCAGACCTGCATGGGCCACCACCAAAAACGTGTCACGACCCGCACCCGAAAATCGGGCATGAGCCGTGGGTACGTCCAGCCTACGCCGCAGAATCGGCGGTAGAACGCTGTAAAGGTCCGTTCTAGGTCAACCATATCTATCTATATCTCACTGAAAAATCTGGCATGACCTCTCCAAAAGGAGGGCAAAACCACGCAATATATATATCAAAATAATCTTCTCCCGAAGGAGGGCAACCACGCAATATATATATGAATCTCAATCACAAAATCTAGGGGAAGAAATAAGCACGATATGATATAAACAAAGAAAACCAGAACCAAGAGAGCAAGACAATCCAAAATGATACAGTCCAAGTCTAAAAGCTACAACATCTCACAGAAGCACAAAAGAATAAGTACAGTCATCCAAAATACAACCCACAAGGAAAACCCAGGAAACCCACCTAGCTAACTAGGGTGCTATCGGCGTCTCCTCGGCGCACTCCTCCTCGGGGTCACAACAGTCGTCAATACCAGGCCCGTAGTACGTAGGGCAATAGTCCTCAGGATCCTCTGGAAAAAATATGCCCAGTCAGGACTGGAGCGAAGTACATAACTCTGAAAGCAACTCCAAATACATGGTAAGGTGTATATGACGAGCAATAGAAAAGTAATCAAGATGCACAGGAAATAAATATATGCTGGAGCACAAGAAGTAGCTGCAATGTAAACTGGAGAACAATACAAGTAGTGGAAAAGTAACTGCAGGTGAGAAACATGAATACTAGCTAAGTGCCTTGAGCACAAGTTCGTTATATGATCGGCTTAGGTTGCACATGAAAGTCACTACGATAACTCCGTTATGCGTGAGTTGCATAACCGACATACACATGAATACTGTTTGGCTTTGATCATATAACCAACTCACTACTCCCCTCCCCCACTAATACCATTGGATCCAACCACAACACGCTACGTACATGATAATAGCTCGCGCACACGAAGGCGAGAGCACAAGAAGCACATGATAGCACATGATAATCAATACCCGAAGCACATGATGAAATACACGTGATAGAGTACCCGCTGAACACGATAAGGGGGATAGCACCTCATGACGGGATCCACTAGTACCAGCTCGTGTAATAAAGTGTCAGAATCAAGTATTACAGTTCTAGAACAGGTGATATAAATGCTATCATGAAATGGAAACTATCAGAGGTAGGTACTCGCCTGATGTCCTGAGCAACTGATGAGGATCGAGGTCCGGACCGGTGTCGCAAGGATCTAATACAAAAAGCAAGGATTAAACAGGGTTCTAAGCATTTAAAATGATATAAAATAATTAAAAACAGGCTTCTAGGGCTATTCTAGGTCGAACGGGTTAAACCGGTGAAATTCGGGTCAAAAAGTCAACCCAGGGTCCAAAAAGTCAACTCTAGGTCAAAACTAGGTCAAATGTTGACTTTTACGGTCAACGGGGACAATTATGGTCAAAGCTAGGTCAAACTAGGGTGCCCCTGAAATTCTAGGTCAAACCGAGCTCATTAAGCCACTAAACTCTCAAACTCGCCTAATCGAGATACCGAGATACCCTCGGTATCCGATACCTCGCCCTAGGCCACGCACCCCGCCTAAACCCGCTAAAACCTATGCTAGCACGCGTAATTATATACATATAAACATATAAAAATCATTCCCAAGTATTTTCTAGGCTAATGCTCAAATACTCCGCTCGAAACTCAATACCTTGAATATCTCAAGGTATCGAGATACCTCGGTATCTCAAGGTATTGAGGTTTCGCTCTAAAACCCTCTAACTAGCAACCTAGCTATTAATTATATACCTAGTTATTAATCTAGGCTAGGTAATATAGATATCTACTATATTTATATATATCTAAGTATGTATATACCTATGTATATAGATATCCACACACATTTACCCGATTACCCATTATCTTACCTATACACCTATATATGTATATAACTTAGGCATATAGATATTTATATCTCTTAGATAGGTATATCTAAGAATCTAGTTATCTACCTATCTAGTATCTATCTATCTATCTAAATACCTAGCTATCTATCTATCAATATCTATCTATCTATCTAGCTAATTATCCATAACTTATCTTACATATTTATCCAACTACCTATCTATCTCTCTAATCTAGCTAGCTATCCATCCCTCGCTACTCGCCTCGCCAACGCACTGCTGTTGCTCCCTGGCATTGCTGCTGCTGCTGCTGTGCTTCGCATTGCTGCTGCTACTGCTCTCAAAGCTGCTGCTGCAGCTGATGATGCTGCTGTGCTGCTGCTGCCCCTTGTTGCTGCTGCTGTGGGGGCAGCAGCTGCTGCTGCTGTTGCACAGTGGTGGCTGCCTCCCCCCCCCATCTCACATACACACACACACACATCCATATATATACATATATATCACTATCTATATATATATATACATACATATATATCTATATATCTATAACTAGATATCTATATATATATACACTCATCTACACACTCTAACACACACACTAACACACTCACACACTAACAACACTAACAACACACACACACACATAAATATACATACATAGCTACATATATATATACACTTAATATATATATATATATATATATATATATATATATATATATATATATCTACACACACTCTCAACTATATATATATACATACACCTATATATATATATATACATACACACACACAAGCACACTTACACATATACATATATATATATACACATAGACATATACATATACAAGTACATAAATATAAATACACACATATATATATAAATATATATACATAAACACACATACATATATATAAATATATATATATATAGACACATATCAATACAAACACAACCACGCACACAACACTCAAACCACACGCCCTACTCATGCCCAACGACCCCGACACTCACCAATACCCTAAAATATATAAAATATAGCCCGAAAACTCTAGCACACACTCCCCGATACTAACCCAACGCGCGCACAAAGCCGAAACGAGGAAACCAAGTCGAAATGGCCGTTCGGTCATTTCGACGAACACGTGGTGCGCGGCTCGGAAAACCTCCTGAAACGCACACCAAACGAACTCGGAATCGGCCCAAAATTTACCCACGCGCTCTACACGATGTCTAGATCCTAGAAAATGTGCTCTCGCGTCGATTCTAGGTCCGTGGTGGAAACGCACACGCACTTAGAATCGGCGACGACGAAAAGCCCCAATTTTGCCCGAAACGCCCGTTTCTCCGCGACACGGCTTCCCGTGTCCGAACGGAGACACGCACTCACCCTCTAGACACCCGACAACGTCTATCTAGGTCCATCTAACCTAGGGCATCATCCAAAATTGGGCCAAATTCGGATTCCACCCGAATTCGACACAAAACCTAATGTCAAAGTCTCTAAACTCACCCAAACTAGTTCCAACTTCCTCCTACGGGTAGGGTTAGGGTCTAGGAGGGTTCTACAACACTAATTACACTACACAAAAATAATTAGGAAGGGGAAAGTTAGGTTTTACCTCTTGGGAGTTGGAATCCCAAGGCCAAAGTCTCCGATCTACTCCAAATCACCTCCCTCAAGCTCCAAGCTTCGAAATCTAGGCTTCACACTAAATCTAGGCTCCACACAACTAGGTTAGGGAAAATTCAAGGGTAGGGTTAGCATAAAGAAGAAGGAATGGAAGAAATAAGGAAGAAAAATGGAGAAGAACTCACCTTGGAGAAGAAGGAAGAAGAAAGAAGAAGTGGAGAAGAAGAAGAATAAAGAAGAAGAAGTAAATGAAGTAGAATACAAAGGGGATGGGGGCTGCTGCTGGTTTTACACGGTTGGGGTAGGTAGGGGCCGGCCCAAAGAATTAAAGGGGGGTTCACACAAGTTCCAAATGACCAAAATGCCCTCCCGTAACTCGATTTTGGGTTTCGGGTCTCCAAATGCACTCAAACTAGTTCCAAATCTCTCCAACTAACCTCCTAAAAATAAAATAATAATTCTAGGCCCCAAAATAATTCTCACAAGGGTGTGGGCTGGGTCGGACATGGGTCCACTAGGGTCTGACATGGGTCCAGGCTAGCCAAAACCCTAAAACAATCAAAATAAAAATAAGACAAGCACTAATTAATTATAAATATAAATAATTAAATACAATACACTATTTATCAAATAAAAAAAATATACCCTATTTTCTAGAATTGGGTAGTGACATCCATGCACTCACTCACTCAGATAGTGAACTTGTTTTAAACAGTATCAGGTCGAAAGATACCTCGTACCTTCATAATAATCCAACCCCACAACCAGACAAGGACAAGGGTTGGACCACCATACCATGTGTCAGGTCAGAAGATAACTCGTATCTTCACAATATACTAGTAAGTCTGCTACTCTAAGATGCATTCACACAACTAACAAATAAAAATCAGGCATAATATAAACTGACAATCAAGCAAGGTGTACTTGCCTTCCAAGCCCAGCTACAAGCACAACAAGTCTGGTCCGGAGCTATCCACAGGAATGTCTCGAACACCTACCAATTAATTATTACACTAATTAGACTCTTATTCTACCAGTAAAATTAAGTTATTATCTAGTTATTAATCCTACGTTGGTTGCACATGAAAGTAACCACATGCCAAAATATTACTAACCATTAATATTGCCAAAATTATTAATTTTGGGATTTTATTAAATTATTAATTATTAAACCTATTAATTTTGGGATTTTATTATAAAATAAGGTTTTTAGTGATAGGGTAATCTCCTATAAATTCTATGAGTCTAAAACTAAGTAGAAACTAAAACTAGGTCACAACGGGTTACCTACTAGTCACCAAAAATTAATTTTTAACAAATAATTAAATCTAGAATAAATACTCATAATTCAGAATTAAAACATAATATTATAATTTTTAAATGCTAAATAAGATTTTTTGGTCGGGGTTTAAGTCTAACATTGACGGGGTCATATTTTGGCAAAACTAGGTCAACTTGCTACATAAAACACCTATAATTCTAATTTTTATAAATAGTAATAAATCTGAATATATTTGGTAAAAATCAGTAATAAATACAATAAATACTATTTCTTTTATCCATATAAAAATAATTAGATTTTTACCATCTACAAGTTGATTCTATTATGATTGGCAACGAAACTTGCTAGTATGCATGCAAAAGGGATAGTACCTCAATGTTGTGAAAATAAAATAATATATATAATCTATGATCAAGTCCTAACAAGGTCCAAGAATCTCAAACATGCATACAACAAAACTAGATCAAAGTTATCCATAAAACTTGCTCAAACTCAAATTTAATAAAAACTAATAAATTTAGAATTTATTATAAAAACTGAATATATTACCTATTATTAACATCTATATGAATATATTAACAAGAATTAAAGAGAGTTTTGAAGGAGGTTTCATGCATGCACAAAAGTGTTGAGTTGAACCTCAAATTTAGGGTTCAGGGGTTGCATGAGTTCTTCAAAATAAAACGATAAAGTTTACATCATCACACATATATATAATCTATATATATTCATAAATCAAGAAGAGATTAAAGAAGGAAGGAGAGAAGGATTAAAGAAACTTACTAGAAGAAGAATGAAGGAGATGTTAGGTTTCTTGGATGGAGGATGTGGTGTGGTGTCCACGTGAGGGGCGAGGGGGTCGACCTTGGTAATGGAGGTGGCGGCTAGGGTAATAGAAGAAAGAGAGAAAGTTACAGTTTTGTAGGGGAGATTTTAGGTTAGGATTTTTAGAAGGAGTGATGAGAAGGAGATTATATATATATATATATATATATATATATATATATATATATATATATATATATATATATATATATATATAACAGGTTCTCAAGGAGCGAGAACCAAAAAGGCTATATATATATATATATATATATATATATATATATATATATAGAGAGAGAGAGAGAGAGAGAAAGAGAGAGAGAGAGAGAGAGAGAGAGGGTCGGATTAGGGGGCTGTGCGCAGGTTTTGGGAGAGGGGCCGTAGGTTTTGGGAGAGGGGGTAGGATGAGGTTTGGATAGTTTGTTTGTTAGGATATTTCTTAATTAGGTTGTTAGTTATTAAAAGTCAATAACTAACCAAATAACTAATTAATGATAAGATTTGATTTGATTCTAAGGAAATAAAACAATGGACAATTAATATGCAAATCTAAGATAAATCTTTGGTAGTTGGGATTTGATTGGACTTCTAAGGGAATAATTAATGGATAATTAATATATAAATCTAAGGTAAATCTTTGATAGTTGAGATTTGATTGGGCTTCTAAAGAAATAATTAATAAATAAATAAATCGTACAAAAGAGAAAAGTGTCCTAATTTGACATGGAGGAATTATGGGTTGTTTATTGAATAAGGTTGGATTGGAAAATAGTCACAAATAAATTATATATATAAAATATATAAATATTAAATACAATAAACTATGGATGTTACACTAGTGTCATACTAATACTAAATGATCGAATTTCTGAGTCACAGAAAGATCCTACAAGTAGTCTCTCCCATGTAGGCTACTTCCTACGATGGACGTTGTAGATTTTGGGGTCATCCTATGTTATTAATGTTCAAACTACGGTGAAGTATCCTAATACACTAATTAAACTTTAATTGATTTAAAATAATCTAAAATAATTATAAAAATAAAAAATACACACAAAATACCTATTTTAGGTGATGGGGTTTACGAAGTTTTGTACACACTCATGCAGAACGTAGGATGTTAATCCAGCAAAAGTGTTCGCATAATGGTAAAATAGTATTGACTATCCAAAGTGCGCGCATATTCTCATAACCGCTCCAAAACTCTCTATATACAAATTCTTCACAACCATGAAAGACAAACACACACAGACGGAAAGAAAAATGGGGTAGAATTCTCAAGTATTTGAAATTCCAGAGTAGAGTGAGAGAAATAGAAGCTTCGCATGCCATTGTGCTTGAGCTTTCTTATTGTTCAACTCTCCAAGTTGTTCACAACAATCTTTAAGTCATTAACATTTAAGAGAATAGCGAGAGAAACAGAAGATTCTTGTGCCATTGTGTCAAAGGTTTTTTGTTGTTCAACTCTCCAAGTTGTTCGTAGCATTCCCTACATTTCCTTTTGCATGTGCATTTCTTCATCGACGAGTGATCCAAGAAGTAAAGTGATCATTTGCAGATCAGATCACTATAGCTATACTTCTCCAGAATCAATTATACTTAGATTCCTGTTTAGGATCTTCTTTTGTACTTTTTAACACTTTGTAACACAAAACTTTCATAATCGAAAGATTTTTTCTTGCAAATAGTGGATTCTCTGCGGCATATTTTCATTTTGAAGGGACATGAGCTCTATGCGGCATGCATGATTATCATTCTTCTATAAGATCTCCTTCAAAGTTTTTAAACTTTGTAAGTTTTTTAAGTTCAGAATACTTTGAACAGAAGCATGGAGGAGATAACAGCAGAAATTAACAATGGTGCATCTGTGAAGTGTCCTTCCGCTTGGTGCATGGGGATGCTTGATGGAGTAATGGAGCATGACATTGCTGGAGCATGCGGACACTAGTTACTTAGTAGCGCATGGCACTACTGGCACATGGGAACACTAGTTACTTAGTGGTGCATGGCACTTCTGGCACATATGAACACTAGTTATGAAATGGCCGGCGCATGGCACTGGATCAATATGGCGCAGGAGGCTTGATCACTGCGGTGCATGACCTTTGAATACTATTGGCGCATGGTAGAGATTTTTTATTCTTCCACAGTACATAATATAAAATAGGTATACATATACCAATGCAGATACAGTGAGACGAGTATCACAATACTGACGATATATCATGGTATACCATCAGTATGTTGGTATGATAGGAAATTTTCCATTTTGGATATTTTAGGGTACTCCAATCTATGTACGGATCCTAGAACGGATCTATGGCAATGACAATGTATATTCTACAGGTCTAGGATAGTCTCATGTACAATTATCTTTTATAAAATCAGAAACCCAAATACAGTCGTTGCATAAGTCAACTAATCAATTATGCCTAACGATCATACTATGGGTGAGTTGTTCGCGTGGCTCTCAAACTACCACAGAAAACCAATAACATGACATATGATCTTAATAATGGATATGAGTACTCATACCATGTGCATGATACTATATCAATTATAGGATACATGACCTCAAAAATACAGGATACAAGAACAAGCACACCTAGAAATACGTATAACGGGAACAGAGAGTGACACCTACTCTTGATTCGTGACGGTCATCCTCCTAGTATGCACCATCGTAGGAAAGTGACGATAGATCTTTGGCTCAACTCTATATCTGGCAAAATAAAACCAAAGAGGTCAACCCTTAATAGAAAGTACTATACAAAAACATGAGTAAATATGGCAAATAACCCAATAAGTAAATGATACATAGGAACTTGTGTCATATCCAAGCTCCATAGTTTATCGTTGAAGTAGTAATGCACCCCTATACTAAAAAAGGACAAGGGGTGACCTACTACGCTGAGACAATGTACATCCCTAAGATTACTGGTAGATAATATAGTATACAAATAATAGTTTAATAAAGCGGCCAATCAATTCCTACGACATGATATATTGTATCTGTGTTATCCTATGATATAATATAAGGATTCGTCAACTATGCACTGTCTAAGTAGGACTGTCCAAGCCACAAATAATAATACTCAGTAATACTCCTCGATACCCCTCACAAGTAAGTCACTAGGTCAGTGTTACATATATAATATAGCCGTTCCATTACTCATATATTAAGATACTGGTTCGATACTATGAATATATCAAATACTGTACTCTAGAAATACAAGGATATGCCATAGTATATAGGAGCTAGCTAATAGGTAAAGCATAAAATCGGGATCATTTTCTTCCCAATGATCTATGCATTTGAGCTTGTTCTGCCATTTTTTTACGAATTATGTATCGTGGACACATGGCTATTTGGTCTATATGTCTTACCAGAGTAAGCATACTCTGTGTGTGAATCCTAATTAGTCCCCAAGGGTTCTTACTTAGATTTATAATGAATGTAAATGCAATAATTAATAAAAAATCCTATTTCTAATCCACGCTACGACCACTGACCAACTACATATATATCCATATTAGCAAAGTATATAATAAATAGGATAAGAATAAGGCACTGCAATGCAACATGTAAACAAGAGCACCTCGGTATAATAACTGGACTAGTACCTCAAAGGATATCCGGGTAATATAGCACAAATACAATGTAGTTGAGTCAAGAATAGGGATAATCATGTAATCCTTCAAGCAAAAATCTCTATATATGTATTATGAATATCAAAGTATAGGATATATCCACTAGACTCTACGTTATCCCAACATAAGTTCCCTAGAGCCTATTAGATCACATAAAATCCAACAGTTAATACATGGGTTCCAATAATCAAGTAATCATTCATACTCTATAGCAGGGTGACAGGGGTTCGTTGCCCGGTCAACGGACAGGGTCGAGGGGGTAGAGCCCCTCGCTGGGTTTTGGGGGAAAGGCCCTAAAAGCTAATCAACTTTCGGATACCGAGGCTAAAGGGTAGTGGTTATGTACTATAAAATGTTTTGAGGAAGGCTAAGGGCTATTGCGTCCAAAATAACACACAAACCAGGAGTTATCCTAAAGAAACAACATAATGGTAGCAGTATACTTAAAATATATTGTAGGTATACCATTTTGCATCACTAAATGGATATTGGACTTGCTGGAATGAATGACTGCTTCAGTAGTCTACCGGTGGTATAGTGCCAGTCTATCACCCACACTTACACAGTGCAGACAACAACCCAAACCAGGGTTTTAAGGGTCCAAAACTTGTTTAGCTTTTACTAATTTATTTTTAGTAAGAAAAGAAGCTAGGGAGGGGTTTATATAGAAAATTTGGACCTATATAAGATATCGAAACCCAAGTACCATCTCTAAATCCAAGAATTAGTCCCTAGATCTAGGATTTATCCTAAATGGATATCCTAAGCCCAAATCATAACCAAAATCCATATATAATTAATGATACATACTACAAATCACAAGAAAATAGTATAAATAATTATAAAACTTAACAACAACAGTAAAGAATAGAAAAAGTGTATTAAAACTCAATTACTCTAGCAAGATGTACTTGCCTAAAAATTTATTGAAATCCTAACTAGTTCTTCAACTCCTCCTCCTAGACGGGTCATGAGACCACAATCTTGGTCTAAAGTCCTGCTCCTACTATAGAGCCAGCTTCTAGGGTTTGCTTGATGAAGAGAAGATATGGAAAGAAAATGTACGATGGTTTTGAAATAAGGAAAAAGAAATGAAAGAGAGAGAATAGATATTATATAGGATGAGAGAGAAAAGGAGTGGCATTTGGATGGGTGCCACCTCACTGATCTGGAGCACCCACCAATAAGGGCCCTTCTTAGGAAAAACAAGGGTCCAATTAACAATAAGACAACACAAACAAAAGCTGAATGTGCTAGCAATATACAAATGTCATGTCATCAATATACTACCTACATAGAAAAAATTTCCATCTTTGGAATTTTTTTGGTACGCATTTGTGTGTAGGGACTAGTACAGGTCTATGGAAATGCCAATGGTTTATATGGGGTTCTAGGGTAGTCTTCCATGTAATTATCTTACCAAAAAAAAAACAAATCCAGTTACATATGTTAGTTAATGAGTTTTAGACAGGTCGATTGTCTTACGGTCGTTCCGTCCTTACGGATGTCGAAATGCTAAATAGAAAACCACCCGGCCAGGAGGGCCAAAAAAATATCAATTTAAATATATAAATAATTTTGTACCAAAAATAGAACTATTATATAACATGGGCCCTTTTTATCATAAATAAATTATCGTGTAGTGGTTATTATGTTAGATTTGCACATAAGAGGTTCATAATTCAAATCTTGGTAGAAATATTTTTTTATTTTACTTTTGTTTCATTCTTTTTTACATTATGTATGGTGGGCTCATTTTGAAAGTTTGCCTCGGGCCCCCATGAGCTCTGAATCCGCCGCCTACGACAACGACGAAGGGCGATCTTGGACATGAAGGGTCAGTGACCCCTCGGTACCTCGACGTCAACTCCAGCGATGAGCTCGTCAACTACGTCCTCGTTAGGGGCACCATGGTCATCTGTCCCTATGGCTACGCTTTCTGGAAAGTTATACTAGTACTATCTTTTTTCCCCTTTTTTCTAGTATCAAGTTCTGTATAAGTTTAATTTTTTGCTTAATTTATAAGGAAAAGATTTGGAAAAAAAATTGCTTGAACAAGGGCAAATATGAAAAATAAGAAGCTGGTTTTGGGACTACTTGGATGAGAATTCTCAGTTGCAGCACTCCTATTTGGATTAGAATACTTTATATTATGTTATTTGTGAATTTTTTAAACTAAGAACACTCCTGTTTGTTGTCCTATGTTGCACATGCACGAATATGATCTGACACGGTGACGTGGTTAGTGCCCATATTTGATGCATCATAATATATTTTCAAGTGTCTGTGTTGTGTCCAATACATGTGTGTCCAATAATACGTTACTATGTAAAACAGACATGAAAGTGAACTTTGGGGGTATCTGTGACATTTATTTTGATAGGTTAAAATAGTACAAACTATGCCCAAAAGATTGGACCTAATGTTTATTTGAGAAATTCATATATGCAACAATTGAGAAATAATATATTTTAGTAACAGTGTGCATAATAATAATATGACCTTATAATTATTGGAATGTTTAATTATGATGATAACTAATGTCAGAGGAGCCACATTCAATAAATATTACTTGAACACAGTACAATTTTGACATATCGACTCATACACAATACCTACTTTGGCATGTCATAGTATATTTTGGAGTGTCTATGTCGTGTCTAATAGGTGCTCGACACGATTCAACACAGACGCAACACAAATTTGGATCATCCTTGCTTCCTAGTAGAGGAGTATAACTTAAGTAGGAAGACAGGCTTGTCGAAACAGAGGGTGAGAATATTAATTTTCACATGTGCACACGCGTGCACACACACACACACACAAATATAGATATAAATCTTATGTATTTTGCTTATGCTTGATATTTATTGTAGGAGTATTTGAATGTCAAATTTAAGGAAACTGGTCACAGAAACATGTACTTCCCTCAGGTATGTAGCTTCTTTCTTTACTTTTTAGCTTCATTCCTTTTGTTTTTTTCAGTGAGATCCAGTTTTGGAGGACATATGATATGTTGATACTGCATTCTGGGAGCTTTATTTGCTACTACAGCATCCTGAAAATAGGAGTATTTTTTTATTTTATATATTATGGGTATTGAGTGTATTTATTTTAAATAAATTGCATGATATGTGCATAGATATATATTATATTGTATAATGTTCATTAATGTGTGAGTTAGTAGCCTAGACCTAGAAGCCCACTAGATGAAGTCCTGACCGAATTATAGGATCATGTATTTTAATTAGCATTTTTGGTATTTAATTATGGAGGTTGTAATTAATTACCGTGATTTTATTTTATTGTTGTGCCTTACCGTTGGTTCGATATTTGGAGCGCTATCCTAGATTTTGCCTTCCAACAAATTTCTACAACCTTGTCCTGGACATGCCCGCCTTTCATTCTGACCCTTGTGTAACTCATAAATATGCTTCCTTGTGCTACATTTTAGTCGTACAATATTCGTCACAAACGTCTATATTTAATTTCAATAAATCCAACTTTGCAACCTTGTGCGTTTCAAACGAAATTGGAGACAAAATCTCGACCCATTTTGAGCAACCCAAATTAGGGTAATATTCTATTTTGAGTCTTCCACATCTATGACACTTGTGTCATACCTAACTTTAATCCCATGTACTTCCAATTAATTTTAGAACACTATTTACATTAATTTTACTTAAATTGATGTAAGGACCCAACTTGACCCAAAACTAGACCCAATACCAAACCAAACTCCCATTTACACCCTCAAGCTTCATACTAAACACCAAACATCCTTTCTAGCCACTATATTACACCAAACATGGTATTTTCCCTCATTAAATTCTAACACCCACTTCTGTACAATTTTCCAATTATTGGGGGCTTATATGCAAAAGTGCAATGATGTGTCACCATCATATCGGTCAAGACCCATGAAGAAATTAATCCTCTCCCCTTTGACCGTTCAACCCTCTCCCTCTCTCCTCCTTTTGTTTATATTTTTCTCCATGTTGAATCATGGCCATCCATTCAAATGGAGCCATCCTCACCACACACACACACACACACACACACACACACACACACACACACACACACACACACACACATATATATATATATATAATCCCTCAACCCTTTTCCCAAAGCAACCCCATCCCAAAGCATGGTCGGCCCTAATTCCAAGGCCATCACCCCCCCTCTCTCTCTCTCTCTCTCCTACATAAGACATTCCATTCTCTCCTCTATCTTTTTTACAGCCACCTTCATACAAAACCGAAACCTAACGCCTAAGCCATCACTTTCCTTCTCCGGCAAACTCCAGTCATCTTCTTCGAGCAGACGACCACCACAGCTGGCCAACTCTACCATCGCCTTCCCCACGACCTCACCTCCTTCGAGCAGTCACTCGCAACCACCTTCCTCTCCTCCGGTCTTCCACACGATCACCACCATCATCTCGGATCATCAACACACCACTGCCTCCATCGCCTTCACCACCATCATCTCGGATCATCAACACACCACCGCCTATATCGCCTTCACCACCATCATCTCGGATCATTATCACCCTGGAGCCCCGCTGTCCACGACTGAACCTGACGCCGTTATCCCGTTATCGACCCCCTGAACTCGCCTGAGAGCATGACACCCCGCCGTTCTCCTCTCCGACCGCCATCCCGACTCAACATCGCCTCGCCCAACCCGCCTCCTCGTCGACCAGAACCACTGAGCAACCGCACCGGCCATCCTCGACCCCGGCCGCCAGCACCTCCATCCGCCGCTGCTACCACCGCCCACACGATATCCACCCTCTGCACCCCCGAGCCGGCTACCCGAAGTCTAACCCCCGCTGCCTCAAGCAGTTTCATCTCCTCCATCCCATCACCATACCTCTCCACTCGACAGCAACCGAACACCGAGCTCCACCACCTCTAGCTCCCCCTCGGCCGCTGTCACCAGCACCAACCCCTACTCAGGCCACCTATCCTCACCCACATCACCTTCAACATCATCATCGTCATCACCATCGTCATCGTCATCATCATCACCCCGTGCGTGCACGTGCACAGGTTCGTTTCTGCCCTCCTTCATGATTTTGTACGTATGTATATTTAGTTATTCATTAGTATATGTTAGTATGTATATAATTGGTATATATATATATATATATTTATATATATATATATATATATAGTATATTTCTCAAATTAGTATATATATACATATGTATATGTGTTCCCTAGTATACGTTTAATAGGTATATATTTGATTGGTATGTATATGTGTGTGTATATATATATATATATATATATATATATATATATATATATATATATATATATATATATATAGTATGGGAATTCAATTAGTGTATATACAATATATATATTGTATATGTATTTAATTGGTATATATATATATATAAATTATAAGTATTAATGTTATATGCTAGTTAATAATATGTATAATTATAAATGTATTAGGTGACCCGAGTGTAATTACGGATACCCCGTAGTTACGTTGACCTGCGACCATGTAATATGTTAGCAGACTGCCATATGTACACCGACGTACTAGCAATATCCGTATCATTGACTGTCTGTTATGCACAACAACTACAGACGCGACACCTGTGTAATTAGACGTGTACTTGACCCTAGTTGACCAGTGTCATACCTAGCGTAGCCCCTGAGTTCAATGTATTTATGATTGTATGTCAGTGTGATGTCTGATGCAATATTGTATTATAAGCTGTCCTTAGGACTGTTTGATTTTCAGACAAGACCTCAGAAATTGGATATTGTTATTGCCAGCAGCAGGACCCACAGGCGAGTACATTCTCTGATAATTTCTATAATTCAAGTATTTAGAATTGTTATATTTGATTCTTGACACATTGCTACACGGACTAGTATATAGATTGGATCTATAGTCATGAGATGTTATATTGGTTATCGTATTGACATTATACACGACATTGATATTAGACATTGCTATTAGACATCGTACTTGATATATTAGACATTGATCGTGTATCGTGACAAGTCATGATTGGATCCATAATACTAGTTGGGGGCGGAGAAATTGCTAGTGAGAGATGTGATCAAAATACCTATCGTACAAGTGTAGACATTGAAAATGTTAATCATACACCTCACGTATGATTAGCCAGGCCATGTAACTATCGAACAAGTTCCCAAGTCGATCACATTTCTGAAGAAGCATGAAAAATATGCTGCAAAGTTATACGCAGTGTTTCAGTACTGTGTGGCGTAAAATATAACTTCAGAGCCATCGGCGTACAACAGAGCTTTTTCGCTAAGTACAGCGTAAAATGTAAGCTCAAGAACAACCCGCGTAGTGTAGTGTGTTCAGACTGCTTCAGCGTAAAAAGGGTGTTATATCGCCTTTATGGCGTAAAACTCATCCGCTTTTAATGCAGCATGGAAGTGTACGAGGAACACTTCGTATTCCTCGA
The DNA here is from genome assembly GCA_036927795.1 of Iris macrosiphon. Classification (NCBI taxonomy): domain Eukaryota; kingdom Viridiplantae; phylum Streptophyta; class Magnoliopsida; order Asparagales; family Iridaceae; genus Iris; species Iris macrosiphon. The sequence goes on along the minus strand of JAYESA010000015.1, from coordinate 135,413,444 downwards.
AATGAATCTGTCAGATCATGCAGTAAACCTGACTCCTGACAAAGAGTACTGCACGACCATCCAGACAACGGCTGTAATGATGGTGCGGCACAGCGACCCAAACCGTTGTTTAGTGATATTTTCTTGGCATAAACTGCTTTTACGCATACAAGGAAATACGATGCCTAGTTTTACACGGGCAGATGTGAGCTTTTACGCTCCGCAGAAGACAAACAGACTGCCACATCAAAAGCTGCTCTTCGTATAGAGCTCGAGGCACGTCTCTGTAGTTAATACGCAGGATGGGGGCAGATCTCTGCATTTAATGCATGAGATTTGGTTATATTTTCAAATACTGAGCGAGCCATAATTACGGCTAATACGTCAACATCATCACTTTTGCACATTACGCCATCAGGCTATTTTCAGCTATAGGAGCACGCTGTATGCTATCTCCTTGGAATACGTCAACCGGGCTATTTTTAGCTATAAAGAGTACGCCGTATGCTATCTCCCCGGAATACGCCAACTCAGGCTATATTTTGCATTTGTGCGTGAGAAGGCTATTTGGTCCAGAATTAGCTCAAGAACTCAGTCAAAGAAGGAGAATCGGCTATCTTGTACGCTAGCTACCTATCCATGCAGCATCAGGCTTCTACGCCTACCTGGCTTCTACGCTAGTTTGACAACAATTTGGCTTCTATGCCATGGTGGCAGTTATTGGCTTTTACGCCAACCTCTTCTACGCGAGGGACAGCTACCTACGTGGCTTGCATGCCATGACCTTCGCAGCAGTTATACGTATTATCTCTTAATGGGACACATGTCACACGCTTATTCAGAAGATTATTTATACGTGGGTGGCAGTTATTATAACCGTCGCGTAAAAAGTGCCATGCTCTCCACTGTCCGGCTTCTACGCCGACTTGATGGTTACTGTCACTAAAACCCTATAAATAGAGACCTCTATTGACAGAGGTCCAGGGGGAAAAGGGTCAAAGAGTAAGGTCGAAAATTTATTTTTTGGGAAAGAAGAATCCAGAGCACAGACAGAGAGTAGTAATCGACGATTTTGGCATCGAGCATCCACTCTCCTTTGCAATCTTTGAAGCTTCTACTTCTTATACGGCACTTCTTCATCATCGTGTGGTCCAAGGGACAAAGTGATCGACTGCAGATCAGACTCCTATAGTAATATTTACCCAGATTAAATTTTGTACTTGACATCCTAGTATAGGATTAATTGTACTTCTTGTTTGTAAACCAAAGAGAGGGTTTCGTATAAACCTTATTTTATTTCTTTCGTTTATTATCAAACAATTTCGAAACTACGATTTCAAACACTTAGAATAGTTATAGTCCTCTATTTTAGTTCATATACTACATCACCCGTGTATGATATTGTACCTCATTCTTTTTATTTCATATATGCACTGACTGTACCATATTGCCTATATTGCCTGTCTCTTTATTTTGCCATTGCATTTATTTATTGTCTTCTCTCAATATATAGCATCATCTATTTATTGTTTTATAGTCCTTATCAATTAACTGGAACTGTTATTTGAGATGTACTTTGCTCCAATCCTGACTGGATATTTTTTTCCAAACTGTGACATAGAGGACTTATTTCCAACATACTTGGAGATTTAGATGTTATGGATTGCAGGTTAGATTATTTTATTATTTTAGACTTGTCTTGTATTTCATATATTTTTTTTCGATATCTCATTGTGACTTAGTTTATGTGATTGAGTATTCCGCATTATATTATGATATATGTTTCTCCTTATGGAGTTGGATATTCGTGAGAGATTGTTTAGATAATATTGTGACCTAGATAGCGTTCTACAACCGATACTGCGGCGTAGGCTGGACGTACCCACGCACTCGTGCCCAAATTCCAGGTGCGGGTGGTGACACATTTTTAGTAGTGGCCCATGCAGGTCAGACTTCGCAAGTTGTGCGATATCGTGGTAGTGCGACGTCTTAGTTATACTACTGTGTGCCTGTGATAGGATATAGGACATAGGATACTAGGATGAGTGAGGATACTCAATCACAAATTATTTGAGAGATTCCTGGGATGACCCTTGAGAATCTTATCATAATTTCCAATTTAAATCTTTTTTCCTTGTTTTCGTCTGTTCTCACTTGTTGTTATTAAAATTGATTCTTGTTGATCATTTGTTAAATTTAATTCTTGGTATCATTGTTAAGTTTGATTTCAAATCGAGATATACTTTACGGGCTAAAATTTACGATATCATTTGATGACAAATATTGATGAGGACAGTGAGAAAGGTAAAATGTCTGCTTTGGTTATAGAGCCTAGAATTTATCGCAGCCATATTAGCTGGTGTGTCAGAAACGTAGATACCTGACTTCAGATGTATCTATCTTAGTTATGAAATTTAGAATTTCTCGCAGCTATACTAGTCGGCACAGCGAGGATTCTAGACGACATGATTATAGAGTTGCATACCTAAATTATGGAATCTATCATTCATCGCAGCTATGCTTACTGGCCTGGCGATGATTTTGAGTGTCATGATTTCGGACAAACGTGTATGATTATCAGGTTGTATCTTAAATTTGTTCTTAAAGTATCATCTCAAAACTTATCCACTTCTGTTATTCCAGGACTTTGATCCATCGCTTCTTTTTGTTTGCTAGTAGTAGGAATACCTTCAGTTCCTCAGTTTAGTTCCTTCTTGAGCTTCTTTCCATTAGGATTCCTTGTTAGTATGATGATTGGTGACTTACAATTAGGTCTGTGTCTTGAGTTTCAGTGTTGACTGCTGTGAATATGACTTGTGAGTTTGTAAGTGTTTCTTGGTTGGACATGTGAGCAATAGGCATCATCTAGAGTTAACCCGTAGCATAGTACCTTGTAGCAATAGTTCTATAATAGGTGCTATTATAGTTAGTATTGGTACTATAGTTTAAAGGGGGAGTAAAGAGTATCAGTGATGGTTCCAAGAGTAAGTATCAGAGTCAGCATGCCAGTCCTAGATAGTCATAAATTTATGTAATTGGATGATCTATGTAAACAATTAAGTATCAAAGACTTTGTTGAAAATTAATGGAGCATGAGATTTAATTTAATGGTTGATACTTGGTGTGTCAAGAGTAAAAAATGTATATGCATAAAAGGTATTAATTAGTGTGCCATAGGTAGAAAAAAATATCAAGATTGGTAATGGAGGATATATAGTGTATTACTGATTAGTATGTAAAAGATTTAAGAGAGAATACGTTACATCAATTGAGATATGGAACCATATGCCTGCCTTTGAGGGTGAAGTGAGGCATGTGTATTATATAAGTTATAAAAAGTGCAAATGATCGTGAGTTCTAATAAGTGTGATGAGGTGATCTAATGATGAAGCTAGTGTTACCATACCAAGAGAGTTAGTGTTTCTATATCAAGGGTTGGTGCTAATAACAGTAAGTACCTCGTGTGATGATAATTAAATTGGTGTATCAGTTAATATGGATAGAAATTATTAGAAGTAATAGTGCAAGTAATCCGGGCAGTGCAAATTTTAGTACACAATTGAGGGTTGTAGACAACTGGTGTATTTGTGTGTATCTTGTGTGTTAGAGACTGTGAATATATAGGAATACTTGGATAGATGTGGATTTAAACTTTATAAATACGCATCGATTGGACTTAAATTAGAGGAGCAAGATGATTAATGGATTAGTGTTTAAGATTTAAACTTTACGGATGAGATTTTTTTTAAATTTATAAATATGCATTGATTGGATTTCAATTAGAGTATTGAATATTAAATTTTTGTATTTAGTTATTAAAATTTTGGTGGAGGTTGTGATAAGAATAGAATTTGATAATTATTTGAAGATTTTCAGGAATATGATGTTAGAGAATTTTGAAACTTTTGATGAAATAACAATATGAATTTACTTCATGATGATATGCTTGATGAATTTAAATTTTGATGGTAATGAATAAATAGACAAATACAACTATTGAGGATTTTAAATTTTAAGGATAAAATTCTTTTAAGGAGGGTAGATTTGTCACTACCACATCCTGAAAATATGGATATTTTTTCATTTTATATATTATAGGTATTGTGTGTATTTATTTTAAATAAATTGCATAATATATGTATAGATATATATTATATTGTATAGTGTTCATTAATGTGTGAGTTAGTAGACTAGACATAGAAGCCCACTAGATGAAGCCAGGATCGAATTATAGGATCATGTATTTTAATTAGCATTTTTGGGATTTAATTATGGAGGTTGTAATTAATTACCGAGATTTTATTTCATTGTTGCTCCTTACCGTTGCTTCGATATATGGAGCGCTACCCTAAATTTTACCTTCCAACAAATTTTACAACCTTGTCCTAGACATGCCCGCCTTTCATTCTGACCCTTATGTAACTCATAAATATGCTTCCTTGTGCTACATTTTAGTCGCACAATATTCGTCACAAACGTCTATATTTAATTTCAATAAATTCAACTTTGTATCCTTGTGCGTTCCAATCGAAATTGGAGACACAATCTCAACCCATTTTGAGCAACCCAAATTAGGGTAATATTCTATTCTGAGTCTTCTACGTCCATGACAATTGTGTCCCACCTAATTTTAATCACATGTACTTCCAATTAATTTTAGAACACCATTTACATTAATTTTAATTAAATTGATGTAAGGACCCAACTTGACCCAAAACTAGACCCAACACCAAACTAAACCCCCATTTACACCCTCAAGCTTCATACTAAACACCAAACATCCTTTCTAGCCACTACATTATACCAAACATGGTATTTTTCCTCATTAAATCTCAACACCCACTTCTGTAAAATTTTCCAATTGTTAGGGGCTTATCTGCAAAAGTGCAATATTGTGTCCCCATCCTATTGGTCAAGACCCATACATAAATTAATCCTCTCCCCTTTGACAGTTCAACCCTCTCCCTCTCTCCTCCTTTTGTTTGTATTTTTCTCCATGTTGAATCATGGACATCCATTCAAATGGAGCCATCCTCACCACACACACCTATATATATATATATAATCCCTCAACCCTTTTCCCAAAGCAACCCCATCCCAAAGCATGGTCGTCCCTAATCCCAAGGCCATCACCCTTCTCTCTCTCTCTCTCTCTCTCCTACATAAGCCATTCCATTCTCTCCTTTTTTTTACAGCCACCTTCAAACAAAACCGAAACCTAAAGCCTAAGCCATCACTCTCCTTCTCCAGCAAACTCCGGTCATCTCCTCCGAGGAGACGACCACCACAGCCGGTCAACTCTACCATCGCCTTCCCCACGACCTCACCTCCTTCGAGTAGTCACTCGCAACCACCTTCCTCCCCTCCGGTCTTCCACACGATCACCCCCATCATCTCGGATCATCTGCACACCACCGCCTCCATCGCCTTGACCACCATCATCTTGGATCATCAACACATCACCGCCTCCATCGCCTTCACCACTATCATCTCGGATCATCATCACCCCCGGAGCCCCGCTGTCCACGACTGAACCCGACGCCGTCATCCCGTCATCGACCAGCTGAACTCGCCTGAGAGCACGATACCCCGTCATTCTCCTCGCCGACCGCCATACCGACTCAGCACCGCCTCGCCCAACCCGCCTCCTCGTCGACCAGAACCATCGAGCAACCGCCCCGGCCATCCTCGACCCCGGCCGCCAGCACCTCCATCCGCGGCTGCTACCACCGCCCACACGAGATCCACCCTCTGCACCCGCGAGCCGGCCACCCGAAGTCGAACCCCCGCTGCCTTAAGCAGTTTCATCTCCTCCATCCCATCACCATACCCCTCCCCTCGACAGCAACCTAATGCCGAGCTCCACCACCTCGAGCTCCCCCTCGGCCGCTGTCACCAGCACCAACCCCTACTTCGGCCACCTATCCTCACCCACATCACCTTCAACATCGTCATCATCATCACCATCGTCATCGTCATCACCATCATCATCGTCGTCATCGTCACCCCGTGCGTGCACGTATGCAGGTTCGTTCCTGCCCTCCTTCATAATTTTGTACGTATGTATATTTAGTTATTCATTAGTATATGTTAGTATGTATATAATTGGTATATATATACATATATATAGTATATTTCTCAAATTAGTATATATATACATATGTATATGTATTGTATATGTGTTCCCTAGTATATGTTTAATAGGTATATATTTGATTGGTATGTATATGTATATATATATATATATAGTACGTGAATTCAATTAGTGTATATACAATATATATATTGCATATGTATTTAATTGGTATATATATATAAATTATAAGTATTAATGTTATATGCTAGTTAATAATATGTATAATTATAAATGTATTAGGTGACCCGAGTGTAATTACGGATACCCCGTAGTTACGTTGACCTGTGACCATGTAATATGTTAGCAGACTGCCATATGTACACCGACGTACTGGCAAGACCCGTATCATTGACTGTCTGTTATGCACAGCAACTACAGAAGCGACACCCACGTAATTAGACGCGCACTTGACCCTATTTGACCAGTGTCATACCTAGCGTTGCCCTTGAGTTCAATGTATTTATGATTGTGTGTCAGTGTGATGTCTGATGCAATATTGTATTATATGTTGTCCTTAGGACTGTTGGATTTTCAGACAAGACCTCAGAAATCGGACATTGTTATTGCCAGCAGCAGGATCCACAGGCGAGTACATTCTCTGATAATTTTTGTTATTTGATAATTTCTATAATTCAAGTATTTAGAAATGTTACATCTGATTCTTGACACAGTACTACACGGACTAGTATATAGATTGGATCTTTAGTCATGAGATATTACATTGGTTATCGTATTAACATTGTACACGACATTGATATTAGACATCATACATGATATATTGGACATTGATCGTATATCGTGACGTTTCATGATTGGATCCACAGTACTAGTTGGGGGCGGGCAAATTGCTAGTAAGAGATGTGATCAAAATACCTATCATACAAGTGTAGACATTGTAGTGTTAATCATACACCTCACGTATGATTACCAGGCCATGTAGCTATCGAACAAGTTCCCAAGCCGATCATATTTTGAAACTAAGATTTCAAACACTTAGAATAGTTACAGTCCTCTATTTTAGTTCATATACTACATCACCCGTGTATGATATTGTACCTCGTTCTTTTCATTTCATATATGTACTAACTGTACCATATTGCTTATATTGCCTGTCTCTTTATTTTATCATTGTATTTATTTATTGTCTTCTCTCAGTATATAGCATCATCTATTTATTGTTTATAGTCCTTATCAATTAACTGGAACTGTTATTTGAGATGTACTTTGCTCCAATCCTGACTAGATATTTTTTCCAGACTGTGACATAGAGGACTTGATTCCAACATACTTGGAGATTTAGATGTTATGGATTGCAGGTTAGATTATTTTATTGTTTTATACTTGTCTTGTATTTCATATATTTTCTTCGATATCTTATCGTGTCTTAGTTTATGTGATTGTGTATTCCTTATTATATTGTGATATCTGTGTCTCCTTATGGAGTTGGATATTCGTGAGAGATTGTTTAGATAATATTGTGACATGGACAGCGTTCTACCGGCGATGCTGCGGCTTAGGCTGGACATACCCACGCACTCGTGCCCAAATTTCGGGTACGGGTCGTGACATTATTTTCATGTTCTTGATAGTTGAATATACAATTACAAACTTACTTTTGTCTACTCATGTTGGAATAAATTTTCTTATTTGATTGCAAGTAACCAAATTTTGGTAACGAGTTTATTTAGTTGCTAAATCTTCCACTTGCCGGTAACCTAAATGGAAGTTACAAGATTTACGAACAATATGGTACAGTATTTAAGTGAACACACATTATCTGGTGTAGAAGTATTTAGTAATAGATTTTGCATGTACATATGTTCGACTTATGACTAACTAAGTGAGATTCAAAAGGGCTTCCCATACAAGGTCACATATAAAGATAATGATTTTAGATTGTTACTTAATATGGAAGTTGTAGGATTTTAGGTAACTCATTTTGATAATTACATATTATGGATATTTGTAAAGCCTTCAAGATATATAGATATAAGATCCGGTCTACCAATCCAAATACATATCCTAAAAACCATTGATTGCATTTTCACAGCCCGCCAATCCTTTACATCACCTGCAAATATCTAATATATAACGTGGTTCACCAATTCATCCAACTATAAGTGACTCAGATGAATAATATTAGTATTCAACCACCACATGTAAAATTGGACTTGGGTTGAATGAAGCAAATGAATATCTTGAACTTGAATGAGTATCAGGTAATTCCTTGCAATAATGGTAGCTCAAGTGAAAAATTAAAACCCATCTTATAATAACATAAAATAATAAATTTATTGATTTACATCATAGATTGTTTAATAGAGGCGTTCTATTATTCGTTTGTTGATACCCTACCTGCCTATATATGAAAAAGTAGATAGGGTCCAAATTGAGTTTCGTAAGAGATACAACAATAAGCATCATATGCACTTCAAAAATATCTTTAACTCTCTTGCATTATGTCTTTTTCTTGACATTTTTTTATTAATTTTCTATTTATCTGCATTCACTGCATTGCAGATGATTGTTGTCTATAAAATAATTGCATATGAGCAAACTGCAATACCTGTTATTGTAGGTAGGAAATCAAGGGAAGAGATTTGCTGGTACTGCTTGTACATACATGATCGAAGCTATGATGGGTAAAAGAATGCATTTTTCTATTCTTACTCTAATGTTCTGATAGAGATACATGTACGAACTATGTTGTATGAATACTCTGACACGGGTACGTATACAAATACGAGATATGATAATTTTAAAATAGTTATAAAAATATATTGTACAAAACATGGACATGATATGGATATGGACAACATTTTTTCGTGTCCCCATACATCCAACATAGGGTATGCGATGCCTTTCCATATCTAAGACCAAGATTAGGACAAAAGTAAACGAAAAATATCGTGTTCCCTAAGAAGAACAGACACTTAGTTCATTATAAATAATCATGGATTCTTAATATTTGATTTATACCAAAATTGTATTGAATGATGTTTGGGATGGGATATTGAGTAGCTTACAAATTTTATTGAGTAGGGCATCCATCAGGTGAATATGTCCTTAAACTAAACCATAATAAGATTAATTTTTAGGATAAGATTACTGAATTATCTTCTCGATTTAGTTGCAAAATTATTTGAATTTCATTATGGCTGGCTTTCTGCAGGTATGAGCGCTTCCTCAAAATCATGATACTGAGTGTTTTCAAGAATACCCAAATGTCGGTCAAATTTTGGTTCATAAAGAACTACCTTTCACCTTAGTTTAAGGTTTGATATCGTTGAAAATTGTGACATTTTTTATTTTTTGGGAACTAAAATTATAATACCAAGCTTAAATCAATATCCCAATTGCCCTACTCAAGAATGCTGCTTCTACACTATTGATACACCATATCTGATACTTAAGTCTAAACCAATATCCTAATTGCCAGGATACCCATGATGCCATCTTACAAATATTAATACAATCATACTTACTAACAAACTTCACACACATGGGTACTTGATACTAGAACTCACCCATGTGACACTATCTTATATTTAACCCATATGTACTTAGCACTTGAACCCACATAGAACACTCTAATCTAATCACTACTCATGGACAACTAATCTTGTGCACTGTCACCCTCTACCCGATCCCCTTACCTGATGCAACTGCTATCCTTACCTTATGAAATCTGGTACTACAACCCCTCTCATATGCCTACAGGTACTGCTGCATGCTGACTGCTAATGCTGTGGTTTGCTTGTTGCAGTGCACACAATAATAGATGTGTACTTCTATTGTTGCCCTCTCTTATCTGCAACCTACCTTCACACATATTATATCACTCGAGCCTCATTCTCTTCTGATACTCAAATACCCCTTATAGCTACTGATACTCATCCATTGTCTTACATACACATCAGTGCACACATTGACATTAATAGCCCGACTTCCCTTACTAACTTATAGTCTAGAGTCTATATTGCCATTGTCAAGTTGGCTTAGCCCCACTGAACCAGTGCACCAACCCTCTATAATTGCACTAACCTCTACTCCCGACTGAATGAAGCACACCCACGTCACTCATAAAGATTAAGACACAACATCAATCAAATACTCTAGCTACTACCTGCTCCTACCTTCATCTAACTGTTGGTGCACTGAACTTCACAGTGCCTTAAACGCACACCTTAACACTTAAACCCAACACTAAAATAATGCTCTACACCACTACCCAAAGATCTCTATCTCACCCCTCAAAACTTAGCACAACACTTGATACATAGCTATGCACCGTCACAGTACAGTGCCCCCCTCTAGACACTGCTTCAGGTCTCCCCAACTACACCCGAGCACTATGTTTCAGTTCACTTGCAGCTGCACACACCAAAAACCCCTTCCACCAATCTACTGATACACACATATATTGATATACATGTGCCAACACTGGTACACTCCACTATCCATATTTCTGATATACTGCAAAAATGCATAGTCACTGATACTCACAATTCCTCCCTCACTGCTACATACCCGATCATGTGAACACCACCACACAACACACATAAATCTGATGTCCATATATAAGCTATCCAAGACCCCATGATATACCCCCATGTCTAATACTCTCATTAACTCAATCGTACCCTAGGCACAGATCACACACTGTCCCTCACATACACACTAACACCTAAATCTGGACACTCGAGCTCCCTCTACTGGATACCACACTCTCACACTTGGACAACACCTACACTCCATACTTAGCACTCACTAATACCTACCAACAATCCACCTACTGAATCTCCTATATAATATCTGACCTATTTATATACTAAGATACACTACTACATGATACATCTATCCACTTACCTGATATACTGTGAATACACTCCAGTTCTGTGCATCTCCTATTATACTTTACTAATACACCAATCCGATCTCACCCCTCAATCTGTACCTAAAGCCAATACCCGAGACTTCTTCTTGCAAGGCTGTACACACTCCTATACATGGCAGTGCCCAGAACCGAGCCTTGCTCCTCCCTACTACATACTGTCAACAACCACCGGCCTACACCACTCCTATACTTGCTGCCAAGCAAGCTTGCTGCAAGTAATATTCTACCCACTACTTGCTGCCTCTTTACCTACTATACAGTAATACACTTGCTGCACCACTGGGTTGCAGCAAGTACCACATCAAATGTCAGTGCAAGGCAACCCAACTGGTTATAGTGAGTGCAACACACTCCCTCTTCTTTCTACTGCAGGATATAACCCCCTCCCCTATCCCTGATGCATTCCCTATAATTGGCAATCAACAAAATATGGGCACACACACAAACACTAGTATATAATTATACCAACTCAAGAATACACTGTCCATTTCACATGAACCCCACTAGCTAGAAAATATATCAAACACCTAGTGTGCACTAATCTAGGATACTCACCAAACACCAATATACTTTACCAAAACATATGAAACACTTCCAATATACTAAATATAATATAAATAACACATATAATAATTATTATAATATACTATGAAGAAATTGGCATGCTAGGACACCAAATGCATTGAAACTATCCATCTACACCACCATATCATGGTGTATCATGATACGGGCTTTTCAAATCCATTTATGGACACGTATACTCTCTCAAATCATGAATCATAACCTAAAATCACCTATGAGGTATTCCTTCAAATACCTAGTGGTCCAATTTGGATTTTCTTTAATTTGGCCACAAAAGTCAATATAACTTTCACAATAGGCATCCTATGAACCTAGTTCTTCTTTCTATGGGTAGCCCTTAGCCAAGGGAAGGTCCCTTGAGTTTTATTTTATCATTTAAAATTGAATAAGAGGGAAATGAGTTTTATCTATTGGGAGATAGATTTCTAATATAATGCACCAAGTGGACACAAATGGATTGTTGGACACCTTCTTCAAGCAAGCTCCACACCAAAGCTTTCTTTTTGATTCTTCAAGCTCCATAGAATAGGTTGAGAATGAAGAAATGAGGGTGGATTTGGTAGGATAGGGATTAGGGTTTGCTTTTAAATTTGGGAATAAAAAATTAGGAAAGAAAATGGAGGTTATTCATGAATAAAGAGGCTTATATAGCCTCCTATAGGGTTAGGGTTAGGTTGGGAAATATTTGAATTGACACAAAGGCCCCTCTCATTCTCTCATGAATAGGATCAACTAATCCTATTGAAGAAATATTCTATTCATGAGTCTAAATAGGTTTAATAGACTTAATCTAGTCATAACGAACTAATGACTCAAGTCAAGTAGTCTAATCTACTAACCAATAATAATACTATTTATAATATATATATATCATATACATTATATATTAATAAAATATACACATAATATTTATAATAGTGCAAAATGATAAAAATACTCCTATTCTGGAAATGTAGTAGTAGTTACAAGTCTACCCCCCTTAGAAAAATTTTGTCCTTAAAATTTAAGACACCACATCTCTCTCTGGCCAGTCATAACCTATTCATTATAATCTTCACTACGGTCAAACCCCTAACAATCATGGTCTAAGAGAGTCCTATCTAAAATTATTCAACATATAATTCTATGAAAAAAATAACATATATGGTTATTGTCTCTGTTTGTCATGATATTGCAGTCTTTGTCAGGGTATACTACTAATTATATTCTACCATAAAAATCACTAATGCAACTAAAGATACTAAGGAATCAATCAATCAATCAAATAGATAAAAATGAATAGAAAGAAAGAACAGTAAAGAACATGCTAACCCATCACCTATAGCATCGACCTCGACCATCATTGCAAAAGCTATGCCCTGCTAGGGTATCACCCTCTACGGATTCTAGGCATGATGCTATACCACAGGTGGCCTAGTTGGACCCCTATGGTCCGGAGCTACACATTGAGCTGGGTGGGCTATGGGATAATCCCTCACTAGATGCCCCGTAGTGCCACATTGCAAACAAAGTCCAAGCCAATTCCGACATCTCTCCCAAAGGTGACATGGCTTCTTGCTGAAATGACAAGCATGTTGGGTCTGCCTCGGAGGCTGCTGCTGATCCTGCTGGACACAAACCAGTGCCTGGTGTTGCTGGTGGTGATGCTGAAATATCCTCGGTTGCTGCTGAATATAGGGACGCTTGGCCAGTCCCCCGTTGCCACTTGCATCTCATGAAACATCGCGACCCCTGTTGGGCCTGAGATCCAGATCATCCTCAGTAATCTGGACATTCATTAGAATGCCCTCGAAGTAGCGGTGCGACAACCAAAAGTGCGCGACTTGATCTCTCTCATTAGCCCCTTCCTGAACTTCAAGGCTCGATCTCCTGGGTTCCGAATCATGCATAGTGTAAAATGGCTGAAACGGCAGAACTCTGTGGCGTACTCATCAACGGACATGTTCTCCTGGACTAAGTCAAAAAACTGACTCTCCAAAGCTCCCAAGGCCACATCGGGGAATAACTTTTCCTTGAAAAGCTCTTTGAAATTCTCCCAAGTAAGTCCTCGTGCGGTAAGTATGGGCTCCTTGCGATACCAAGTGAGTGCAATATCAAACATCTGACTGCCGGCCGCCTCGATCTGAAATCTCTCTGGGATCTGGGACAATCGCAGGTTCCTCTCTATATCCTCTAACCTGGCATCAGCGTAGAGTATCCCCTCGATACCCTTGAACTCCTGAGGTGCCATCTTCTTGAAGTCCACTATAGTGCATAGCCTCTGCTGTTGCTGTTGGCCAGGATGTTGTTGGGAAACTCTCTCCACTGCTTGTAGGGCCACCTTATGATCATTCTCCTTGCTCTCTCTCATCAACTCAGTCTGCGCTTGGTGCGTCTCTGCTTGCACCCTCTGAGCCTCAGCCTGAACACGGTGGACCTCCACCGTTATCCTCTGGGCATCCACTATGCCCTGGACCAAAGCAAAAAATCTATGCCCCTTCGGCAGGCACACCTCCAGAAAAAGGAAATTATGGCGGGGGAGGAAGGTCCTCCGAACCAACTGGAGCAACGCTCTGGAAAGGTAGGGAAAGAGGATCCCCGGAAGCTGCTGAAACTCCTATGCGGATAGAAGGTGAAGGAACAGTCCCTGCCACTCCCTGGGTAGGAGGTCGAGAAGTCGCTGACCTCTCCAACGCGGCATCAGCTCTAGATCGCTGTGATTTGGTCTTCGACGGTATCCTGAAGATAGATCGAAACATATGAAACAATGCAGCTCCCGATCATCAAGAAATGACAGCAATAGGCAAGAAAGTAATATTCAGAAAGAATAAGGATAGCATAATCAATAGATTGGAAATGTTCCTAGTTGTGATTGCTTATTCGTTCTTATCCTTGTATACTATATCCTATATCATATCGCAGGCTCGTAGAAGTACAACTAAGCCATTGTACTACCACGATATTGCACTAATTGTGAAGCCTGACCTACATGGGCCACCACTAAAACTTGTCACGACCCGCACCCAGAATAAGGGCACGAGTACGTAGGTACGTCCTACTTACGCTGTAGCATCAACGGTAGTATGTTGTCTATGTCACAATACTATCTAATCAATCTCACACAATAATATAAGCTAAACCTGTCAATGATATCTCATCTCCAAAAGAAGGACAATATAATAATAATATAAAAATAAATACTCAATCACAATAAAACTAGGAAAAGTTAATGGCACGATGTCAAATAGAAGAATAGAATCATAAAGTCACAACTACAACCAAATCCATGTCTAAATAGTCTATCAACAAAACATAATAAATCTCAAATACATATAAGGTAGAGACATATCTATTACAGAAACTAGGGAATGAAACTAAGACATCTAGTGATTGGTAATCACTCCTGAACTAAAGGGTCCAAAGCCGCAGCTGCTACCTCCTAAGGTCCGTAGTGAGTTGGACACCAGTCCTCCAAATAATCTTCTGAAAAATATACCCAGTCAGGATGGAACGATTACAACCCAATAGCAGTTTCAGTTAAATGACAAAGACTATAAAACAATAATAGAGCGTGCAATACAAGATGCGAATAAATCACTGAAACATAACTGACAATATCAATATGAGAAAATAGATAAACACAACTATGTGGCAGAGAATAAATAGATAGAGCAATATAGAACATCTCAGTAAAAAATGTAATAGACAGGAGAAACTATACTCATTAAGTGGCTTGAAGTATTAGAGTTGTCATGCGATCGCCTTAGGAACTTGCACAATACGATAGGGCATGGCTAATCATACGCGAGGTGTATGATTAACACTCACAGTACTTTCTCTTGCACAGTAAGAAAATGATCACACATCTAGCTAGTACTTTTCCACCCCCGACTAGTATAGTGGATCCAAACCATGACACGTTCCATAAGAATAACTTGCACAGTAAGGATAACTTGCACAGTAAGCAAAAAAAATAATATCTCGTGACGGGGATCCATACTGTACCAATATGTTTACCATAGTGTCAGAAATCAAGTAGAACATCACTAAGTACATGAATCATAGTAAATGTCATGTCATATAGTAAAAACTATCAGAGAATGTAATCGCCTGTATTCCTGAGAAAAGTGTGAGGATCGAGGTTGAAACTAGAGTCACAAAGACCTAATATGAATTATTAATGTTATTTAGTGTATTAGAATGATAAACATGCTTAAACAAGCAAAAATATGATTTTTAGGTCGAATCTTGGCCATACTCGTCAAACTAGGTCAATACTAGGTTAATTATATCATTATCTTGCTACTCTAGGTTTTCTACGTCTTGGCAAGGTATACTAGTCTATTTTATTTAATATTGTTCTCATACTAATTAATAATCTAGATATGATTATACACCATCTGTCAACTGATACCAAGTATCAGTTGCTCCCACAGAAACTCCCCATTACTGATATTGGTATATCCATATTAGTTTGTTCCTATTACATACAGGTAATAATAACCTAACATTACCTTACTTTAGTATCTAGACCACTATCCTTAACCTTTCTTAATAATCACTCACACACTCAAGGATGCTACTTCTACACTATTGATACACTATATCTGATACTTAAGTCTAAACCAATATCCCAATTGCCAGGATACCCATGATGCCAACTTACTAATATTAATACAATCATACTTACTAACACACTTAGATACTCACACACATGGCTACTTGACACTAGCACTCACCCATGTGACACTATCATAAACTTAACCCATATGTACTTAGCACTTGAACCCAAATAAAACACTCTCATCCAATTACTAATATTAATACAATCATACTTACTAACACACTAATGATGTTGCTTGCTTGTTGCAGTGCACACAATAATAATATGCACAGATGTTGTTGCCCTCTCTTATCTGCAACCTACCTTCACACATATCACATCACTGGATCCCTCACTCTCTGTCATGTCGAGTATCGAAATACGGAGACGGACATGACCAGCTCCCCCGTACAAGGTATAAAATACCGTACGGACGTCGTCGATTGTAACTTGACAAGGGGGTGTACACTACAAGCAAGTCACTTAGGGTCACATAGCACATCTATTGTCTCAATCAGTCAAGTAAGGATAGTAAATATAGAACATATATGACAAGAAAGTAAGGCATCTCAAACGTCCTGCCATAATATTCAAGAACCCAACTGTATAAAATAAGAAAGCTGGTAGAGTAGCAAAATACATGACCGTGATCAGCTGCAGTCTGATTAATTACAATCATGTAAGGAGACTAAATGTCCAGTTTTACGGCTAACAAGTGCCGGTAGCTAAACGCCCAAAAGAGTAAAATAAGCGATAGCGAACAGGGAAAAAGAAACACACTCGTTTTCTTCAGCGGGCATCCGTCAGGTGCGCACCATTATTCAAGGAAAAGTATGCTTGATCCTTGGGTGCTGGCTCTAAACCTGGACATGCAAAACCAGTGGGGTTAGACCCTAAATAGCAAGTACCACAAAGGAAGCACGAATAAAGAAAAAAAAATCCTGAAAGAATAAACATATACATATATATAGTCCTGTCTTATAGTTTCGGTTCATGGTCTATCATGATACAACAATCTAATCTTACAATCAAACAAGGACAAAGGATAGACCATCGTACCATGATAGTCCATATCCCTGAACTATTTAACAGAAGGTACAATACACAATCAAGTTCAGTTAGATAATCGGCCAATCACTTGTATGGCTTACTAGATGGAGTTTGGGTTATCCCATAAATATTATGCATATAATATAAATCCTCAGGTTGAGCCATGTTCTAGCAGGGGCTAGCTGAGCCATGAATTATCGCATAGCACATAGTAGTATGCACCAGTCCCTCGGAAGGCCACCGTGCTAAGATCGCATAAAACACATAGTATAATATAATAATCGAATATTGCCATCCACTAATAAGGTTTTAAACAACATTCATGGGGGGTAGCCTTCATTCCCCATATAATGATTGAGGGTGGCTAGTTAAGAACGATCTCAGAATTCTGTCCTTCCCAATGCTCTACATGTTTTAGTTGCTTAGTTAACCTTACGGTTAGCTGTAATCACATGGAGTGGTCACATATTACTCCTCTTATATGTCGTACCATAGTACGGGCACGCTAGATACGACTCTGCTTTGTCACTTTGTAGTTAAATTTGGATTTACCCCAGTATGATGCAACAGTCAAACAAATTCAAGCCACGCTTGGTTATTGGCCAACTATCATGTCCATGTTGGAGGAATTGAATCATATCACATATCGCTTAGCACGAAGGCACACCTCGGTGTGAAACATATAACATAATCACGTAGAAATACTTAGCATGTAGGAACACATAGCACATAATAAGTGTATCACTACGGATACCAATAGTTGAGTCAAGTTACCAATCATTGGTAAATCACATGGGTTATAGCACATAGTCAGGTCTAACACATGGTTACTTAGCTTACATACATTAGTTATCATTAAAATCACATATGGAATCACAAAAATTCAATAAAGCATCTAAACCAAGCAAAACAGTAAAACGAGCACATAGGCTGCATAAGGATCAGGGACGCATAGAGTCAGTGCCGCATAGTACAGGTATCGTACAGGAAATCGGCTGTATATAGGTCGGTGCCGCATAAAAAGTCGGCCTCATATGGGTCGGTGCTGCATGGAATCAGTGTCACATAAAACAAGGCAAAGTTCACTCCTTGGGACAAGTGATGAGTGACGTGCATTTAATACGTGTCAGAGAAGTGACTGAAGTGATGGATGTGACCAACCATAAAGTGTGTCAGGAAGAAAAGACAAACTCAAAGAAAAATTTGCAAGAGCGAAACAGGGTTATGCATCCAATACACTGTAAACCCTCCAGAACCTACTGGATACACATAAATACTGTCCCTCACATACATACCAACACCAAAATCTGGACACTCGAGCTCCATCTACTGGATACCACACTTTCACACTTGGAAAACACCAACACTCTATACTTAGCACTCACTAATACCTACCAACACTCCACCTAATGAATCTCATATATAATATCTGACCTATTTAAACACTAAGATACACTACTATATGATACATCTATCCACTTACATGATACACTGTGCATACACTCTAATTCTGTGTATCTCCTATTATAATTTACTAATACAGCAATCCGAGCTCACCCCTCCATCTGTACCTAAAGCCAATACCCGAGACTTCTTCTTGCAAGACTGCACACACTCCTGCACATGGCAGTGCCCAGAACCGAGCCCTGCTCCTCCCTACTACACACTGTCAACAACCATAAGCCTGCACCACTCCTATACTTGCTGCCAAGCAAGCTTCCTGCAGCTGCTATTCAACCCATTGCTTGCTGCCTCTTTACCTGCTACACAACAACATACTTGCTGCACCACTGGGTTGAAGTAAGTACCACATCAAATGCATGTGCAAGGCAACCCAACTGGTTACAGTGACTGCAACACACTCCTCTTCTTGCTACTACAGGATAAAAACTCCTCCCCCTATACCTGATACACTCCCAACAATTGGCAATCACCAAAATCTGGGGCACACACACAAACACTAGCATATAATTATACCAACTCAAGAACACACTCGCTATTACACATCAACCCCACTAGCTAGAAAATATATCAAAAACGTAATATGCACTAATCTAGGATACTCACCAAACATCAATATACTATACCAAAACATACGAAATACTTCCAATATACTAAATATAGTATAAATAACACATGTAATAATTATTATATTATACTATGAAGAAATTGGCATGCTAGGACACCAAATGCATTGAAACTACCCATCTACACCACCATATCATAGTGTATCATGATACGGGGTCCCCATATCCATTTTTGGAAACGTATACCCTCTCAAATCATGAATCACAAATTAAAATTATCTATGAGGTATTCCTACAAATACCTAGTGGTCCAAATTTAAATTTTCTCCAATTTGGCCATAAAATTCGATATAACTTTCACAATAGGCATCATAGGAACCTAGTTATTCTTCCTATGGGTAGCCCTTAGCCAAGAAAATGTCCTTAGAAATTTATTTCATCATTTAAAACTGAAATGATAAGAGAGAAATGAG
Source organism: Iris macrosiphon (assembly GCA_036927795.1). Lineage (NCBI taxonomy): Eukaryota > Viridiplantae > Streptophyta > Magnoliopsida > Asparagales > Iridaceae > Iris > Iris macrosiphon. The sequence continues at coordinate 135,393,718 of JAYESA010000015.1, read as the reverse complement.
TTTTATCTATTGGTAGATGAATTTCCAATATATTGTACCAAGAGGACACAAAGGGATGGATGGACACCTCCTTCAAGCAAGCTCCACAACTAATGATTCAAGTCGTAGTCTAATCTACTAACCAATAATAATACTATTTATAATATATATCATACATATTATATATTAAATAAAATATACACACAATATTTATATTAGTGCAAAATAATAAAATACCCCTATTCTGGAAATATGGTAGTTACAGATCCTCCATAGTGACAATCGGATCATTTATGGTCATTTGTGGTGACAATTGGAAGACTAATATTGAAGTAGATAGTTTATTTTAATATGGTGGATTGGTAGTAAAGTTATGAAACCTTACAAATTTAATTACATGATATCTTTTTATGAAACCATGCAAATTTAATTATAAGCTTAAATATATGAAACAATGCAAACTTTATTACAACTGTGTCATTTTATAAATTATACAAATTTAATTAGAGAGTATGTCTTTTTATCAGACCATGAAAATTTAATTATATGTCTTTTATGAAGATATATAAATTAAATTACATGATGTGTCTTTTTATGAAATTATATTCAAATGTATTTATTTTAATAGTCATATCCCCGTATCCGTATCCAAAATTTGGATCCTTTTTAGCCGAGTCATTGTGTCATTCAATTATGAGTTTGAAGGACCCGACTATTGGATATGTACCTGTACCCGACACTCGTACCCAAGTCCAGGTAACATAGACAAGTAACCTACATGGTTGCACCAACAAAAAGAAAATCAACAGATCATCTGGGCTTACAAAATCATGTTTCTTGATGTTATTTTCCCACTTTCCCTTAAAAAAGTATTATATTCATTTTAATATGTATTTAATCACATATTGTTTATCTTAATATATATCTTGGTTGTAGCTTCATAGATTAATATGTTTTACTCTGGCTGATGTCGTCGTTCTTTTTTTTTTGTCCTCACATGGTATTTCTTTGCACGTTATATTTGTTAATGTAGATAAAATAGTAAGGGAAGAATGACATGGATATTAAAGAGAGGGTTCTTGGGTACACACCATTTTGTGACAACAATAGAGATATGGATGAGTATCGGTTTTGGAGACAAGTTAGCCACCTTCCTACTGCTAACTTTTCTTATTTGTCCCTTAGTTATGCATATAATAGAATATAATTTTTACTATATTGGTGCTTAATGTTTTTCCTTCTTGTTAATAACAACTCTTCTCTTTCTGCAAAAGGTGCGGGGAAGACCATATCATATAAGGCAGGCATCTTCCATCTTTTAGAATATAACCCTTTAATAATGGCACTATTACAAATGCCTCCAGTGATTTGTATGTTTTTGATTTGGTGAAATTTTGGCAAACAGCAGCAGGGGGTACATTACGGGTATACTATGAAACTCTTAGAAAGGCCCAGACAGTCTCTCCATCCTCTATCAGGTAATATTTTTTTCATATCAATATCTCGTTCAAATATCAATAGTGTGGCAAAGACATTCTTATTTTCTTAAGCACGACACTTAATAAAGTTGAGGTCCATGTTGTAGACAAGTCTTTGGTCACAGCTGTTACAATTGTTGTGGTTCTGATTTTATTAAAGCATAGAAATTGAAGTATATGACTCTCTTTTAGTTAGGTTATTCAGTTTGGAAGACTCCTCTCCTTTCGCTCATATTAGGAGGGGATAGGTTCAATACTTAGTTTTACAACTTTGGCATGTTTGCTTGAAATATAAAACTAGGAATGTTTAGGACACATTTCTTTTACTAATTTGTAGGCTTTTAAGTGACCCGACATAAATCTGGACGTGCAGAACTAGAGAAGAAAAGTCTAGTCTCATATTCATGTTGAGAAAGAACTTAAATGAACTGATAAAGTTAAAGTTAGATTTTCTTATCTGAAAATTGACGAGTTAAAATCTAAAACCCAAATGTGAATAGGTGAGAAGTTAAGAGGACAAGCAATAACATGTAAAGTGCAGGAGCAATTTCTATCATGAATATGAAACTTGTTTGAAGTTAAGGAAATTGAATTGAGAGAAAGAGGATTTTGAGTTCAAGTTGTCCACAAATCATATCAAGGGAGTTAATATTTTCAATTAGCGATTGCTCATTAATTTCCTACCCCCTTCCAAAATTACACACTCCCTGGTCCTCTTCCTCAATACAAAAAATAAAGAAGGTTGGTCTTGGCTTCCCCAAGGAATTACCTTCTTTAACATGATACCAGTCTCTGTTTAATGTTTCCATCTAATTCACTATGTTGTAATGTTTTTTGCACGTATCCTATAATATTAGAAAGGCACTTTTGTACAAAATGAGCAAGATTTTAGCCTAAACTCTATTGTCATAAACTTTTGGTGAAGTGCTAAAGGATACCTTTCATTACAGGTTGTATACTTCCTGATGGGAAATGGAAGGCCTCTGGAAGAACAACTACAACTTTGTCATCTTACTCCTGTAGTGTTGGTCACAAGCTCTTTAGTGGTTGTAATATTATACTAAAAACTTTCCATGTTTATAGTCCAAGGGATGTCTCTTTTACCTGCAAAGCAAGTCCTAACAACCACAACAATAATAATGTTTCCTGCAGTAATGTTTAAGTACTTAGCATGAATCGATTCGAGAGAATTTATTCGATAGGCAGTTATGCAACAAGTTCTTGTCATTTTTCTGATACTATTATTTTCGAGTATTTTTCTTCTTTTGGTGTTATCTTGTTTGTGTTGGAAAAAATTTAGCTACGATTCCTGTAACAAAAATAGCAATAGATTAGATTTGTCGGTCTGCGGGAAAGTCGTGCACGAAGCACTTCCCTAAGAGTTTATTCAAGGTCTATGTACAGACATCCTCTCGAATTCTCCTAGTGGTAAAATCTTCTTCCTACCGGCTTTCCGTCACCGTACATGGCTTCGGAAGAACGACCCGAACTTAGCACTTGCCCAGAGGAAATGGAATAAACAATGAAAGGAATAAGGAGGAAAGAGATTTCAAGAGACAGAGGATTTGTTTTCAGGTATGCAACAAAAACAAAGACCTAAGTGGGCTTTGGTGATTGTTGTGGTCTTATAGAAGTAGGTAGAGAATCAAGGGTGTTTAGAATAAGATAAAAACTTGGCTGTGAGGATCGGTTAAGAGAGATGCTTGGATGGATTGGTTGCATATTATAAAAACATTCTCCAACCTCAATGTTAAATAGAATTTAATAAAATTATGGCTAATTAAGTAGCCATTAAAGAATGATAATAAGGGCCACATAAATTATGAAACCTGTCAAAAATAAGGTGTGGATTAATAAGATTTGAAAATTGTTTTTTTTACAAATATCACACAATAATTTCCCCCAAAAAATCAAGTTTTGAAACAACAGAGATGAATGATAATAATAGAATAAGAGTTGAGAATTTTTGGGCATGCATATAATATGCATAGATTAGATGGACTACAACATTGAATCTCACTTAGTGACTATTGTCCTTGTTTGAAGAAGTGCTTGATGGATTATGCCTTGAATCAGACTTCTTGAACTAGATTCAGAAAATAGCACACATAGTACGCTAGAGGTTCTTTGATCTATCGGGACGACGCTTTTGATTGGCCATGCGCACTTTTTCATATTCATGAAAGTTGTCTGGGATCGTCCTGTCCCATATTAGCGGCCTTCACGACCTCTCATATAGGTAAGTCCTCAAAGGATTGGTGATCAGAGTCAACCCTACATAATAATGCTTGGACCTATTAAGAGTTTAAAAACTTATCCTAACCAGATCACACAAGAACACTGTCACCATAGGATGGAGAATCATTGTACACATGTACAACTACTTGGACAGTATTTTAATAAAATTTTAATCTCTGGTCAGTGTTCCATAAAAGTCACCTAAGTCCATATTATTTTTACCCATTGAACCGGCTTTTTGGGATCTCCAGTCAGACTCGGTTGGGTTGCCACTGCTGGTGACTTACTTATGGGCTTAACCCCACCCCCTCGATAATTTTAGGATCAAAATCCTAGGCATACTCTTCATCAAGAGTAAACAGACTCTTCGTCAAGAGATCTGTAAAGTTCTTTTATGACTTTATAGTCAATAACCACATTTTTGCCATTTAGGCTCTTTTAATGTCTTGATGTGCAGCTGCAGGTACCTGTTCATCTTATAACTCACAGAAACATGCTTTATTAGTTCTTAAAGCAAATTGATTATCACAATTTATTTAAAAATTAAATGACAGGTACATAAATTTGTATATACATAATAAAATGTCTGAGCTATTCAGCTTAAGCACAAGCTACAATTACCGTTTCAGAGTCTATGATACTCCTAGCCGTGATAGTTTGTCACATTGACCTAAGTGCATTCTTATTCATCTATGATACCGTTTCAGAGTCTATGAGTATCTAGGTTGTTCCACAGGTGAATTCTTATTCATCTTCCGCTGTAATTCAGTGTTCAAAGTGCATTTACATTCAAAGAATATGTCATAAAAGACTCTAAAAAAAATACTTAGAATTCTAAACAAAATAATAATATTCTATTTCTTTAGGAATTTTGGCATGACTGAGCTAGAAGGTTTGGTTACTCTTAAATTAGACTTAGTGTAATCAGAGTCATTTAACATATGTGTGATTATATCAATTGCTAGTATCAGCCCCAAGATAGTGTGCCAAAAAATACATTTGGCATTACCTCCTTTTGAGGAAATAACCATTGAACCTTGCTGGCTTAGCACTAGAAGTTTCTTTTCTACCAGGCTATATTAACAATTGTGACAGTCTAAAATTCTTCAAAAATTAGTGTACTTAATCAATATGACAGTCTAGATAGCCAGAATAATAGTTTAAATAATTTTTGATAATCAACCTTAACAATCTTTACTCTATCAAGTTTTGATCAACTTGGGTTAGCTGTAGGGGCCGGTTCACAGCTAGCGGTAGTCCAAAGACACTTAAGTACCGTGTCGCTTAGAGCTCTTCACACCCTTTTTGATAGAAGGATCCTTTCGGCTTGTACCCAAATTAATCTCTACGTTAAATCTTAGATTTAAAGAGATTTGCAATATCATTAAACTATTTCCTTTAACTAAATTGATTGAATGTGTCAAAAAGAATTATAATGTCACATATTATTTGTAAAACAATGTTTATCTAACATAATCTAAATATTATGACAGAAAAATATTGTGATTTCTCTCTCTGAATAAAAATTCAAATATCGAGACAATAAGGTCAAGTAAGGTTCAGTTAGAATATGAGTGAAGAAAAATTGTATTACTTACCTTCACCCTTAGCATGTTTGAGTTTTTTTCTAACAAGTCACAATCTCTAATATTTCTGACTTAGAAAGAGAGAAAACATTACAAAGATCATGTTAGGAATAAGAGAGTACAAAAATAAATTTGTATTATCGTATCGTTAATATGATGCTCCATTACTAAAAATATTAAAATATTTCTAATGCTTCTGTCGTCGAGAAACAGAAGTTAGTTTTCATATTAACAAGAAATATAACTAAAATGATGTATAGACTTAATCATTCTAGCACAACAATGCAATTGACTATAAATTTTAACATTAAAATAATTTAAACACTATGTGCACAAGATTGATATATATTTTAATCTGGCACGAGTTGCCTAATTTTAAAAGCAAATCATTTTATGCAACAAGACTTCTCTATGTTTGTTGTCTTGATTAAAAAGAAATATATATATATATACATATCAATATTCAATATGGTCCTCTAATGATCAAGAAATATTCAATATTAGTCCAAAATGTAAGGATTAATCTCAAGAAAATTAATATCACATTTGGAGAATATAGAATGTTAAAGAAATGATAAGAACTAAATTTTTTGAATTAATAAAAAGAAAAATTATGGAATTCATCATCATAATTATGTATTTAATGGAAATTCTAGACTCTATAAGAAAGCTTTGTTTTCTAAGTAGTAAAATTCCTAAATATTTTTGAGACTTACTTAGTAAATGTCAGGATGTGCACAATCATTGATTTTAACTTAAATATTTATTTCCTTAGTATATTATACCATACAAATGGTATATTCCATGGTGAACACACTGTTAATGCTAATTCATTCCCAAATAATCAACACTGCATCTCCTTATTTTACTTTCAAATAGAAATGATAATTTCTATATTAAAAACCATTTTTAATAATCTAGCTAAGATTCTGAAAGAAGACAATAATGATGCAAATACTCATGAGGATAAACATTTATAGTGGACAAATAGAGATATGACAAGGTTATTCCAAGTTAATAAGAGACCAAAAAAACAAAAAATGAGCTGACCATAATGCAGCTTTGAATACCAAATAAGCTAATTGTTGGTAAATAATTGGGCTAACAATTTCTACCAAAGGTTCCACATATTTGCTAACTTATGCTTTACTGTATATAATTCGGCACTTGTTTTAAAATAATATCTAACAAATGGTCACAGATTTAATATTTTGACCAAACCATAATATATTTAGCAATATTTTATGAAAATTTCAGTGATGAAATAAACAATATAGCAATTGCTACTATTGTTTGTGCATATTAGTAAAGTAGATTAATACTAGACCATATAACATATACAGTCCCAATTTGAATTAGTATCACAAGCAGAATTTGTTCCTCATCAATGTAAATAAATAATTGTTAGATCAATCTATCTCTAATAAATCAGTTGACTTATTTTCTTGTAGACATAAAATGATAAAATATGTGCATAATCAAAAAGGTCAAAAGATCAAACAATTTGGTCATATACGTGGATCCTATAATCTCAATACCCTATGGCAAGAGAATCAAAGAGACAAAATAATTTGCTTGTATCTATTTTGACATGAATGAATATCCGAATAAAGCATTCCTTAGTCAAGCATATCTCCATATGCCTTAAACAACAATATATGAATTTTAATCCATGTTGGAATCTAGCTTCAGAAATTTTAGTATAGTTTTGTACTAGAATTTAACAAGTTTTATACTCAATCTTATGAACTCGTTAGCCCTCAAATTCTTGCACATGTAATATGATATTGAAAATAATATGTTCCAGTGAACATAATATATACTACTTACCTTCGCTAACATATATATTTGACGGAATTAATAAATAATATCTTATAAAGACATGTTAGCAAGTATTGAAACGATGGTTCTGTTACCTAAATAGAATAGAAAGTATCAAGACATAATATGAATTTTCGGTTAATCATATTTTATCAACAGTGTTTTCTGATTATAATTTAACATGTATGAAAATTATATTCTGTTGGAACGACATGAAGATGTTAAATAAAATCAAATACTATAAAAATTTGAATTCTATGATTGTAGTATTCCTCAAGAAGAATGAGCTTCACCTGAGGAATAAAATAGATACTCCCCGATGATAAGGTTTTTATAACAAACTATCAGAGATTCTAATTTCAAATTAGGGGCCTAGATGAACATGTAAAATCTAAAAGTTGAATTGATGAAATCTACTTTCAGTGCTAATCGCCTATGGAAAACCTTTCGTATGAACAACCTTTCTATTACTATGGAAAAGATAAGCCAATCTACTAGTGAAGAACATCGTTGAATTATGTGGCCTTACGAATGAGTTGAATGAGCATTTCAACTTGTAATGACTAGTGACTTTAAACCAAGAAAGCAGTCAGCAATCAACATATTTACTTCACTGAAAGAACATATTGTTGGAATCCTCGGAAAGCTAAATGATTCTAAAATCTATGCAACCATAAACTACAGGTCTGTGTAAAATAAAATGAGGAACAATTTGTTCACCATTTGGCTGTTAACTCAAATTGAAAAAAAAACAAGGATAACAAAACATGTGAACAAAACATACTCATTCTCTATTGGGAATATGCTTAAGCAAAATTAAAATATGCTCACCACCCTCAACAATTGTATAGTTTTCTTAAAGAATACTGGTCAACTTCTAACCAAATAGATCGATGACCAGCATTTCAATAACAACCTAGAAGGGGTGATTACTTCAAAAGTATGTCCGTGTTGCATCGAATTAGGCATGTACTTGATACAACAGCCAATAATCAGTGCTCAACATTTCAATACTATATCCGGTATACAATACAGAGCAGTATTTAAGTTCTGTTGAGTATTTCATAAGAAAAAAAATGACGTTAACTGAACATGGAAAATTGATAACATAAATAAACTTTTAGATTGTTGGAAAATTTTTACCTACGATTCCTGTAAACAAAAATAGCAATAGATTAGATTTATCTGTCTACGGAAAAGTCGCGCACGAAACACTGTCCTAAGAGTTTATTCGAGGTCTATGTGTAGACATCCTCTCGAATTCTCCTAGTGGTAAAATCTCCTTCCTACCGGCTTTCCGTCACCGCACATGGCTTCGGAAGAACGACCCGAACTTAGCTCTTGCCCAGAGGAAATAAAATAAACAATGAAAGGAATAAGGAGGAAAGATATTTCATGAGACAGAGGATTTATTTTCAGGTATGCAACAAAAACAAAGACCTGTGTGGGCTTTGGTGATGGTTGTGGTCTTATAGAAGTAGGTGGAGAATCAAGGGTGTTTAGAATAAGATGAAAACTTGGCTGTGAGGATCGGTTAAGAGAGATGCTTGGATGGATTGGTTGCACATTATAAAAACATTCTCCAACCTCAATGTTAAATAGAATTTAATGAAAATTATGGCTAATTAAGTAGCCATTAAAGAATGATAGTAAGGGCCACATAAATAATGAAATCTGTCAAAAATAAGGTATGGATTAATTAGGTTTGAAAATTGTTTTTTTTTCAAATATCACACAACAGTTTGAACAAATTTTGTGAAATGAATCTTGGATTAATCTATATGATCTCTATTTTCTCTCATGTGTATAAGATTCATTTTGTAGGAGTCAGATTATGGTGTAGTTCGTTTTTGTGTAAAACGTTTTGTAAATTGTATTGTAATAATGAATAGTGGTTGATAATTGAGAGGGTTCAATAGAGCCATTTTCTTTTAAATGCTTATAGTCGTTAGGAAACGACTGTTTTGGTGTAGTGATACATGGGTCCAATATTGAATACAGTATTAGCAATGGAAGCACATGATACCGTATCGTTAACTGATATAGAAAAATACATAAATACATGATACATGATAAAAAAATCTCCATAGAAATATGAAAAACTAGAATGGTGGGAGTGCTTCAACACTTGTGCAGAGATAGCTTTTTCTACAAGGAAAAAAGAAAGTGTGGTCACAGGCTATTATTATTGTACAAAATTCCAAATGTTGGACACTGAGGACAAAGGAGCAAAAGACACCAACCCTTTGTTTCCCCATCCCAAAGTTGAAACAAGCACTCGAAGCCTATCAAGCTGTTATCCAATCTCACTGGCTGAGAGCCTCCTATGTAGATCCTTGTGATACGTACAGCTCATTGGTTGTTGTCACCTATGGAATGGAACAAATTGAATCCCTCCATGGAGAGGTGCAACTTGCCAACTCCTCGTTTGACATTTATTAACATTGCCAGACAAAATGTATGTCGGACATATAAATGTTAATCACAAGGGGACACAGCTGCGTGCGTTGCAGTGTGGCAACGACTACATTGGAGATTAATTAGGAGCAAGACTATTGTTGGAGCTGGTAAACTGAAAATTGCTCCTGTTAGAGAAGAGGTTATAGTTATGCTTTATTTGGAAACTTTTGAAAGGAGGAAAAGAAAAACTTTAGGAGAAGAAAAATAAAAATAAAGTTAAATATTTTTTTTTCTTCTTTGTATGAAAAAAAAGTAGGAAAAGAAAAAATAAATTTTTTTTGTATATGGATAGAAAGATAATTACTATTTAGTTTTTGATATTCTCGTATCATAATTTATACGAGGGATAGTTGGATAAATTATTCCAAAATTTTGTTATTTTTTTTCATTTTTCTTCCATTTTTTGGAGAAATTTATTTTAATGGGACTGACTAAATTTTTTTTCTCACTTTTCTTTTCCCACTTTTCCTCTCCCCTTCCCAAACACATTCATTTTTAATTTTCCTCAACTTTATCCTTCCTCCCACTTTTTTTCCTTCCCAAACACTACATTAGAGACAAGAAACTGTCACATTTGGAGTCTCAGAGGGGCAAAACTTGAAGTAGGCAGAGGGGTAACGACTAAGGGTCTGTTTGGTTCACTGCAATGTAATCGTAATGGAATTGAATGAAAAAAATTATATTTTTTATTCGATTCCATTACGATTAAGATTACATTGCAGTGAATCAAACGGATCCTAAATGTTGTGTTGTAGTAGTCATACCACCAGATTGGTTGGTTGGAGTGAAGAAAGTATAACAGTAATGGAAGAAGGCAGCATAAGGATAAAGACGAAGAGGACGTTTGGTACACGAAATTTTTTTCCGGATAAATATAAGATAAAAAAATTATTACCACATTTAGTTTAAATTACAAGAAAAACATTTTAGAAATTAATAATATCTGAATAAATAATTTATCCATAAAACATGGGAGAAAATTCTCTCTCTTAAATAATATGTGGGTATTTGTTTGTCCTGATTTTTTTTTGTCGATGTTTTTTCTATAATTTTTTTTCTTATTTTTATCCTTTTTCGTTCTTTTTTTGCCTTCTTTATTTTTTAAGAGTTTTTTTTTTGGGGGGTGGGGGGGTTTCCCATTTTTTATTTTTTTCATTTTCTTCAAGAATTTTTTTGCTTTTTCAGTTTTCTTTATCTTTTTCATTTTTAGAATTTTTTTTCAATTTTTATGAATTTATTGTTTTTGTTTTTTTGGTTTTTTCTCAGTTTTTTTTATCTTTTTTTTTTTTCAATTTTTTTATTTGTTTTCATTTTATCCTGGAAATATTTATATATCACTAAACATGTGTATATATTTTTGTATAACCACAAATTAGTGAATGTCGTTATCCAATTACACACTTATCCTTATCATTATCTACTTTATATATGTGTTAGTAAATAAGCCATATATTCTATTAGGTTATAAAACAATTTATCACTTTTTCACTTTTATAACACATTATCAGTACTAGGTTCGAAGAGTTCCAGGTCGTCGGCTTAATGACGACATAAGAAAGCTATGGTTAATAGTTCAACATATCATGGGAAGTTGCGAGCTTCTAAAATTCACAACCAAGCATACAATCTCTATGAGGATCCTACAGATAGGCTGAAAAACGATTATTATGGTGGGATGTAATAATCAAATGTATTTATTGGGGGGTTTGACTTCTCATTTAGTTGGGGTAAAAACTAAATATAATTTTTTTAAGTGATTTTAAGAGGGAGCATCATGTAGATGTGAGTATCCTGAAGATGTCAAATGGAGATATTTCGAGAAATGTCTTTGCACATTGTACTTTTTTCATTTGATGAGGGATTTTTTACTGAAATTTTCTTTCGAAAGAATTTTAACGAGACATTTTAAGTCACACCCACTTGAATTCCTGAAAAATCATTCATGAAAGACTTTTAATGAGGTATTGTAAGGCTTTTAATGAGGTATGGATGGTTAGACATGTACCAAGAAAATACTCAACCAAAAGAAGTTTGTGAATGTTCCCAAATGTGTCTCAGTTACTACCAATGTGTGTATTAAACATTTGGTGAGCCATTAACTTGCATTGAATATATAACTAATCTTTCCAAACAACACTGAGTAATGAATATTGTCACAAAATTTGAGTGGCTCTTGTTGTTACCGAGAAGAGATATAAGATCTTGGTTGGGTGGCAGAAGATCAAACATGCAATACAGTGTGCACAAAATCTCGAACGTTACGTTGGATTTCGATCATTCTGCCGAAAATTAAAAAAATATTGAATATTGTCACACTATCTTATAATGACACATCTTTTCATATTCAAAAGTTCTACACATAGATATAATATATAAACTTGCATTGAATATATCTAACACTGTTTAAACCCAAAAAATTTAGAAGCACCAAACAAATAAATTTTTTATCCCTTTTTTGATATTTTAAATATTATTGTTCATATAACATAATATAATGACATACTTAGCAAAATTGGTAGGACATAAGTTCAAGATTTACCGATTTTTTTTAACATTTTACATAGGAGGGACGTATTATTCCTTCCATTTATAAATGGTGGGAGTTAAAGACATGCAATGCAGTGTGCACAAAGTCCCGAACGTTACGCTGGACCCCGAACGTTCTGCCGGAAATTCAAAAAAAAAATTCAATATTGTCACACTCACTTATAATGACACATATCCTTTCATATTCAAAAGTTCTACACGTAGATATATTATAAACTTGCATTGAATATATCAAACACTGTTTAAACCCAAAAATTTTAGAAGCACCAAACAAATAAATATTTTATCCTTTTATAATATTTTAAATATTATTTTTCATACAACATAATATAATGACATACTTAGCAAATTTGGTAGGACATAAGTTCAAGATTTACCTAGACACAATTTTAATTTTTGTCTCGCATCCAACAACTATGAATCGTCCCTGCAGAATACATTACATGGTTATAAATTTATTAACATTAGCATACCTTACATCTCATGCACCTAATCTTTATCTAAATTGACAAGTGGAATTATCCCCCATCTTTTCTATGTGAAAGATTTGGACTTGAGTGAGAAAAGAGAATTAGAGATTTCTCTGGATCTGTGATTTAGTTTTGAAAAGGAAAAAGTTTTATATTTTTGATAAACAAAACAAAGATGTAATGTCTCCCTTTGCAATTTGGTTTCATAGATACAATTGTTTTTGGACATGAATAATAAAAATGTATCTTTTATGTAAAAACTGGACATGTATAAAAAAAAGCCATTTTTATGTAGAAATTAATAAATAATCATTTGACATGAATTAATTTCTTTTAATATACTGTTGCTTCTCGAAATATTATATTTAAGTTTAATCCAAATCTAATGACACAATTTTAAAGATAATCTAACCTAATATAATAAAATTTAATTTAAAATGAAAATTCTAGTTCGGTCTAATTTATTATTCGAAATCTAATCAAATCTAAATGTAGAGTAAACTAATTATATCCATAATTTTAATTTAATCTAATGTATTCTAAAAAAATAAAATCTAATATAACTTAATTTAATCATATTAAAAGCTAATCAAGTTAAGGATTTTCTGATTTAATTTGATATAATTTTATCTTAAAAAGGGAGAAAGGAAAAAGAAGAAAAAAAAAGTAAGGATAGTTTTGTGTAATATTTTTTTTTTCTTTTGTAGTTATGCATTATGGAGTTTTTTTCTTAGGTTTTATGGTTTAAAAAAGTTTTGGGTTCAAATCCGAAAGGACTTACGCAGTGTTTACACAAATTATAAGTAGTGTTTACACAAATTAAAATCGACTCTTCCCCTCTAAACTCAGCTTTTGAAACATGAACATTGTCCTAATCGAGACCTCAATGTCCATAAAAGTAGGGGATATATGCCTCCGCAAACTATGCTTTAGGTGCCTCTTCTATATTTGGGAAAGATTTAACTCTTGTAAATTTTAAGATAACAATTTTGACTTTGCACTCAAGTTTTGGGACAAATATATTAGCGTGGACAAGGATAGTTGTCGTACCAAGACTCATGAAAGATTTAGGAAATTGCAATTACAAAGGAGGCTCGTACAATATTTTTGAATTTTTAAAATAGATTACCAAAACTATTATGAATTAAAGTTTAAAAAAAGAAAATTTATAACGTCTCTTATAAATTAAGGATAAATTTAGTATATCATTTTAAAATTTCATGAATATTGTAAAAAATAAATTTGGCAATAACAATTCTCAAAATTTGTAGATAAACATAAATATCACAAATATTTTTATACACGGAGACAACTATAACCATATTTTTGAGAAAGCCCTCAAACTATTGGACTCTTCGTGTATTGTCCACGGTTCGAAGTCTAAAGTCCAATTTTGAAAGGTTCGTTTGATATTATGGTTCACAAAACTGAAAACAAACAAAATCAAGTTCACTGTTATAATGTGGGTTATTAAAGGGTTAGATTTTTACTTCGTATTTTAGTTTCACATTGGTTAGAGACTAATATTACACCTTTATTGGGTTGTATAAATAAGGCCTTTGCCTCCCACTATGTAATTACACTAATAAGAGATATTCTCTCCTATTTTTTTTTCCTTCTTCATCCAGAGTACTTGTCAAATGTGTCTCGCGGCGACATTTGAACAACAACATGCCAATCTGACTCTAGAGGGTCTTGCACATACCAAACTTGTTCTGCTTGGGATGCTAAGATATAAGGTTCATCAACCACTCTATTTTCTTTGTATAACAAATTATTGAAGTTCACCAGAGTAAAGTTAAACTCGTCAACTTTCTAGCCTACTCGTGGATTAACCCAATTGCACTTAAATAACACAAATTTCATGTCGTCCAAATATATAATTTCAATAATGTCTATCAGTTGTCCGTAGAATATAACATCACTTGCAAAAGAATTTCTGTCTTTCCGACTAGAATAACTCATTTGTTCTGCTTTTAGTAGGACTCCACTATTTTGAGTTTTTCTTCGAACGTCAATTTTCTTTGTTCGAAATCTGAAACCACGAACAATATAAGAATTGAATCTCAATGCATCCTTAAGAGGGCCTGAAGATAAGCTTTTGATCTCCTCAGATATTTGTACATCTTCAGGTAAATCCTTCACCTATATTTCAAAAACATTAAATAAGAAGTTTAATAATGATATTTACTGAATGTTGTCAAATTGTTCAGTAAAGATATATCTACTTACATGCTCCTTAAACCAAGTGACAAAGTGTTCATTATGAAGTCAACTAATAAGGTGTCGTTGTGAAGCTTGTGGATATTTTGCTCCAAGTTCAACAAGGTATTTTATGTCGAAAGATGTAGAAATTTATATCAATTACATAACCAAATGAGAGGATATAAATAAAGGTATTAGTCAAGACACAAACTTACTCAATGAATGGTGCCACTGCCTCCGTATTGGCAAGCACATATCGATGAGCTTGTATTCGCATAATTGGATCAAGTCGAAAGTGCTCTTCTTTACCCACATCACGACCAAATTTATTACCTCCATCATGATTTCTTTTTGGCCGGTTCATTTTGGTTTCCACATTATTGTCCAAATACCTTGAACAAAAAGTCATACATTCTTCCAAAAGTACTCATTTAGCAATATAAGCCTCTGGATGAGCACGATTTTGCACATAAAGGTTTAAGGTATGCAAAATCCTTTCCATGGGATACATCCAACAATACAATACAGCCCCAGTAATCTTTAACTCATCAACTAAATGGATATGCAAGTGTTCCAGTATATCAAAAAACCTAGGCAGAAAAAACTTCTCCAGACTACAAAGCGTAAGAGCCATACGATCTTCAAACTTTTCCAAGTCTGCAATACTATTTACACTTGAACACAACACGACAAAGCAGTTGCTTAATTCGATTAAGGATTTACCAACATGCTTTGGTAAGACCCTTCGAATAGCTATAGGAAGTAATTGTTGCATTAAAATGTGGTTGTCATGATGCTTAAGAGCCCATATACATCGCTTTTCCGTATGCACGCACCGAGAAATATTTGAGGAATAACTGTCAGGGACTTTTACATCTCGTAAAACTTTTAAGAAAATGTCCTTTTCTTTATTGCTCATTGTGAACTCGGCTGGGGGCAAGTACTCTAAAGTTCTTCCTCGTGGTTGAGGATGTAGCTCTAATCGAATTTTCAAATTTCTGAGGTCTTTTTGAGCCTTTAAATTATATTTTGTTTTGCCTTTAGTACCTAGCAACGTAAAAATGACATTATCGCACACATTCTTTTCAATATGCATAACATCTAGATTGTGGCGAATCAAATTATGTTCCTAATATTGTAGTTCAAAGAATATGCTCTTCTTCTTCCACCCCAATCTGGTTTTTGGCAGACTTTGTGTTTTTACTCTCTTTTTCTTGTTCTTCCCTCCTCCTCTTTCTAAGCATGTCCCCCTTCTTATATTCAGTTTCAATATTGAGGTCATTCAACTGTTTTAGCACTTGTGTTCCAGATAATGTCAAAGGTGGTGGTCTCATTTCTAGCTTGCCATTAAAAGTTTTCCTCTCTCTTCGAAACTTATGGCGCATAGGTAAGAATCGACGATGACCCCAATAAAAATACTTGCCACAATTTTTCAATCGAGTAGCTTGATGATCCCTATTACAACAAGGGCAACCAAATTCACCTTTTGTGTTCCATCCCGATAACATAGCATACACAGGAAAGTCACTGATTGTCCACAACAATGTTGCATTTAGCTGAAACAACGGTTTGGGTGATGCATCATAAGTACAAATACCAACATCCCAAAGCTCTTTCAGCTCCTCAACTAACGGTTGCAAATAAACATCAATCTTATCACCTGGACCTTTTGGTCCATCAATAAGAATAGACAAAATTAAGTTAGGTTGATTCATGCACAACCATGGGGGTAAGTTGTAAGGGATGACAACAATAGGCAAAGTACTGTGAACAAAACACATATTACCAAACAGATTAAATCCATCGGTAATCAACCCAAGCCTAACATTACGGTCGTCTCCAACAAAGGATGGATTATGGTCATCAAACACTTTCCAAGCACGAGAATCTGTCGGATGCCTCATTATACCACCATCTATTCGCTTCTCAGAATGCTATTTCATGAGCAAAGATGTATGTGATGACCAAAATAATCGTTGTAGTCTTTGTTTTAAAGGAAAATATCGAACATTCTTTTGAGAAACTTTTTTACCCTGGTCAACCGGAGAAAGATCAACCTCATTGGCAATATCACTTTTATATCTAAAAGCCCCACAAATCTCACACTTGTCAAGATTCTCAGTTTCATTTCGAAACAACATACAACTATTAGGACAGGCATCCCACGTTTCGTAAGTGAACCCCAAGTCAGTAGTTAGCTTACTGGCTTGATTGTATGGTTTTGGAATTTTGGCACATGGAAACACCTTTTTTAAGAAGCCTAATAGCATTGTGAACGAACGATTTGTCCATCCATTAAGTTGTTTCAAGTGTAAAAGTTCGACAACAAATGATAGCTCAATGACACCCTTAGGACAATTCTCGTACAAATCAGTTTCTGCTTCTTTTAGAAGTTTGAAATATCTTGGCATGTATTCTTCAGATTGCAAGTTTTCTTCAGACTGTAAGTTTTTTTTCTATCATAGGCTCTTCCTCGCAATCCATATTTTCTGTGACATATGATAATCCCATTCCCTCTCGTACCATTGCCGCCATATTAGCACATTCATTTAATTCAGCTTCACTTTCATCAACTAACATATCATCTCTTATATTATAGTTGTTATTACCCAAACCACCAAAAAAATCCCCATGATATACCCAATCCATATAACTCCTTTCAAACCCATACATCTCTATACGAACTCTCACAGTCTCTCAATTATGATAAATTCGATTTACACATCTACCACATGGGTCATCTCAACATTCTTATTTCTATATGCAAAATTAAGAAATGCTTTGACCCCATCCTTGTATGCCTTTGAATTCCAATCCAACTCTTATCCAAATCAGCTTCCAAAAATTTTATCACCTAGCACCAAACATAATATATATTCAGAACAATAGTTGTATCCTTTACTGTTTCAAGAATTTAATTTGATATTTCTATTTGAGGCAAAGGGAGGAAGCAAGCTTCAAGAAGTAACTATATAAATTTTTAATTATAAATAATAAGAAAAAGAAAATTCTATGTCATAAGTACACTTTCTAACAAACAATCTAAATGAACACAATTTTAGATACATCAAGCAAGTTTCTGTTACTATAGGGGTTCTATACGGTTTGATCTCAAGCTCTGATACTATAGGCTACCAGGTTAGATCATTTACAAAGAATTATCTAATAGAAGAGCTCAATATTGTTGAGTCCATGTTGGTGTCCCTAACTGGACCTGAAGGTTATGCCAACGCCATTGAGCTATGACCAAGTGGAGGAGGTGCCAGTAGTATTGTTGATGAGCTCCCTTATATACATTGAGTTATTCTTGAAAATATATTGTACATATGCAACAGTTGGTCAGATGTTCACTAAAAATGGATGGGGATTTGAAAGTATCTTCTCCAACCATCAGCAAAGATCCTTTTTCCTTAGTGTGGTCAGCGGAAAGAGGTAACTGCTTGTCACTACCACATTCCAAAAACAGGGGTAATTTTGACTTTTTATGTATTTAATATTTCGTGTATTTAATTTAAAAAATTGTATGAGATGCGTATTTAAATATTTACAGTGTTCATTAATGTTTGAGCTGGTAGACTTGACCTAGAAGCCCACTAGACGAACACCTGTCCGAATTATAGGATTTTGTATTTAATTTATATTAATTAGAATTTAATTATTGGAGGTCGTAATTAATTACCTTAATTTATTTAATTGTTGCGCACTGCCGTTGCTTCGATATCTGGAGCGCTACCCTAGCCACTGCCTTCCAACAAATTTCACAACCTTGCCATAGACATGCCCGCCTTCCATTATGACATTTTTGTAACTCATAATTATGCTCTCTTGTGCTTCATTTTAGCCGCACAATAATCGTCACGGACGTTTATTTATTTTCTGAATAAATACTGACTTTGTATCATTGTGCGTTCCAATCGAAATTGGAGGCAATCTTGGTCTATTTTTTGTACGACCCAAATTAGGATAATATTCTGTTCTGAGTCTTCTTCACTAATGATAATGATGATCCGACCTAATTTTGGCCCCATGTACTCCTAATTAATTTTAGAACACAGCTTACATTTATTTCTAATTAAATTGAGGATACCATTTTGCCTAATCCCGTTTAATCCCAACCTAATCCGAACATCCCACTAATTAAGCCCATACCAAACACACAACACCCTCTCACCCTACAAAATGCCAAACACTGAATCGCCCACCAAATTTTTATTATTTTATGTGTCTGTACAAATACCCAAATTTAAGGGGGGGCTAAATTGCAAATTTGTATTAGGTGTCAACACCCCATTGGTTCAACCAAATGGAGAAGCCCAACATTGACTAGTCAACAACCCTCATTCCTACATGATTAAATCCCTCTATGTCAAATCCTGACCATCCATTCTAGAGGGGTGCATCTACACCACTCATTCTCATCGCACCTCTCCCTATTTAATGTCCCATCACAACCTAAACCTAATCCCCAAAACCTAGGAAAGCCCCCCCACCTCCTCACAAGCCCCAACCGTAGCCCCCTCCTTCATTCCAAAATTTTCCTTTCTTCTTCTCTTTTCTTCTCTTTTCTTCTCTTCTTCTTCTTCTTCCTTTCTTCCCCTTCTCCTTTGTATTTTGAATTTGTTAAAGGGGGGAAACAACCCAATCCACCCACTGATCCCTGTACAACCCCGGCTCTTCTCTCCCAACGGCCTGCAGCTCCTTCCCCGGCCAGCCAATCCACACCACCACCACCACGAATACCATCCTTACCACCACCGCACTGTCTACCCGGTCGGCCAACTGATCCCGACCCCGGCCAGTGCTGCCTCAACTCGACAGGCGACTGTGCACTTCTCGCTCCGGCCAGTGTAGCCGTCGACTCCGACTGTGCCAACCCGCATCGAGCTATCCCCATCCTCCTCCAACTCCTTCCCGGTCTCCCTCCAGCTCCCACGAGCCACCCTCCTTCCCCGGCGAGCCCCGCCGATAGCCAACACCACCTTCCCCAGCTGTGCACACGACATCTCCCCCGACTTCCCTACTTCAACTCCGGTCAGCCTGCACCCCGACCCCCCATCGAGCACCGACCCCGAGCAGTGCCAGCCCTCCGCCACCGCAGTCCGATGTGAGCTCCCCTCATTCCCATCTCCGGCCGAGCCCCACTGCTCTGCACGCCGGCCGAGCCCGGAGACTCGCCACCCGACTCCCTGTACAGCCTCCCTCCTCCCTCCTTCAGTCGACATCTCCTCCCATCTCCCCCACGTCGACACCCGACACCCGCAGTCCACCACCAGTGTCGTTCATCCTCTTCCCGACCTCAAGCCTCCTCCACCACCATCGACACTCCGGCCCGGCCAACCTCTCCTCCGGTCATAGCTCACCCCACATCTCACGTCGGGTGCGGCCTGACCATTTACATGATTTATACCTGTTACATGTGATTAGCCTGACCTCTACATGCATCATAGCTAACCAAATGGTTAGCCTGACCTTACATGAATCATAGCTAATCATATGTAACCAGCCTGATCAAGTTCCCAAGCCGATCATATGTTAAAGCTAGTACTCACACACTTAGTCATAGTATTCTTGCTCATTGACATATTATTTCCTTTCCTGCATTTACTTATAGTATTTCCAGTATATCCTTTATTGTATATTTCTCGTACATATACATGCATCTTGTATATTTCCATCTATATACTGCTACATAGTTTATATCATTGATATAGAACTGCTATTAGAAATGTACTTTGCTCCTTCCTGACTGGAAAACATTTTTCAGACTATACCTAGAGAACTGGTATCCGACACTTGTGGACCACAGGGTGAGTAGCTGCAGTCTTGGACTGAGTAGCTGCAGTTTTGGACTTAGTAGGGCAGTCGTGATTCCGGAAGGTCTAGCCGGAATCACTAGTTATCTAGTTAATTCTTTTAGCATATTATTTGGTACCGGATTTGTCTCCGGCATTTTGTTGAGACTTGGATTTTTTGTTGAGTTAGATTTATTTACATTAGACTTGTGTTGTATTTTATTTTATTTCTTCGATTTCTTATCGTGCTGTAGTAATGTGATTGAGTATGTGTTCATATTGTATTGTGTCATCCGTGCCTCCTTATGGAGATTGGATGCTCGTGTGAGATTGTTTAGTTAGTATCATGACCTAGACAGCGCTCTACCATCGATGTTGCGGCGTAGGCTGGACGTACCCACGCTCTTGTACCCATATACCGGGTGCGGGTCATGACACGTTTTAAGTGGTGGCCCATGTAGGCAGACTTCGCAAGTTGTGCGATGTCGTGGTAGTACGACGTATTAGTTGTACTACTGCATGCCTGCTATAGAATATAGGACATAGGATACTAGGATGAGAGAGGATACTCAATCACAAAATTCTTGAGAGATTCCTGGGACGATCCCTTGAGAATCTTATTACAATTTCTAATTTAAATCCTTCGCCCTTGTTTCCGTCCGTCCTCACTCGTTGATATTGAGTTTGATTCTTGTTGACCAGTTGTTAAATTTAATTCTTGGTATCATTGTTGAGTTGATCTCTTATCGAGATAAATTTTACGGACTAAACTTTACGATATCATCTGATGACATATATTGATAAGAACAGTGAGAAAGGTAAAACGTCTACTTTAGTTATGGAACCTAGAGTTTATCGCAGCCATACCGGTTGGCGTGACGAAGATTCTAGATGACATGATTATAGGGTTGCGTACTTTAGTTACGGAACCTGTCGTTTATCGCACCTATGCTTACTGGCATGGCGAGGATTCTAAGCGTCATGCAGATGTTTATGATTATCAGGTTGTATCTTAAATTGGTTCTTAAAGTATCATCTCAACACTTATCTATTTCTATTATACAGGACTTTTTTTATCGTTTCTTTTGGTTGCTAGCAGTAGGAATACCTTTAGTCCTCAACCCAGTTCCTTTTGAACTTCTATTTTTTGAGGATTCCTTGTTAAGTATGATGATTAGTGACTTGTAATTATGTCTGTGTCTTAAGTATTAGTATTGACTGAGTGTTGCTTGTAAGTGTTTCCTAGTTGGATATGTGAGCAGTAGGCCTTAATCTAGAGTTAGTCCATAACATAGTACCTTGTAATAATAGTTCTAGGATAGGTGTCATTATAGTACTGAGAGTAAAGGAGAGTATAGAGTATCAGTGATAGTTCCAAGAGTTAGTATCAGAGGCAACATACCCGTCCTGGATAATCATGATTATGTGATTGGATGATCTATGTAAACAATTGAGTATCCAGGAATTATGTTAAGGATTAATGGAGCATGATGTTCAATTTGATAATTGATATCGGGTGTGTTAAAAAAAAAGAAATATATATGCATAAAGAGTTATAATGAGGTGTCATGAGTAGAGAAATATCGGAAGTGGTAATAAAAATGGTAAAGCGTATCACAGATTAGTTTAACAGGCTGTAAAAGGTTAAAGAAAAATACCTATACAACAATCGAGATGAAGAACCATATACTTGCCCATGAGAGTAAAGAAACATGAGTGTTATAGAAGGTACATGTAATCATGAGTTCTAATAAGTTTGATGAGATGATCCAATAATGAAGATAGTGATATCATACCAAGAGTACTAATGATTCTATATTGAGGATTAGTCGAGAATGACGCTAATAACAATAAGCACTCTGCGTGATGATAATTAGATGATATGCCAGTGGATATAGATTGGAAATCATGGAAGAAAGTACATGTGATGATAACTTTGATCATTTGGAGGTAATAGTGCAAGTAATTCGGGCAGTACAATTTTAGTACCCAGTTGAGAGTTGTAGACAATAGATGTATTGAGTGCACCTCGAGTATTAGAGACCGTAAGAACTTATATGTATATTTATGGATTTATAAATTAAAGAGTGGAAATGAATTTTAATTTTGAAAATTATTGAGGAGTTGAGATTTATGTCATTAAATTTTTGAGGGTTCAAATTCAATTCAATAAACATAGTCAAAGCTATAAGGATTTTTGGGAAGTGGAAAAAAAAATTTTGATTTCAATATTGAATATTTGACCCTTGAGGAAGTATACATTTTTTTTAGTTGTTCAAAGGTTAAATTTTGATAATTTTATTATGAGGATCAAATTTTATGGTGGATGAGAAATATATATTAGTATATGAGTAGATGATATACATGTGTAAGGATCTGTTGACTTGAGCATGATTGAGATGGCACCGTAGATAGACTTGGGTGTCCATCTAGAGTTGTATTAGGGAAAACAGTACTTAGTATGGTGTGTTACACTTGGTGTGCACTGAGTGATAAGAACAACTAGTATGAACAATTATAGTAGGTAAGAGAGCTAGCAGTGAGTGTGCTTGTAGTAAAAACTAGGGTACTAAAGAGATAGAGGTATCAAACTTGGATGCATTATTGAACCATGGTTATATTAGAGATTCTTGGTATCAGATTTAGGTATCAATAGACATGTGTATGCAATGAGGATGTATTCATGAATGTCTTGTGGACTAATGTTTAGTTGATATGGGTACCAGTATACAAGGATAAGAATTAGTTAGCGAATGTGCCAGAGTTAAGTGTATATTAGAGGATGAAGATATCCAAGTAATGGGTTAGAAGACTATGTTCTGTCCTTCCTTCTGTTCCTTTCTATTTGATTGGTTGACTGATTTCCCTAGTACCGTAGTTCGTATGCATGATTTCCTTGTTAGAATGTAGTTAGTAGTACACCCTGACAGAGACTGTAATACCATGACAAAAGACACATGACCGTACATATTTTCTTAGATTGCATGGCTGTAGGTAGAATTTTCTTAGACCATGATTATTGGGGTTTGACCATAGTAGATTTATGAAGAGGTTGTGACTTGACAAGAGAAACGAGATGCTAAAATTTGGAAGATAAGCATAAAGAGTTAAGGATTTAATATGGCAGAGTTGACGAATCATTGATTTTATCAAGATTGAGATATGATTAAATTATCATTAAAATTCGAGGATAAACATTAATTTAAATAAGAGGTTAAGAATTCAATATGGTAGGATTGATGATTATTGATTATGATATATTTTATCATTAAAAACTTGAGGAAATTAAGAAGATTAGTATTGTATTTATTTGACTGCAAGATATAGATTTACTTGAAAATTTTAATTTAGGGTTTTGCGAGTATTATATTATTGGAGTATTGTGTGGAAAAAGGAATCGAGGATTAGATCACTAATGGATTAGTGTTGAATTCAAATTTTGAGATAAGATTTTAAATTTTTATAAACGTGCAAGGACTGGATTTTCGATCAAAGGATAGGATAGTAAAATTTGTATTTAGTGACTTACTCAAAATTTGAGGAGTAAAATATTAATGGGTTAGTGTTTAAACACAAACTTTTTGGACGAGATTTTTTAAATCTTGTTGGATTCATGGATTAGTATTTTTAGTTGGAAATTCTTAATTTATAAGATATGCATTATTTGGATTAAATTAGAGGAGTGGATATTAAATTTTGAGTACTGAATTATTAACTTAAAATTTCGGAGGAAATTGTGGTAAAGATGAAATTTGATTTTAATTCGAGGATTTTTCAGGAATACAATAAATTTCAGAATTTTTGAAAATTATGAAATGACAAGGTGGATTATTTCAGGATTATGTGGGTTGGTGAATTTAACTATTGAGGGAAAATAATATAATAAATAAACACTACTATGAGGATATTAAATTTCGAAGATAAAATTCTTTTAAGGAGGGTAGACTTGTCACAACCACATTCCAAAAACAGGGGTAATTTTGACTATTTATGTATTTAATATTTCGTGTATTTAATTTAAATAATTGTATGAGATGCGTATTTAAATATTTACAGTGTTCATTAATGTTTGAGATGGTAGACTTGACCTAGAAGCCCACTAGACGAACACCTGTCCGAATTATAGGATTTTGTATTTAATTTGTATTAATTAGAATTTAATTATTGGAGGTCGTAATTAATTACCATAATTTATTTAATTGTTGCGCACTATCGTTGCTTCGATATCTGGAGCGCTACCCTAGCCACTGCCTTCCAACAAATTTTACAACCTTGCCCTAGACATGCCCGCCTTCCATTCTGATATTTTTGTAACTCATAATTATGCTCTCTTGTGCTTCATTTTAGCCGCACAATAATCGTCGCGGACGTTTATTTATTTTCTGAATAAATTCTGACTTTGTATCGTTGTGCGTTCTAATCAAAATTGGAGGCAATCTTGGCCTATTTTTCATGCGACCCAAATTGGGGTAATATTTTGTTCTGAGTCTTCTTCACTAATGATATTGATGATCCGACCTAATTTTGGCCCCATGTACTCCTAATTAATTTTAGAATACAGCTTGCATTTATTTCTAATTAAATTGAGGATACCATTTTGCCTGATCCCGTTTAATCCCGACCTAATCCGAACACCCCACTAATTAAGCCCATACCAAACACACAGCACCCCCTCACCCTACAAAACGCCAAACACCAAATCGCCCACCAAATTTTCATTATTTTATGTGTCTGTGCAAATACCCAAATTTAAGGGGGGCTAAATTGCAAATTTGCATTAGGTGTCAACACCCCATTGGTTCAACCAAATGGAGAAGCCCAATATTGATTAGTCAACAACCCTCATTCCTACATGATTAAATCCCTCCATGTCAAATCCTGACCATCCATTCTAGAGGGGTGCATCTACACCACTCATTCTCATCTCACCTCTCCCTATTTAATGTCCCATCATAACCTAAACCTAATCACCAAAACCTAGGGAAGCCCCCCCACCTCCTCACAAGCCCCAACCGTAGCCCCCTCCTTCATTCCAAAATTTTCCTTTCTTCTTCTCTTTTCTTCTTCTTCTTCTTCTTCCTTTCTTCCCCTTCTCCTTTGTATTTTGAATTTGTTAAAGGGGGGAAACAACCCAATCCACCCACTGATCCCTGTGCAACCCCGGCTCTTCTCTCCCGGCGGCCTGCAGCTCCTTCCCCGGCCAGCCAATCCACACCACCACCACTACGAATACCATCCTTACCACCATCGTACTGTCCACCCGGCCGGCCGACTGATCCCGACCCCGGCCAGTGCTGCCTTGACTCGACAGGCGACTGTGCACTGCCCGCTCCGGCCATTGCAGCCGTCGACTCCGACTGTGCCAACCCGTGTCAAGCTATCCCCATCCTCCTCTAACTCCTTCCCGGTCTCCCTCCAGCTCCCACGAGCCACCCCCCTTCCCCGGCGAGCCCCGCCGATAGCCAACACCACCTTCCCCGGCTGTGCACACGACATCTCCCCCGACTTCCCTCCTTCAGCTCCGGTCAGCCTGCACCCCGACCCCCCATCGAGCACCGACCCCGAGCAGTGCCAGCCCTCCGCTACCGCAGTCCGGTGTGAGCTCCCCTCGTTCCCATCTTCGGCCGAGCCCCGCTGCTCTGCACTCCGGCCGAGCCCGGAGACTCACCACCCGACTCCCCGCACAACCGAGCTCCTCCCTCCTTCAGTTGACATCTCCTCCCATCTCTCCCGCGTCGACACCCGACACCCGCAGTCCACCACCGGTGTCGTTCATCCTCTTCCCGACCTCAAGCCTCCTCCACCACCATCGACACTCCGGCCCTGCCAACCTCTCCTCCGGTCATAGCTCACCCCACATCTCACGTCGGGTACGGCCTGACCATTTATATGCTTCATAGCTGTTACATGTGATTAACCTGACCTCTACATGCATCATAGCTAACCAAATGGTTAGCCTGACCTTACATGAATCATAGCTAATCATATGTAACCAGCCTGATCAAGTTCCCAAGCCGATCATATGTTAAAGCTAGTACTCACACACTTAGTCATAGTATTCTTGCTCATTGACATATTGTTTCCTTTCCTGCATTTACTTACAGTATTTCCAGTATATCCTTTATTGTATATTTCTCGTACATATACATGCATCTTGTATATTTCCATCTATATACTGCTACATAGTTTATATCATTGATATAGAACTGCTATTAGAAATGTACTTTGCTCCTTCCTGACTGGAAAATATTTTCCAGACTATGCCTAGAGGACTGGTATCCGACACTTGTGGACCACAGGGTGAGTAGCTGCAGTCTTGGACTGAGTAGCTGCAGTCTTGGACTTAGTAGGGCAGTCGTGATTCCGGAAGGTCTAGCCGGAATCACTAGTTATCTAGTTAGTTCTTTTAGCATATTATTTGGTACCAGATTTGTCTCCGGCATTTTGTTGAGACTTGGATTTTTTGTTGAGTTAGATTTATTTACATTAGACTTGTGTTGTATTTCATTTTATTTCTTCGATTTCTTATCGTGCTGTAGTTATGTGATTGAGTATGTGTTCATATTGTATTGTGTCATCCGTGCCTCCTTATGGAGATTGGATGCTCGTGTGAGATTGCTTAGTTAGTATCATGACCTTGACAGCGTTCTACCGTCGATGCTGCGGCGTAGGCTGGACGTACCCACGCTCTTGTACCCCTATACCGGGTGCGGGTCGTGACACTGCTTCCTGGCTGGAGATTCTAGGATCGAGTCCACAGGAAAACAAAAAAAATAGATTTACAGGGTTTGTTCGATACTTGATTTCAAGGAGGACTGATCGTCCAAAAATGTTTGTAGTCAGTATTTGGAGACTAAGAAAGTGTACTAATTACCTACAGTTTTTATCAAAAGTTATGAGGTGAGGTGAAGCGAGGGTGAAGTTTTGATTGGTTTGTTTGTAACTACGAAAGTTTTACTATATATGATGCATATGGGATTGCAGGTTTCTCTTGATTTTGTCCACAACCTTGCCCTTCATATTGTAGGAAAAGAAAAAGTAATTGATGTAAGTTCCTCAAGTCAAGATGATCACACATAAGAGAATCATATAACTAATGTAATTATTATTAGAAACAATATAACAAAACTTATCAAGAAACTAAAGAACTAAAAGTACTGTAGAATGATACAAGAGTCTTTAGAATTAGCTCTTGCCCAGAGGAAATAGAATAAACAATGAAAGGAATAAGGAGGAAAGAGATTTCATGAGACAGAGGATTTATTTTCAGGTATGCAACAAAAACAAAGACCTGTGTGTGCTTTGGTGATGGTTGTGGTCTTATAGAAGTAGGTGGAGGGTGTTTAGAATAAGATGAAAACTTGGCTGTGAGGATCGGTTAAGAGAGATGCTTGGATGGATTGGTTGCACATTATAAAAACATTCTCCAACCTCAATGTTAAATATAATTTAATGAAAATTATGGCTAATTAAGTAGTCATTAAAGAATGATAATAAGGGCCACATAAATGGTAAAATCTGTCAAAAATAAGGTGTGGACTAATAAGGTTTGAAAATTGTTTGTTTTCAAATATCACACAACAGTTTGAACAAATTTTGTGAAATGTTTGAACAAATTTCGAAAATTTTGTTTTCAAAAAAATTGTGGTCACAGGCTATTATTATTGTACAAAATTCCATATGTATGACATTGAGGACAAAGGAGCAAAAGACACCAACCCTTTGTTTCCCCATCCCAAAGTTGAAACAAGCACTCGAAGCCTATCAAGCTGTTATCCAATCTCACTGGCTGAGAGCCTCCTATGTAGATCCTTGTGATACGTACAGCTCATTGGTTGTTGTCACCTATGGAATGGAACAAATTGAATCCCTCAATGGAGAGGTGCAACTTGCCAACTCCTCGTTTGACATTTATTAACATTGCCAGACAAAATGTACGTCGGACACATAAATGTTAATCACAAGGGGACACAACTGCGTGCGTTGCAGTGTGGCAACGACTACATTGGAGATTAATTAGGAGCAAGACTATTGTTGGAGCGGGTAAACTGAAAATTGCTCCTGTTAGAGAAGAGGTTATAGTTATGCTTTGTTTGGAAACTTTTGAAAGGAGGAAAAGAAAAACTTTAGGAGAAGAAAAAAGGAGGAAGGAAAATAAAAATAAAGTTAAATATTTTTTCTTCTTCTTTGTATGAAAAAAAAGTAGGAAAAGAAAAAATAAAAAAAAATTGTATATGGATAGAAAAATAATTACTATTTAGTTTTTGATATTTTCCATATCATAATTTATATGAGGGATAGTTGGATAAATTATTACAAAATTTTGTCATTTTTTTTTCATTTTTCTTCCATTTTTGGGAGAAATTTTTTTTAGTGGGACTCACCTAATTTTTTTTCTTACTTTTCTTTTCCCACTTTTCCTCTCCCCTTCCCAAACACCATCACTTTTAATTTTCCTCAACTTTTTCCTTCCTCCCACTTTTTTTCCTTCCCAAACACTACATTAGAGACAAGAAACTGTCACATTTGGAGTCTCAGAGGGGCAAAACTTGAAGTAGGCAGAGGGATAACGACTAAGGGTCTGTTTGGTTCACTGCAATGTAATCGTAATGGAATTGAATGAAAAAAATTATATTTTTTATTCGATTCCATTACGATTACGATTACATTGCAGTGAATCAAACGGATCCTAAATGTTGTGTTGTAGTAGTCATACCACCAGATTGGTTGGTTGGAGTGAAGAAAGTATAACAGTAATGGAAGAAGGCAGCATAAGGATAAAGACGAAGAGGACGTTTGGTACACGATTTTTTTTTTCCGAACAAATATAATATAAAAAATTATTACCACATTTAGTTTAAATTACAAGAAAAATATTTTAGAAAATTAATAATATCTGAATAAATAATTTATCCATAAAACATGGGAGAAAATTCTCTCTCTTAAATAATATGTGGGTATTTGTTTGTCCTGATTTTTTTTTGTCGATGTTTTTTCTATAATTTTTTTCTTATTTTTATCCTTTTTCATTCTTTTTTTGTCTTCTTTAATTTTTAAGAGTTATTTTTTTTTGGGTTTTTTTTTTTTGTTTTCCCATTTTTTATTTTTTTCATTTTCTTTAAGAATTTTTTTGCTTTTTCAGTTTTCTATATCTTTTTCATTTTAAGATTTTTTTTTCAATTTTTATGAATTTATTTTTGTTTATTTTTTGGTTTTTTCTCCATTTTTTATCTTTTTTATTTTTATTTTCAAATTTTTTATTTGTTTTCATTTTATCCTGAAAATATTTATATATCACTAAACATGTGTATATATTTTTGTATAACCACAAATTAGTGGATGTCGTTATCCAATTACACACTTATCCTTATCATTATCTACTTTATATATGTGTTAGTAAATAAGCCATATATTCTATTAGGTTATAAAACAATTTCTCACTTTTTCACTTTTATGACACGTTATCAGTACTAGGTTCGAAGAGTTCCAGGTCGTCGGTTTAATGATGACATAAGAAAGCTATGGTTAATGCCTAACCTCGAACTCTCCCATGATCTGATTGACTATCAACTTGGAATATCCATAGGCTTTAAGATATTCTATGTCCAATTCTTTAGCGAATTGGAGACCGATGAGTAAAGCATTATATTTTGCCGCATTATTAGAACACGGTTCACTTAGAGAATATGCTCGATGAATAAGTAGTTTGTTAGAAGATATTAGGAATATGCCAACTCTAGCTACTATGTTGCCTTTGGGTCCTATTCTTGAAACGTCATCAAAGAATAGTTGCTAAGGGTCATCTCTCATTGCCATATTAGACTCTAAGACTTCATCTGAGATGTCATCGTATACTTTAGAACTTTTCGGTATACGTTACATATACCATGTCATAAGGCGATAACAGCTTTGCCCATATAGCTAATCGAGAATTGAGTATGCTCGGCTTGATCATCAATACTCGGAGGGAATTTACTCTGGATATGATATGAATGGTTTGACCTGACATGTAATGTCGTGTCTTCTGAATAGCAAACATCAAGGCGAAGCATTCTTTTTTCTTCCGAATTGTATCGATGTTCATCGTCGACCATCATGCGTCTCACGCCCCAGTGCCAAAATATGTAGGACTAGGAATACGTAAGTATGTCAGCCGTATGTATATGGCAACTCCAATATATGGATACCATAATACACACGTACGCTGTAATATGAATATTAACTCACATGTGGTATATATATTATCATAAGTCACAGGGCATAACTAGATCTCATCCACAGAATCAAATAACCAACCAACTATATAACTGAATCAAGTATAAAATGCTTGATAAGAACAAGTAGTTGGGTGGAGACAAATCCACTACCAACTAAAATATAAGAGAAACCCCATAAGTACATCTAAGGAACAATGAGACTACAAGAGAAGACCTCCTCGAAAGAGAGATAAGTATCAAGTCCTGATCCGTGCTCCTACGAATAGTCAAGATCGTCTACACCTGGAAATGGACCAGGTCCTCGGAGGGACGTAACAAGATACATAAAAGCATGCCAATTGAATACAGTAAAACATGCATAATAGACAAAAAATATATAAGTACGCTGTACTAGACAATCTATATGAATGCATAATGAGGACAACAATTAAACGTATGGGTAGGTGTAGGTACTCTATCTATCTCACAACTCACCCACACGTCCATGAACATCTCCAGTCGTCATACCGCGAGGGTAGCGACCATCGTGACACCATCAATCGACATACCACGAGGGTAGCGACCATCGCAACACAACTACCGTAGTGCATGCTAGTTACTACGGTTTACCAGAGTGGGTAGCCCATACGCCTACTGATTGTCCTCCCCTCCCATGATACTATGTGTCAAGTGTGTGTCAACATATATAATATATAATTATGACTGAAAGAAAATACATATAATAAATATATGAAAATATAACAAGCATGCAAAGTACTTTAAACAATTTGGCAAGCTATACTTGCCTGCTCTGAAAAAAGAATGAAGTCCCAACTCAAGGCTTCGTCCGATCTACCCGTCACATAAATTAAACAAGTTAGGTTACAAAAGTGGATGAATAGGTTCCTCCATTTTAATCTATTTTAATTCAGAATAAAATAACCTAAATTAGTACTTTAATCTTATTATAATTTGATTTTATTGTTAAACCCTAATTTTGGTCCAAAGAAAGTCAACTATAAGGATTTGTGATCCGTGGCACGCAAATCAAGGCAATCCGTTGACCAAAAAGTCAACCAACTCAAATCATGGATTTGTGTGTAAAATCCTATAGATTTTAGTGCTACATGAATGCCGGAATCGACCGTTTCATAAAATCATAAGTCGGTAAAGAGTTATGGTCAGAAGGGCGCACATATGACAATTTTTGGTAATTTTCTATTTACGTCTACGTTGCACAAATTTTACAGTAAATTAAACTTGTATGTTAAATTCTAGAAAAATAATTTTATGGAAGTTCATCATGTCAGATTTTTTAAACTTTAAATGGCTCATAATTCTGAGTTCGGGATCTCCCGAAATCTCGAAAACACAAAAACGCGTCTGATTTTGGACAGCTGGCACTTTTAGAATTTTCTGGAAAAATAGGTTCATAAATTATTAAAATAATTTATATATTTAGAAAACTAACCTTGATATGGTTCTAACAAAAAAAACTAGAACGCGTTTGGAGTCCGGAGCTAGGAGATATCATCTTTTTAAGTCGCCATAACTACTAGAAAATGAGGCTGAATTTATGACGAATTTTGACTATTTTTGGACGAAAAAGAAAAATTTGGGGAAGAAAAATATGAAGGATGAGGTATTTATAATGGTGGACATAACTTAATTGAATACGACTAGGGTTGGCTAATTTGGATAGGGTTATGCATGAAGTTGCTTTCCTAGTAGGCTCAGGATTTGACTTAATTTAAAATAGATTTTGAGTTTATCTCAATAATTTATAATCTTAAATAGAATTAAAGATAATACAAATAATTTATATATAATCTTATTAATATCTATTAACACTAAATTAGCATCTATCTAATATTAAGACTATATATATCCAAATAAATCCTAAATAGTTTCAAAGATCTAAATAAATTTCTTAAAATTCTAAATAAATTACGAAAAAATATAATTAAATATTTTAACCTAAAATAAATATTTGGTAGAAAAAATATGCAAGTATGGTCTAATATTAAATCATGGAATCCTAAAAATTTATATTTCCTATGTTTTAATTACCTAAAAATTCTAGAAAAATCTCCAAAAATCTAAAATAGCCTAAAAATGATTCTAAATAAATATTTACATAAGTAAATATACTAAGAAATTTATTTTCTAATTAACTAATAGAATTTCTAAAGTAATTTAATATTTAAAATAATCTATAATAAATATAATAATATAAAGTACACACAAAATATCTATTTTGGGTGAGGGGGTTTACAATCTACCTAACTTACAAAAATTTTATCCTCAAAATTAAAAATATGGAATGATTTGTTAAATCTTTCACATTCGTATCTAAGGCAAGTCAACCGCAATCTTCTTAAAAATTTAAATGACAAAATCTATTCAAATCCGTCACAATCTCTTCAAAATTAAAAAAACCATTGTTTAAATCAAAATTTAACCTATCATAATCTCTTCTAGATGTTTAATTAATTAACATCCAAATTTAATTCAAATCTATATGACATCTTGAATATTTAAATAACCCACATCAAATTTTACATCATAATTTTCAACTATCATAATCTCCTATAGATTTTAAATAATTCTAATCAAATATTATTCCTATATTTCAACTTAAGAATTTTTTATTCTTCAAATTTTAAATTCAATTTCTATTATCAACATTTCAAATAGGTGATCCAACAATCAAAATTTAACTTTTAATTCAAATAATCAATTTATAAAATTTTGAATTCAATCCATCAATGTTCATGTTTAGAGTTTTATTTTTTTTTCCTCAAGATTTAAATCGTTAATTCAATCTCCAATATTCAAAATTTAAATCATGTGCTCAAATTATAAATATTTGGTCTGTAATATCAAAAATTTAAAATTTATTCTATAAGGCATTCTTATCTTTAATGTTAAATCATCATAATCTAAATCATTCTTCTAAAAATTCTTAAAACTAAAATGACTTAAATATCTCAATCTAATCTTACTTAATCACAATCTAAATTTTTTTACCTCAAGTTGACAATACAACTTCTACCAAACTTAGAATTTATCGATCTATCACATAAGATTATACCTTTAAGAAAGACTTTCTCAAATTATTTAATCGTGTTATTCAATATATCCTCAAAAATTTTAACACCAAATATATCACATGTTTTATACCCTTAATTACAAAAGATAGTCACAAAGTAATATGATTGGCCTATGGGGTATATCTACTACTCTCTGTGTATCAAACTTATACTAAGCGCGATCGTTCGTCTTTCCGAAATAGGGGAAGACAAAAAACAATAATAAAGAATTCAATGAGGAGGTGATAGAATACAAGTACGGGGTTCAAGGCGATTAAAGAACTCAAAAAGAGAGTTGTTAAGGACAGTTGTGGATTAAAATCTTATTTTTGTAAATTCTTATTCGCATGCTCATATCAGTACAGTTATATAACCGATACGATATGCTCGAACATGTCTAGAGGACAAGTATATTCGTCTAACATGCTGGGTCAACTATATCTCAATCCACGTAAAGTAGTCATGCGAAGAGCGAACCAAGTGCATTAAGGTTGATCAGACCGTAATATACTGATTCTGATTTAGATAATGTATTAGTAGACATCCCCAATAACACATATGTCATGAACAAGCTCGATAAAAGAATAAGCTTACAAAACTAGGCTAAAATAACAGCATAAGTCGAAGTAGTCCAGAAAATATAAGTACGCTGGATTATGATGAAGGAAGGTAAAAAATAATTCAAGTTCACAAAGAAGATAAGACTCGTCCGGTGTTGTGCCTCTACAGTTGCCATAATAACTTCTTGTCTAAATCTCTTGTCGACTAAATGGGTATGGGAAGTTGCGAGCTTCTAAAAGTCACAAACAAGCATACAATCTCTATGAGGATCCTACAGATAGACTGATAAAATATTATTATGGTAGGATGTAATATTCAAATGTATTTATTGGGGGGTTTGACTTCTCATTTAGTTGGGGCAAAAACTAAATATAATTTTTTAAAGTGATTTTAAGAGGGAGCAACATGTAGATGTAAGTATCCTAAAGATGTCAAATGGAGATATTTTGAGAAATGTCTTTGCACATTGTACTTTTTTCATTTGATGAGGGATTTTTTACTGAATTTTTCTTTCGAAAGAATTTTAACGAGACATTTTAAGTCACACCCACTTGAATTCCTGAAAAATCATTCATGAAAGACTTTTAATGAGGTATTGTAAGGCTTTTAATGAGGTATGGATGGTTAGACATGTACCAAGAAAATACTCGACAACCAAAAGAAGTTTGTGAATGTTCCAAAATGTGTCTCAGTTACTACCAATATGTGTATTAAACATTTGGTGACCCATTAACTTGCATTGAATATATAACTAATCTTTCCAAACAACACTGAGTAATGAATATTGTCACCGAATTTGAGTGGCTCTTGTTGTTACCGAGAAGAGATATAAGATCTTGGTTGAGTGGCAGAAGATCAAACATGCAATATAGTGCGCACAAAATCTCGAACGTTACGTTGGATCCTGAACATTCTGTCGAGAATTAAAAAAAATATTGAATATTGTCACACTCTCTTATAATGACACATCTTTTCATATTCAAAAGTTCTACACATAGATATAATATATAAACTTGCATTGAATATATCTAACACTGTTTAAACCCAAAAATTTTAGAAGCACCAAATAAATAATTTTTTATCCTTTTGTAATATTTTAAATATTATTGTTCATATAACATAATATAATGACATACTTAGCAAAATTGGTAGGACATAAGTTCAAGATTTACCGATTTTTTTTTAACATTTTACATAGGAGGGACGTATTATTCCTTCCATTTATAAATGGTGGGAGTTAAAGACATGCAATGCAGTGTGCACAAAGTCCCGAACGTTACGCTGGACCCCGAACGTTCTGCC
Source organism: Iris macrosiphon (assembly GCA_036927795.1). NCBI lineage: Eukaryota > Viridiplantae > Streptophyta > Magnoliopsida > Asparagales > Iridaceae > Iris > Iris macrosiphon. Next base: position 135,357,991 of record JAYESA010000015.1, on the reverse strand, counting down.
GGAAATTCAAAAAAAATATATTGAATATTGTCACACTCACTTATAATGACACATATCCTTTCATATTCAAAAGTTCTACACGTAGATATATTATATAAACTTGCAGTGAATATATCAAACACTGTTTAAACCCAAAAATTTTAGAAGCACCAAACAAATAAATACTTTATCCTTTTATAATATTTTAAATATTATTGTTCATACAACATAATATAATGACATACTTAGAAAATTTGGTAGGACATAAGTTCAAGATTTACCTAGATTTTTTTTTAACATTTTACATAGGAGGGACACCATTTTAATTTTGGTCTCGCATCCAACAACTATGAATCGGCCCTGTAGAATACATTACATGGTTATAAATTTATTAACATTAGCATACCTTACATCTCATGCACCTAATCTTTATCTAAATTGACAAGCGGAATTATCCCCCAACTTTTCTATGTGAAAGATTTGGACTTGAGTGAGAAAAGAGAATTAGAGATTTCTCTCGATCTGTGATTTAGTTTTGAAAAGGAAAAAGTTTTATATTTTTGATAAACAAAACAAAGATGTAATGTCTCCCTTTGTAATTTGGTTTCATAGATACAATTTTGACTTTGCACTCAAGTTTTGGGACAAATATATAAGCGTGGACAAGGATAGTTGTCGTACCAACACTCATGAAAGATTTAGGAAATTGCAATTACAAAGGAGGCTTGTACAATATTTCTGAATTTTTAAAATAGATTACCAAAACTATTATGAATTACAGTTTAAAAAAATAAAATTTATAACGTCTCTTATAAATTAAGGATAAATTTAGGAGATCATTTTAAAAATTCATGAATATTGTAAAAAAAAAATTGGCAATAACAATTCTCAAAATTTATAGATAAACATAAATATCACAAATATTTTTATACACGGAGACAACTATAACCACATTTTTGAGAAAGCCGTCAAACTATTGGACTCTTGGTGTATTGTCCACGGCTCGAAGTCTAAAGTCCAATTTTGAAAGGTTCGTTTGATATTATGGTTCACACAACTGAAAACAAACAAAATCAAGTTCACTGTTATAATGTGGGTTATTAAATGGTTAGATTTTTTACTTCGTATTTTAGTTTCACATTGGTTAGAGATTAATATTACACCTTCATTGGGTTGTATAAATAAGGCCTTTGCCTCCCACTATGTAATTACACTAATAAGAGAGATTCTCTCCTATTTTCTTTTTCCTTCTTCATCCAGAGTACTTGTCAAATGTGTCTCGCGGCGACATCTGAACAACAACATGCCAATCTGACTCTAGAGGGTCTTGCACATACCAAACTTGTTCTGCTTGGGATGCTAAGATATAAGGTTCATCAACCACTCTATTTTCTTTGTATAACAAATTATTGAAGTTCACCAGAGTAAAGTTAAACTCGTCAACTTTCTATCCTACTCGTGGATTAACCCAATTGCACTTAAATAACACAAATTTCATGTCGTCCAAATATATAATTTCAATAATGTCTATCAGTTGTCCGTAGAATATAACATCACTTGCAAAAGAATTTCTCTCTTTCCGACTAGAATAACTCATTTGTTCTGCTTTTAGTAGGACTCCACTATTTTGAGTTTTTCTTCGAACGTCAATTTTCTTTGTTCGAAATCTGAAACCACGAACAATATAAGAATTGAATCTCAATGCATCCTTAAGAGGGCCTGAAGCTAAGCTTTTGATCTCCTCAGATATTTGTACATCTTTTGGTAAATCCTTCACCTATATTTCAAAAACATTAAATAAGAAGTTTAATAATGATATTTACTGCATGTTGTCAAATTGTTCAGTAATGATATATCTACTTACATACTCCTTAAACCAGGTGACAAAGTGTTCATTATGAAGTCAACTAATAAGGTGTTGTTGTGAAGCTTGTGGATATTTTGCTCCAAGTTCAACAAGGTATTTTCTGTCGAAAGATGTAGAAATTTATATCAATTACATAACCAAATGAGAGAATATAAAGAAAGGTATTAGTCAAGACACAAACTTACTCAATGAATGGTGCCACTGCCTCCGTATTGGCAAAGAACATATCGATGAGCTTGTATTCGCATAATTGGATCAAGTCAAAAGTGCTCTTCTTTACTCACATCACGACCAAATTTATTACCTCCATCATGATTTCTTTTTGGCCGGTTCATTTTGGTTTCCACATTATTGTCCAAATACCTTGAACAAAAAGTCATACATTCTTCCAAAAGTACTCATTTAGCAATATAAGCCTCTAGATGAGCACAATTTTGCACATAAAGGTTTAAGGTGTGCAAAATCCTTTCCATGGGATACATCCAACAATACAATACATCCCCAGCAATCTTTAACTCATCAACTAAATGGATAGGAAAGTGTTCCAGTATATCAAAAAACCTAGGCAGAAAAAACTTCTCCAGACTACAAAGCGTAAGATCCATACGATCTTCAAACTTTTCCAAGTCTGCAATACTATTTACACTTGAACACAACACGACAAAGCAGTTGCTTAATTCGATTAAGGATTTACCAACATGCTTTGGTAAGACCCTTCGAATAGCTATAGGAAGTAATTGTTGCATTAAAATGTGATTGTCGTGACTCTTAAGAGCCCATATACTTCGCTTTTCCGTATTCACGCACCGAGAAATATTAGATGAATAACTGTCAGGGACTTTTACATCTCTTAACACTTTTAAGAAAATATCTTTTTCTTTGTTGCTCATTGTGAACTCAGCTGGGGGCAAGTACTCTAGAGTTCTTCCTCGTGGTTGAGGATGTAGCTCTAATCGAATTTTCAAATTTCTGAGGTCTTTTCGAGCCTTTAAATTATCTTTTGTTTTGCCTTTAGTACCTAGCAACGTAAAAATGACATTATCGCACACATTCTTTTCAATATGCATAACATCTAGATTGTGGCAAATCAAATTATGTTCCCAATATTGAAGTTCAAAGAATATGCTCTTCTTCTTCCACCCCAATCTAGTTTTTGGCAGACTTTGTGTTTTTACTCTCTTTTTCTTGTTCTTCCCTCCTCCTATTTCTAATCATGTCCTCCTTCTTATATTCAGTTTCAATATTGAGGTCATTCAACTATTTCAGCACTTGTGTTCCAGATAATGTCAAAGGTGGTGGTCTCATTTCTAGCTTGCCATTAAAAGTTTTCCTCTCTCTTCGAAACTTATGGCGCATAGGTAAGAATCGACGATGACCCCAATAAAAATACTTGTCACAATTTTTCAATCGAGTAGCTTGATGATCCCTATTACAATAAGGCAACCAAATTCACCGTTTGTGCTCCATCCCGATAACATAGTATACACAGGAAAGTCACTGATTGTCCACAACAATGTTGCATTTAGCTGAAACAACGGTTTGATTGATGCATCATAAGTACAAATACCAACATCCCAAAGCTCTTTCAACTCCTCAACTAACGGTTGCAAATAAACATCAATCTTATCACCTGGACCTTTTGGTCCATCAATAAGAATAGACAAAATTAAGTTAGGTTGATTCATGCACAACCATGGGGGTAAGTTGTAAGGGACGACAACAATAGGCCAAGTACTGTGAATAAAACACATATTACCAAACAGATTAAATCCATCGGTAATCAACCCAAGCCTAACATTACGGCCGTCTCCAACAAAGGATGGATTATGGTCATCAAACACTTTCCAAGCACGAGAATCTGTCGGATGCCTCATTATACCATCATCTATTTGCTTCTCAGTATGCTATTTCATGAGCAAAGTTGTATGTGATGACCAAAATAATCGTTGCAGTCTTTGTTTTAAAGGAAAATATTGAACATTCTTTTGAGAAACTTTTTTTACCCTGGTCAACCAGAGAAAGATCAATCTCATTGGCAATATCACTTTTATATCTAAAAGCCCCACAAATCTCACACTTAGTCAAGATTCTCAGTTTTATTTCGAAACAACATACAACTATTAGGGCAGGCATCCCACGTTTCGTAAGTGAACCCCAAGTCAGTAGTTAGCTTACTGGCTTGATAGTATGGTTTTGGAATTTTGGCACATGGAAACACCTTTTTTAATAAGCCTTATAGCATTATGAACGAACGATTTGTCCATCCATTAAGTTGTTTCAGGTGTAAAAGTTCGACAACAAATGATAGCTCAATGACACCCTTCAGAAAATTCTCGTACAAATTAGTTTCTGCTTCTTTTAGAAGTTTGAAATATCTTGGCATGTATTCTTCAGATCGCAAGTTTTCTTCAGACTGTTAAGTTTTTTTCTATCATAGGCTCTTCCTCGCAACCCATATTTTCTGTGACATATGAGAATCCCATTCCCTCTCGTACCATTGCCGCCATATTAGCGCATTCATTTAATTCAGCTTCACTTTCATCAACTAACATATCATCTCTTATATTATAGGTGTTATTACCCAAACCACCAAAAAAATCCCCATGATATATCCAATCCATATAACTCCTTTCAAACCCATACATCTCTATATGAACTCTCACAGTCTCTCAATTGTGATAAATTCGATTTACACATCTACCATATAGGCAATAAATATTGGTCATCTCAACATTCTTATTTCTATATGCAAAATTAAGAAATGCTTTGACCCCATCCTTGTATGCCTTTGAATTCCAATCAGGTGATCCAATCCAACTCTTATCCATATCAGCTTCCAAAAATTTTATCACCTAGCACCAAACATAATATATATTCAGAACAATAGTTGTATCCTTTCCTGTTTCAAGAATTCAATTTGATATTTCTATTTGAGGCAAAGGGAGGCAGCAAGCTTCAAGAAGTAACTATATAAATTTTTAATTATAAATAATAAGAAAAAGAAAATTCTATGTCATAAATACACTTTCTAACAAACAATCTAAATGAACACAATTTTAGATACATCAAGCAAGTTTCTGTTACTATAGGGGTTCTATACGGTTTGATCTCAAGCTCTGATACTATAGGCTACCAGGTTAGATCATTTACAAAGAATTATCTAATAGAAGAGCTCAATATTGTTGAGTCCATGTTGGTGTCCCTAACTGGACCTGAAGGTTATGCCAACGCCTTTGAGCTATGACCAAGTGGAGGAGGTGTCAGTAGTATTGTTGATGAGCTCCCATATATACATTGAGTTATTCTTGAAAAGATATTTTACATATGCAATAGTTGGTCAGATGTTCACTAAAAATTGATGGGGATTTGAAATTATCTTCTCCCACCATCAGCAAAGATCCTTTTTCCTTAGTGTGGTCAGCGGAAAGAGGTAATTGCTTCCTGGCTTGGTGGCTGGAGATTCTAGGATCGAGTCCACAGGAAAGCAAAAAAATAGATTTACAGGGTTTGTTCGATACTTGATTTCAAGGAGGACTGATCATCCAAAAATGTTTGTAGTCAGTGTTTGGAGACTAAGAAAGTGTACTAATTACCTACAGTTTTTATCAAAAGTTATGAGGTGAGGTGAAGCGAGGGTGAAGTTTTGATTGGTTTGTTTGTAACTACGAAAGTTTTACTATATATGATGCATATGGGATTGCAGGTTTTTCTTGATTTTGTCCACAACGTTGCCCTTCTTATTGTAGGAAAAGAAAAAGTAATTGATGTAAGTTCCTCAAGTCAAGATGATCACACATAAGAGAATCATATAACTAATGTAATTATTATTAGAAACAATATAACAAAACTTATCAAGAAACTAAAGAACTAAAAGTACTGTAGAATGATACAAGTGTCTTTAGAATTAGCTAAGGATTTCTATTTATGAGGAAGATGTGGGCTCCTGAAATACCATCTGAAAATGCACTCCAGTACTTAAAAGGACTCCATCAACTCTTGAAATTTTATAGAAGAGCATTTGTAATCAATCATCTTACTAGAATTGAGAAGAAAATTATCTTCCTTTCATCAATCATGTATAGATGCCTAAATCATGCAAAACCTAGAATTTTGGTTTATCCAATTATACTTTGGCCACGTAGTGCTACCCAAGTACTTGTTGAGAGTTACATTGTTGGTAAATTTTAATAAAAACTTGCATTAAACTTACTTTCAGGCCGACCCTACCACAAGAGAAATTAGACAATTGCCTAGGGCCTCAATGCAGTAGGGGGCCTCCAGGTACAAGTGTACATATCTTTTAAATTAAGGCAAGATAGCTGATTGTGTGTAGTCAAATAAAAATAATAATAAGATAGTTGGTCGTGGTTCCACTCTTTCCAAATTATTGTGGCCTCCAATTTAAACTATTGTTGGTAAGGTAGCTGACTGGAATTATACTCTTTCTAAATTGACGGAGGAAACCATGAAATTAAAATATTTCCAAATTAGTTTACAGGTTAAATATTTTTGTTATATCATATGAAAAAATATATTTTATAAGTTAAAAAATACTTTATTTCGAAAGAATCTTATTATAAAATAATAAAACAACTTATTATTTGAATATTTTATCCATATCCCAAAAGAATGATACCTATAATAGAAGTAATTATATAAAGATTATTTTGATTTTCCTTTTCTCCTTCTCTCCTTCTCTCCCATGTGTTTAAAGAAAGACTAAAAATTTACAAATCTTATATTTTCTTCTATTCTCCCCCACACTCTCTCTCATATATTTGTAAAACAAAAAAACTTACCCTCCCCCCCCCCCCCCCCCCCCCCCCCACACACACACACCAACCCAAAGAAAAAAACATTCCACCTACAATCTGATTATTTGCAATTTATTGTAATTTTACATCACAATCTCATAATTAAACCATTCCATGGGTTATTTGTTTGCATATGCTTCTTAATGATTGGTCTGATGCATATCTAGCATATCTATTTGTTCTAGAAGGATCCTTTCTTCATCTAAATTTTCATATGAGTTAAAATCAAGGTTTGAGTTATAGGCTGATACCAATACATATTGTCCTATCATATCTTTCAGTTTTGTCTTGTCCATCCGATACTTACCTCCACCGATAGCGCCTGACTTCGAAATTATGGCTCTTTTACGAGGTTAATTTAGCAAAGAAAAAGAAGAAGAGAAGTATGGGGAAAAAACAATGAAAGTAAAAGGGAAAAAAGTAGCATGGCAAAAAATAATGTTTATACAAAGATCATGCATAGGATCATCATGCTAGAGTTTGTCGATATAATTTTTATCGACAAATGAAGCCATTACCATTTATAGAAGGTGTATACTATAAACCCGCGATGTTCATACAATAGTCTTCTGTAAATATCGATATGAAAACCATAAAACTTTTGAAATTACTCAAACCATACGATTCAAAGCAACTGAAACCTATGGATATATAGCTAATTAAAAACAAAACATCTAAATCATTTTAACTACCTTACCATATAATAAATCCTAAACTATATTAATATTCAAATTATATTTAAACTAAGTATATAATTTTATCCAACTAAATATATATATCCAAAATCCTAAAACACATATCTATAATAGTTCATAATAAAAATATATTCAAAACATATTTAAATTATTTTAATATAATTTAAAATATTATCTAATTTTTTAATAATATTATTAAAAAATAATATTTGTTCTTACAGGAACGTGACTAGTCTGCTTTAATGTAATCTAATATTGATTAGTGGGATTTTAGTTATATAATGTGATAAATGGAAAAACTTAGAATAGGCTTCCAGGCTTCGGCTACATCTGTGTGTGTGTGAGAGAGAGTCTGGAGAAGTCGAGAGAATAAATAAAGAAGAGAAAGTTGTTTTCAGAATGTTCTTCTAAGAGGCAACGGGAACGTTCAAGAACACTATAATGGTTCTATATATTCATGACCACCTCTTCCTCCTCCACTTGCAGAAAGAAAAAGCAAGCTCTTATAGTGATTACCAAGCTTTCCAAAACTCTCTCTTTCTAAATTTATTTTGTTGCTGGAGAAATAACAGAAAAGTGAGAAAAACTGTGTAAATTGTGTAAACTATGTAAAACAATCAAATTTCGAGTGTTAGCCATGACAATCAGAGGGATTTCATAAGCATAATAATATGAAGTCGAAACTTAGGAATAAAAGCCTAATTTTGAAATTTTGGGAGAAAATTATACCAAGCAGCCGCAGCACAACGAATTTGGTCGAACATTTTAGAGAGATTTGCTTAAGAGAGAGATAGAGAGCAGTAGATTTGATCGGAGATCTCCCAACCAGCTACAACGGTTTGGTCGGAGAGAGAGAGAGAGAGAAGCGGTTTAGGTTTGTAAATTTGGTCAAGGAGAGAGAGAGAGAGGATTTTGGTTTTGTGAGATCCAACAATGTATAGGGAGGAAGAGAGAGTGGTTTTGTTTTTTTGAAATCCAACCCATCCATGATTTCTGCTGAGAGATCCAACTGGTAGGAGAGCATAGGGAAAAGGGAATACATTTCCCACCACAATTGGTAATCAGCTGCCAAATTTTTAGTATTCCCACCGAAATTATTTGGGACAGCCTTAGTATTTATTTGGGACGAAAACTTTTAATAGTCCCAAATAAGAGATCCATTTTTCAATATGTCCCAAATAATACTATGTTTTGTCACAAAAAAGAGAGCCGTCCCAAAAATTAATTTTTTTAGGACGTTTTAGACTAGTGTTCTTAATAGTGTCGTCCCAAAAGTCTAATTTTTTTGTAGTGACCTGAAAGCAAGGAGATCTCTATGTTTTATATATATACATGAAAGGTATGGGATCACAAAGATATAACAATAGATGGGATATTCTCATTCTCAGTAGCTACTGAAATATCTAAGGGCATTGATGACACTGAACCACGTAGCATCGATGAATGTCGACAAAGAAAAGATTGGCCAAAATGGAAGGATGCTATTCAAGCAGAATTGGATTCCCTTAATAAACGTGGAGTGTTCAGACCTATAGTACAAGCACCAAAAGATGTCCGACCGGTAGGTTACAAGTGGGTGTTTTAAAAAAGCAAAATAAAAAGAATAAAATCGCTCGATTTAAGGCACAATTAGTGGTACAAGGGTTTTCTCAGAGACCTCGGATTAATTACGAAGAGACATATTCTCCCGTAATGGATGCAACCATGTTCCGTTATTTGATAAGTCTGACAGTTGAGAAAAAGCTGGACATGAGACTTATGGACGTTGTAACAGCCTATCTATATGGTGATTTAGATAGTGATATCAATATGAAAATCCCATATTGATTTAACCTACCCAGCTCAAAAGCTAAGAACATACATTCCATAAAGATAAGACGTTCATTATACGGTTTGAAACAATCCGGAAAGATGTAGTACAACCGTCTTAGTAAATATATATATATGAAAATGGAGGGATATGCGAATAATCATATATGTCCATGTGTCTCCATAAAGAAATCAAAGGAGGATTTTGCTATAGATGCAGTATATGTCGATGACATAAACTTGATTGGGACATGACATAAAATCAATGAGAATGCAAACTATCTGAAAAAAGGAGTTCGAGATGAAAGATCTCGGAGACACAAAATATTTTCTCGGGTTACAAATTGAGTATTGCACTAATAAAATTTTAGTGCATCAATCCAAATACACAGAAAATATATTAAAACAGTTCAATATGGATAAAGCTCATCCCCTTATAACTCCAATGGTTGTTCGATCTTTAGATATCAATAAAGATCCATATCATCCTAAGGACAAAAATAAAATGATGCTAGAGCCCGAAGTACCATACCTTAGTGCCATTGGGGCATTAATGTATCTATCACAATGTATAATGCCAGACATATCATTCACTGTCAATCTGTTGGCTAGATGTAGCTCGACGCCAACTCGCAGACATTGGAATGGCATTAAACATGTGATAAGATATCTTCGTGGAACTACCGACGTGAGATTATTTTATACTTGTGGTTTATCTGACATCGCGAATCTAGTTGGCTTTGTAGATTCAGGTTATTTATCTGATCACTATAAAGGTTGTCCACAAACTGGATATGTGTTTCTTAATAGCAATGTAGCTATTTCTTGGCGTTCAACAAAGCAGATAATGGTTGCTACCTCCATAAATCACTCAGAAGTATTGGCTCTCCATGAAGCAAGTAAAGAATGTATTTGATTGAGATCGTTGATTCAACACATTCGTAGCTTCTGTCACCTTTCCCCTTCCACAGATACTCATGAGCTTTAGAAGAACTTTGATATTTACGTCCAACAAGTTCGCTTAAGTGATAATCTTGTAGACTTGTTCACCAAATCGTTGCCAAAGTTAACTTTTTAGAAACTAGTTTATGGAATTGGATTACGACTTTTCATCAGCTGACTGTTCAGGATCAACATCATCAGGGGGAGTGATTATTTTTAGGGGAAGATACATTTTGTATGTATTACAATGCGTTGTACTCTTTTTTTCTTAGTCATTGATTTTTTTTTCCATTGAGTTTTTCCTTACAAGATTTTAATGAGGCAACATTAAGCTTGTCCAACAGTTATCTAAGTTGTCCTAAAGATTGTACTCTTTTCTTTTGCACAGGTATTGTCCTAATAGATTTTTCTACAATATTTTAACGAGGCAATAGGCATAGAGATGGTGGTCATCCAAAGGGGAAGTGTTATAACGTGGGTTACTAAAGGGTTAGATTTCCACTTTGTATTTTAGTCCCACATTGGTTAGAGATTAGTATTACACCTTCATTGGGTTATATAAATAAGGCCTTTGCCTCCCACTATGTCATTACACTAATAAGAGATATTCTCTCCTATTTTTTTCTTTCTTCTTCTACATTTATTCTAACATTCACTTTACTTTTATGGAAAACAGAGTATATTATCGATAGTGACTAACAAAGTCCATTGATCCAATAAGCAAACCAAAAAAGTTTAGAAAATCTTACTCCTGTTACCCATGTGTACTATCTATTAAGATAAAATTGTATAAATAAATAGAGTTTTGGTTTTATTGTGTAAAAGGCATAAAGTTTAGAAAAAATTCAGATACAGTCCGAATATGCCATTCTGAGAATTTGTACCGTTCTATATGGTATAATTTTTCCTCCAAACTGTTTTAAAGTTTTTTTTTGCAATTTACGTCCTTTTTAAGGGCGTAAATTTTGAATATTATTATTTTTCGGAGAATAGTGTTTCCGAGATCATCCAAAATGTAAAAATAAATCCGTCAGCAAAAATCCATTTTCGTCACTAAATTTTGTCACTATAAGCCACCGAAAACCATTTTTGTCACTGAAAGACAAAAAATTCGTCACTAAAAATTTTAGCAGTTAATCTCGTTCGAGATAAAAAAAAATATAAATGGAATTTTTACGTCCTTTAAAAGGGCATTAATCGTCAAAACTAAAAATGTGACCTTTAATAGGGTGTATTTAGGTTGTATTTAAATTTTTCTAAATTGTCTTTTGCACCATAGAACCGAACTTCTATGCTTCATGTACAATATTCGGATCTATTAATGATCATCTTTTTCTGAACTACAACATGAAGACTTCTTTTTGTTTAATTATTATTACAATATCCAAACCAACCACTACTCTCACACAACAATTGGTAAGAGAGAAAAGTGGGAGGAAAAACATAGAGGAAAGAAAATGAAAGGGAAAAAAAGGTAGAGGGTTACTTTTTCAATAACCCACAAAATTAAATTCCTCCAAATATACGAGAAAAATAGGAAGAAAAAATTAAGTGGTATAATATGTAACTAATTTATAATTATATCTCATATAAATTATATTATTAAAAATTGTTTAATTTGGTAATCAAGTCATTTTAGTTGAGAATATAATTTTGATAATATATATATATATATATATATATATATATATATATATATATATATATATATATATATATATATATAAAATAATGATAAATGTTCCATTTTCTATTCCAACTACCGAACACACAAAATAAGAAACCAATCGGGAGCCTTAAGCTCACAGAAGACTCAAGCGTCCATCGGCCTTGCCATAAAATAATTTTTTTGGGTTCTAAATCACCAAGTTTATTCTTAAAATAAAGAGTTAATTGTCAAATGGTGCTTGAGGAACGTTATTGTTTGCCATTGAAAGTGAGTTTGGAAAATCTTCGTTTAATAACAAAGAAAAAGAGTACAAAGGAATCCTAAACAAAAAATCTAAGTACAATATTTTTTTATTTAGGTAATGTGACGATGGAGATAGAGTACTACAGTGACTCTTTTATTCCATTGACAGTCCAACAAGAGAATGAGGATGCTCTCTTCTCTCTTCTCTCTCCTGAGCTTGTGTGTACATACGTAGCTTATCTGGAGAGGTATGATATCTAAAGCAAAAAAATCAGTCATTGAAACGTCCAAGTTGCTCATATTTATAGTCATCATGTTGATGGACTATAGGTGCTGCATGTGCTTCTGTTTGGTGGCCGCAGGGGGCTCCTTCAATAGAATATGGTTGTAACTGTATGCGCATGTTGTGGGTAGGTTGCCACATGTACATCCTTAACAGTATATAGTTGAGTACATGCCGAGCTGCCATATGGACATTGTTACGATTTGTTGTTGCTGAAGATCTGGGTGGTTCTCATTTTTTGTTTGTGTGACTTGGTCATCTTGACACGTGACCTGCATTTATTTGGAGAGAATCATTTCACTCCCAACAGAAAGATTTTGTCTCAGGGAACCTTACCATGTTGGACGAATATAGACTGGGATGCATGGAGCCTGCAACGCATGGGACCAGAGACGCATGGAACGAATGGTGTCTGGAATGCATGGGGCCAAACGCATGGAGTCTGGAACGCATGGGGACAGAGACGCATAAAACGCATAAAAAAATTTATTTTACATACACGTGGCCCTGTACGGGCGCATAGTGATAAAAATAATAATGACGGTGACCTGAGCACTGATGACAACTGTCTGTGGCGGAATCGAGGTGTTCAGAGAGTCCTTTTTGTCAGGATTCTATGTCAGAAATAATCTTTGTGTCAGGCCTTTATGTGGCCAGTATTCGAGCAAAGGGATGCTTGAAGGAGTAGTGGCACATGGCACCGTTAGCGCATGCGGACATTAGTTACTTAGTGGCGCATGGTACTGTTGGCGCGCATGGCACTGATAGCACATGGGAACACTAGTTATGAAGCGGTCGGCGCATAGTAGCTACTTTTCTGGGTAGCATAGTCGTTCTGCGACCTGATTTCTTCTGAGTCGATCTTGGGGCGCATGTTTATTGGACGCATGGATCTAGATTTTTTATGCTTCTACAAGACCCCCTTTAATATTTTCAAACTGATAAGTTTTGAAATACTTTGAATAAAAAGCATGGAGGAGAGGACCTTGGGCCGCATCTGAGTGATATGCCGCATAGGCACGTTGCCGTATAGGCACTTCCGCTAGGCTGTCAGATCATTAAATGCCGAGATTTGGCTCGATCTTCAGAGTGGATCTTCTTGGGAATTCTGAGAACGATATTTTTCGAGTAGATAAATAAGGATCACGCAAATTAAGATATCATATTCATCCTCATAACTTCTTGGTTCATCATCTCGATCTTGTCACGCACCTGTAACTACCAGTTTCCACCATAGGAGTATTTTGGTAATTTTGCATGTTGTTAAATTTTTATATATTATTTTATATTAGTGATTACTTAGAATTATATTAGTGTTAGTTAGTTGCTAGCCAATTAGAATTTAAAGTTATTAATTAGTGCTAATTATTGTTAGTTATGACTTTAGTAATTCAAATTAATTAAGTTTAGTTGTCATAAAAATAATATTCTTCTTAGTTGTAGAGATTCCTTCCTTTAGTTAATTAGATTCCATTCATGACAAATGGAGATGGGCAAACTTGATATTTTTGCATGACCAAATATTACTATAAGAGATAAGATCAATTTATGGCTCATCCATTTATTTCATTTCATTCCTTAGCCTCCATCTTCTCCAAAGCTTCTTCTTCCCCAAGCAAACAATTCCCCACCAAATTTCTTTCCAACCACTCTCATTTCCATTCATTCTCATCATTATGAAGGCCTAGAGCATGGGAGAGTACAAGGAGATTCATAGGAGATGAGCTTGCTAGAAGATTGTGTCTGACTCATCTCTTTTATGTCCAAATTCAGAATTCTCCAAAGAGGCTACCAAAAGACTAGATAATTCTCTCAATTTTATCAAATTCATGGTTAGGAACACCCCTTGGAAATGTATGAACATTTTTATGGTTAGATTTGACTTTCCAATGGTAGATTTAGGTACTAGAAGTCCTCAATTTGGTAGATCTAAGTTTGTGTCATAATTTTGGGGCTCAATTTGGGAAAACCCCAATTGTATCCATTGAGTGTGTATATTGTGTCCTAATGAGAATTATTGATGTTTATTTGATGGTGTGAAGGTGTTCTTGTATCCAAAATTGGACACATAGAGTCTGTATCTGTCATGCCCCAATCCCAAAATACGTAGGACTAGGAATACGTAACATGCCAGCTACGTATTCGATCAGACTCGGGTCTAACTCGAATACGTATAAGCTGTATTATAATGGTCACTATCTAAATAATCAAGTAAATATGAATATTTATACCTCAATCCACAATAAACAAAATACACAAGAATGAGCTACATATGCTAAAGTCGGCCGTCCAGTAACATACAAACTTGAATAGACTTGAGAAAGAATTATGAGTCTATAAAACTAGGCTACATCAGCAGATAATAAACAATATGAATAAATAACCATAACTCCGGTAGAATAATATAAGTACCTGGTACCATTGCCTGCAAGACAAAAAACTCCATCAACAACTCCAAAGGCTCCATAACCGTCTATGCTGCAAAAATTGGCAGGGGACCAGGTCCTCAGAGGGACGTAACAAGGTACAAGAAACAACATACCAAAAGTAAAATAGTATAATGTCACATACTCAAGGGTAAACTACTGTAACCTTTTAAGTGATATGCATGTGAGAGCATCACTCGTACTCAGGATGAAATCACTACAGGCTCTGTGTCGGGGAGCCCATAGTAGCAAGTAGTATCACGACTCTAGTATATGTGCCAAAGCAAGTAGTATCACGACTCCATTATATATGCCAAAGCAAGTAGTATCACGACTCTAGTATATGTGCCAAAGCACCTCCAGTAGTATCACGACACTAGTTTATGTGCCAAAGCACCTCCAGTAGTATAGTATATATATCAATAATTAGCATATAGTATGGTGTGTGTGTCTCCCCACCCAATGCAACCTTACATCTCATGTCCACAATGTCTCATGTCCATAACACGCAAGATCATGACCTCTAGCTAGTGCAACGAGTCATAATAATATCCATATAATATGCAAGTCTCATATCACGAATCTTGTAAGCCTATACAGAATCACCATGAATAACTCAAAAAAGATTCGGTCACATAAAATAGTGTCAAGTGTCCTAGGATATGGCATACTTCATAAAGCAAGCACGTAAAAATATGATCGTGGAATCAACTCTCTAAGTGACGTTACACGACTCCGCGTACGGCGTCGACACCCGAATCTTGTTCGGATGCTAAGCAACGTCTCACGGTCCTAGGGCAAACACCCACATCAACCATATCAAATAACTATAATAACTAAATAAGATAATAAAGGCAAGGAACTGTGATACATCATGGCAAGGTACACTTGCGTGGGTTCTGAACTTTGTCAACTACTCCTGGAAAAATAGAATCTGTACGTACACCTCCGGATGCTGAAATAAATATAACCAATATTCTCAGAATACTTGAAATAGCTAGGATTGACTACCCATAAGTCCAATTTGGACACAGGGACAAAATTTGACAGTTTTGGGGTTAAAACGGGGACCATATGGCCCACTTTGTACCGTAAAATGTGTCAAAGACAAAAATTTTCAAATCTGTCAAACTTAGTGTCTACGAATCCAGAACGAGGACACGACCTCAACGGAATATCTGGAATTGGATTCCGGTAAGCCGATCACGAAATCGTCCGTCATGTGGAACCTTAGGGCCCACGAAACGATGTTTCGTCAACATTCTCAGAATCGAACCAAACATGGATCACAGGACCAGCGTAATGCTGTGAATCTGATGGCACAAGTTTTTTTGTGAAACGATAAGCACACACAAATTTAGGACGAGGGCCAGAACAGGTCGATACGGTACTTTTCGACGGATACGCGTTGATACCGGTGTGCACACACATCTAAATCAAGTTTTGTGAAAGCCTACAAGTACGCGTTGACGATACGCGCCTTTCGGTGCAACTCGTATACGACGAAGTTGCCTCGTTTGGCAGAACGTACCCTGTATCGGAGATTTTTGGTGTTTTAAAAATAAGTTTTTGGTCGTTTTGGAACCAGAATAATTTACCCATTAAAGCAAACTAATAAAAACTAAAAGAACAGTAAAAATCTTGGTTATATTGTGAATAAGTCCTTTCAATTATATTTTGAAAATAATTAACGAGTTGGTAGAAAATTGGACATGAACATGGGTACTTGTACTGAATTTCTGAACTGTTGTTGAACAGTTTTTTGGCCAACTTTCGATCAATTTTTCGATCAAACTTGGGTACCTAAATTCGTTCCACTTGAAGAGAATCCTAGAGGGTTAGGTTGTGAACATACCAGCGAAGACGGGACATGAATCGGACAAGTGAGGAGGTCAAAATCTCTGCACGAAGTGGGGCCGCAAAGCTGTACACTGCTGCTTGCGTGCGGCCGGCGGTGCGGGCGATGTGCTTTGGCGCGGCGGTACGGCGGTGCGGTGGGCGACGGTGGTTCGCGGTGGTGGTCAGGGTGGTGTAGGCGGAGGTCTGTTGTGGGTGATGGTGGAGGTGGAATTAGGGTTAGGGTTTTGATGAATGTATACATATGTATATATATAGGAGAGAGAGAGGGGGGTTCCTGTACGCGCGGGGGGGTGGGGGGGGGGGTGGGCGTGCTTAGAGTTTAGGTTTTAGTGGGTTAGTGGGTTTAGGGTTTGAATTAATGGGTTTAGATTTTAGGTTTTATTTTTTATTAATTAATCTCTCTCTCTCTCTCTCTCTCTCTCTCTCTCTATATATATATATATATATATATATATATATATATATATATATATGGGCATTACAATAGTTTTAGAGCTCAATAAATTCCAGAAAAATTATACAATACACTAATAATAGTTATACACCCAAAAATATATTTTGTACAATATTAATAATTAATTAAATACACATAATTATAAATTCATGAATATTATATATTATAATTAGCTAAAAAATAAATAAATAATTCCCTTTATCACAATAATTTCATAATACCAATATTAAAAATTTAAAAATTTTAATTCTAAAATCAGGGTTGCACTAAAGATGAAGTTAAGAAGGTTGCACTAAAGATAAACATAGTAGAAAAGATTTTAGTTAAGAAGGTTGCACTAAAGATAAACTAAAGATTTAATTCTAAAAAAAATTTAATTCTAAAATTTACAATCTACCCAACTTATAAAAATTTTATCCTCGAAATTAAAAATAAACATAGTAGAAAAGATTTTAGTTAAGAAGGTTGCACTAAAGATGGGGACGCAATTACCAAATGGAGTCCTAGTTTGACGTCGCATTCTAAGAATAAGGGTACGCTTACTCAAGGCTCTACCCAACTTATAAGAATGAAGTTGGCCGCAGGAACTATAGTCATGATCATATTTCTAAGGATTTTTAGAAAGTCTAACTTCAAGGAGGGATTCGTGATGGTAAGGATTTTGTGACCATTGTCACGGCCTTTTAAAGAAAATCTATGTACTACCATGGCATTAATGAGTCAATAACACTATAAAGGAAGTTTTACCAGTTCTCCTTGCTTCTAATTAGGTCATGAGTCTACAAGACAATAGGAAATATCATAGCCAAATACAACTAGGGTGAGATGGTACCGAGAAATTGTTCATTGTATATCATGGATGCCGATGAATGGTTCATCAAGGTGTTTAGTATTGTGTAAAGAGTACAAGGTGTTCAATTTAATGTAACACAAGTATCACGGACTTAGGTTGGCATGAATGGGATACGGATATATCAGTGGTTGGGATATTTGGGTTGCATATGTATAATTTAATTCAATTGCAATGGAGTTGGATATAGGATTTAGAAGGAGATATGCCATGAATGTTGGGGGATCTATATGGAGCATGGGTGTGTATATTTGGAAGTAACAGTTGTGTCATCAGTGAGTAGGTTCTAATTTGGCTCATGAATGTCAAGGTTGCCGGAAGAATTGAGTTAGTGTTGAGTATTAAAATTGAACGCAACAAAAAAAAGGATATCTATGTGTCATTTGTGTGTACAATTGCATCGCGAATGTCGTCTTACTAAAACAAAATATGGAAAGGCCAGTTTGTAAGTGATAGTCATGTCATATGTGTAGAGTGACTAGTCTAGGTCATAAGGATGGAAGTTGTTGAAAAGAAAATAATAGTGTTGTGCTCCAAATATCCGAGCCACAACAAAGGGTATCAAGGATACATAAATTAAATAGGTAATTTAATCTGTTTGAGATTAACCTAATTAACACCAAAATAAATTTAAATTTATCCTGAATTTCTAGAAATAATCCTACACTAAAACCAGGGGCTACGATCTACCCAACTTATAAAAATTAAGTTGGTATCCAAAACTAAGGTCATAGTCCTGCTAACAAGATTTTTGGAATAACCTATTTTCCAAATAAGGTTACAAGAATTCTAGGATTTACTAGCCGTAGTCAAGGATTTTTTAAAGGAACCTAGAAACTATCAGGGTGCTATTGATCAACAACTTTATAAGAGAAATTACTACCCATCCATTACTGCTCTTGTATAGGTCAAGCTTCTACAAGGCAGAAGAAATGACTGAGTCAGATCTAACTAAGGCAAGGTGGTAAAGAGGCTTCGATCATTGATTGGCATTGATGACGAAGAGAACAAATTTTAGGCCAAGATAAGAAGAATTTCTGATATGTCTACATGGTTGAATAAGGCACGATTAGGCAGATATTTGGAGAATCAAGTCATGGTGACTAGATCAATGGGATTCGAGTAGAAAAGAACTGATACCTATGGTGATATGGATATTAACACAAGGAGTGATACCAACTAAGGAATTAATTTTATAATTAAGGCACAACTAGGGTGTAGAAGCATGAAAAATACGCTGGATAGCTCTACGCAGCATATTGATGCAGGGCAGCGTAAACAGAGGACCTCAGAGCCATCGACGTGCAAACAGAGCTTTTTTGCTAAGCACAGCGTAAAAAGTAGGCTCAAGGACCATCCGCGTAATGTAGTATGACCAGGCTGCTTTAGCGTAAAAAGGGTGCTACATCGCCTTTATGGCGTAAAACTCATCCGCTTTCAATGCAACATTGAAGTGTACGAGGAACGCTTCATATTTCTTCAAAATGAACCTGTCAGATCATGCAATGAACCTGACGTCTGGACTCCTGACAAAGAGTACTGCACGACGACCCAAGCGACGGCTATAATGATGGCGCGACACTGCAACCCAGGTTGTCATTTACTGCTATTTCCTTGGCGTAGACCGCTTTTACGTATACAAAGGAATACGCCGCCTAGTTTTACACAGGCAGATATGAGCTGTTTACACTCCGCAGAAGACAAACAGCCTGCCACGTCAAAAGTTGCTCTTCGTACAGGGCTAGAGGCACGTCTCTGCATTTAATGCGCAGAGCGGTGACAGGTTCTCAAGGAACGTCTCTGCATTTAATGCGCCGAATACTGACAGATGCCTGAGGCACGTCTCTGCATTTTATGCGCAGAAGGGTGGCAAACCTTCAAAACACGCCTCTGTATTTAATGCGCAGGATAATGGTGGATCTCTGCATTTAATGCAGGAGATTTGATTAAATGTCACCAAACCATCGTCTAGTGACATTCCCTTTGCGCCAACTGCTCTTACGCATACAAAGGGGATACGCTGCCCAGTTTTACACAGGCAGACGTTAGCTTCTTACGCTCCGCAGAAGGCCAACAGACCGCCACGACAGCAGTACTCTTCGTACAGGATTCGAGGCGCGTATCTACATTTAATGCGCAGAATGATGGCAAATCTTAAAGACAAGCCTCTGCATTTAATGCGCATGATGGGGGCAGATCTCTGCATTTAATGCAAGAGATTTGATTATATCTCCAAGAGCCGTAATTCTGACTAAAACGTCCACATCATCTCGGCTTCTACGCCCACTCGGCTTCTACGCCCACTCGACCTCTATGACCACTCGGCTTCTACGCCCACTCGGCTTCTATGCCCACTCGGCTTCTACGCCCGCTCGGCTTCTACGCCCACTCGGCTTCTACGCCTACTCGGCTTCTACGTCCACTCGGCCTCTATGACCACTCGGCTTCTACGCCTACTCGGCTTCTATGCCTACTTGGCTTCTATGCCATGGTGACAGTTATTGGCTTCTACGCCAACCTCTTCTACACAAGGGATAACTACCTACGTGGCTTCTACGCCGTGATCTTCGCAGCAGCTATACGCTTTTGTCCCTTAGTTGGACACACGTCACATGCTCACTCAAAAGGTCATCTATACGCAAGCATTGGTTATTGTAACCGTCGTGTAAAAGGGTATTGTACTTTCTACTACTCGGTTTCTACACCGACTGAGTGGTCACTGTCACTAAAAACTCTATAAATAGAGACCTCTATCAACAGAGGTCCAAGGTCGGAAAGGAGGTAGCAAATTTGAAGATCTAACAATCGAAAATTGGTCAAGGAATCCAATATCAGATCCAAGGTCGACAATTGGGAGGAAAGAAGGAGGAGAGAAAACGGTCGGTAGAGAGAGAAGAATCCAGAGCTCAGGCAAAGAGAAGGGATCGACGACTTTGGCATCGGGCATCCACCCTCTTTAGCAACCTTCGAAGTTGCTTTCTGTCTTCCACGACACTTCTTCATCATCGTGTGGTCCAAGGGCCAAAGTGATCGACTACATATCAGACTCCTATAGCAATATTTACCCAGATTAAATAAATTGTACTCGACATCCTTGTATAGGATTAAATTGTGCAATCTTGTTTGTAAACACAGAAGAAGGGCGAGTTTTCGTATAAGACCTTGTTTCCACATATTATCTTTTCATTTATTTTATCAAACAACAAGATGGCGACTCTGCTGGGGACATCTTTCTCTTCTGACGAGGAAGCAATTGCTCAACACGATGCGGTATCTGTGGATCCGTGAAGAAGACACTGGTCGTACAGTTCGACCAGTCTGCCTACGAAGACATGCTTCAAACAGGGGGTAGCTCTCACTCTCTCTCAGTCCAAGACAACATAAAGCTGCGTAAGGTTTGGATGCCCAAGACATCCTCTACCATTCATGTGGACTCTCCGACCTCTCCGATTTCTCCGACCAACGAGGTTGTAGCATTGCTCCCTCTGCGCCTCGTGCGTAAAATTCAGTCGCCTGTCTCTGGCAGGGCAGACAAAACTTCTGGCAATACCTCAGCGCTAATCCAGAAGTATACTCCGCGCGTAAAATTCAGTCTCCCGTCCCTGGCAAAAAAGACGAAACTTTGGACAATGCCTCAGCGCTAGTCCAGAAGCCTACACCGCGCTCTGCGCGTAGAAACCAGTCTTCCGTCCCTGGCGGAATAGACAAAATTTCTGATAATGCCTTAGCGCCAAATCAGAAGTTCCAAATGCGCTCCGCGCATAAAAATGTATCTGCCTTCCGCGAAAAAGCAGATGACCCCTGCAATCTACGCAAGGGAAAGCAAGCGGCAGACTACTCAACTTCTCGGCCTTTACGCCAGCAAGGGAAGAATCTGCCAGCCCTCCGGATTACGCGAGAGGCTGACGGCCGACTGAGGACATCCTCAGCGTTACGCCAACCAGAGTAGAGCTCCAAATTATGCCAGGAGAAGCCCCTCAGCGTAAAGAAGGCTCAATTTGCGGAAAGACACCCTCCTCGGGGATTATTCGCCACCCAGATGGCAACCTGTTGTATATAGGAGGCACAGGGAAAACTAGGGTTCCCAACATCCGCATGCCCACTGATGTGAACATAAGGAACAATCCATCTTCTCTTTCTTCTTCTTCTGTAAAGACTCCTGACCTGCGTGACTATCTGATCCAGAAACACGAAGACAAGGGTCATAAACAGGCTTCACTTCCCCTAACGGTCAAACGCGGGGAGATCTTGTGGGAAGATGCATCAACATCTAATGTCGTCATGACAGGTGGGCTACATGAAGATTCCATCTTTATTATTCCTCCAACTCGCGACGATCAACATCCAATAGTCTTCGGTCGCATGCGGAGCAGCCCGATCATGCAAGAAGAATTTCGCGAGTCTGAAACTGGCAGAATACAAATCCACAGATATAGCCCGCAAGCGTTAAAAATTATACAAGGCATGGGTTATGATTTGAACCTGAAACAAGGCCTCAACTATGGAAAGGGCAGACGAACACCGTTGCATGGCAATTCTTACCGTCAACAAGCTCATTTTGGGTTGGGATATACTGCATCTCTTGCGAAACCCAAATCTTCAAAGTCTAATCATGTACAAACAGAGGCAGGTCCTGCTAAATCAGCTTCTGTGGACAAATGCCACGACATATCTGGGGGTAGCCTACCTCGACAAAATAGGGCGGCATCCAAAGCTAGGGGAAGAATTCTCTCAAGACCCGAAGATGATGCAACGACGACGATCTTCCCGGAAGACCGTAAAACTCAGGCATCAAGAGCCCGAAGACCAAAAGGGACTTTCTCCTTCAATGAAGATGACATCATTGAAATCTTCAATATGTTGATGGAGAAACGCAAGCTTCAGCTTCCCAAAATCAGACATCCTGAGAAAGCTGGCAAAGTTGATCACCCAAATTATTGTCTCTTTCATTGGTACATTCATCATCCTACCAAGGGGTGCTATGTACTGAAAAGGAGAATCCAGGAGATGATTGACGCCAAAATTATCACTTTGTATCTGTAAACGAAACGATGATCATCGCAAATCGGTCTTTCTAAACGTGATAATTCGCTCCCTTCAAGAATGTACCTGAGGAAGAGTCCCTGAAGTTTCCCCAATAGATTCTTCAGGACCGTCCTCACTCGAGAAAATCACTCCACAGTAAATTGTTCAGACATAAGTTTATGCTCATATTACCTCTGAACTATCATCCAAGCATTTCATTTCTTTCACCAGAAGTTTGTCATGTTCATATTACCTCTGAACAAACTCTCCGAGTTCCTGGCTATCGATTATCATGTCCATATTACCTCTGATATCAAATGTCATTTCAACTTAACGCCCGTACTTAACCCTAAGTACGCCAGTGGTGTTAGGCCCACAAAAACTGCCATGTCTATATTACCTCTGAGCAGATATGCACCTCCATCCCCGATGGAATTCCAACCCAGAAGTTTGTCATGTTCATATTACCTCTGAACAAACTCTCCGAGTTCCTGGCTATCGATTATCATGTCCATATTACCTCTGATATTAAATGTCATTTCAACTTAACGCCCGTACTTAACCCTAAGTACGCCAGTGGTGTTAGGCCCACAAAAACTGCCATGTCCATATTACCTCTGAGCAGATATGCACCTCCATCCCCGATGGAATTGCAACCTAGAAGTTTATCATGTTCATATTACCTCTGAACAAACTTTTCAAAATTTTGGCTACCGATTATCACGTCCATCATACCTCTGATATCGGTTGTCATCTCAACTTAACACCGTACTTAACTCTAAGTACGCCAGTGGTGTTAGGTCCACAAAAACTGCTACGTCCATATTACCTATGGCAGGGCTTGTCCCAAACCTATTATTTGCACTCTCGTGCTCAACGAATAATAGGTCTACCAAAGAACTCGTGGCATGTCCTCAATGCCACAGTGTGATGGAGGTAGTCCCAAACATCACTTTCACTCAAGATGACATGCTGTTAAAACATAACACGCATGACAGACCCCTCTATTATACCGGGCACGTCGGTTCCATGGAGGTCGACCGGATTCACATAGATCCAGGATCATCAATCAGCATCATTCCTCATAGTCTGCTCAGACCGTTGAGGATTCCTGCCAGCGAATTGGCTTACACCACCACTACGATCGTGGGTTTCAACGCCAGAAAGAGTAAACCATTGGGGAAAATTCGCTTGAGGATCCAGATCGGCAACCTCAGATCAGTGGCCACATGTTATGTCATTGATTCAGAAGTGTCCTATAATATTCTGCTGGGCAGACCTTGGATCCACGACCACAACATTGTTCCTTCAACTCTACATCAATGCTTTAAATATGTAGACGCCCAAGGAACAGTACAAATGGGGTTTGCTGACCTGAACCCGTTTAGAGGAGTAGAATCCTACTACTCCGATGCCGTGTTGTACTCTCAAGACTACATGGAAGAGGTGTCAGCCGAAGCAGAGAAGGAATCCCACCGGGAGCCAGAAGAACCCTCTGCCGAACAATCATTGTCAATCAAGGTGAAAGGACGGACTACTCGTCCAAAAGCCATAGAGCCGATGGCGATCCACCTGAACAAAACTAGGTCAGGAAAAGGGGGTGATCATCTAGTGATCACTTTGAACCAGAAGCCTCCATCCTTGGTCATCAACCTTCGGCGCAGCAGGTAGCCGATTGATGTAAATGCAACCGGGAATGAAGTTTCAGATGATAATAAACATCCTCTTTTCCAGTATATTGACGCTCAAATTCTGAACCAGGAATCCTCTCCCCATGACGGTACAGAACCTATAGCGCAAAAATTCTTGGAAGCTATAGATTCCTATCATCCGTATATGTGGGAAGTGGCGTCATCATCCAATGTCACCACGACATATGGACCCATAAGGATTCTATCTTCATTGTCCCGCCTACTTGCAGCAGTCAGCATTCAATAGTCTTCGGCCGCATGCGCAATAAACCGACTGTGCAAGAAGATTCTTTCGATGACGATGCCGGTAAAATGCAGGTTCACAGATATAGCCTGCAAGCTCTGAAGATCATACAAAGTATGGGTTATAACTTGAAGCTGGAACCAGGTCTCAACTACGGGAAAGGCAGACGAATGCCGCTGCACGGTGATCCCTACTATCAACGAACTCATTTCGGGTTAGGGTATACCACCTCCCTTACAGCTCCTGAGTCAAACGAGGATATCTTTTCCTCTTCTCAAAATGGCTCAGCACCCTCCGACTCATCTCATGCTCTTGAACAAACATTATCAGTAAATATGGTAGTGACAGATTCCTTCGAAGCAGACGAACAAGAATCTGAACTGTTTGAGAATGACTCTTGGGCTCAGCAAATGGATACACAAGTTCCGCTTCGAGCAGAGAGAACCTCCCACTGAAGATAAAGTTATCCAGATTGACGTTGGGGATGAACTTTCGCCAAAGTCGATATTTATCAGTAACAATATTTTCGAAGCAGAAAAGGAAGAAGTTATCCAGTTGATAAAAGAATATATCGACGTCTTTGCGTGAAATTATGAGGATATGCTAGG
Source organism: Iris macrosiphon (assembly GCA_036927795.1). Classification (NCBI taxonomy): domain Eukaryota; kingdom Viridiplantae; phylum Streptophyta; class Magnoliopsida; order Asparagales; family Iridaceae; genus Iris; species Iris macrosiphon. Next base: position 135,332,532 of record JAYESA010000015.1, on the reverse strand, counting down.
CCTTGATCCAAAGGTGGCCATTCATAAGCTCAATATATTGCCCGATTCGAAGCCTGTAAAGTAGCACCAACGCCGGTTCCGCCCGGATATGATGGGACGCCATCGAAGCTGAAGTCAAGAAGTTGATAGCCTGCGGCTTCATCCGAGAAGAACAATATCCCGACTGGGTCGCCAATGTTGTCCCGGTCATGAAGAAAAATAGGAAAGTACGTGTCTGCATCGATTACCGAGATCTGAATACAGCCTGCCCCAATGATGAGTTTTCTCTTCCCATCACAGACGTCATGATTGACAATACATGCGATTTCGAACGTATGTCTTTCATGGACAGATTTTCAAGATACAACCAAATCAAGATGCATCCTGAGGACGAAAAGCATTCTGCCTTTCGGACACCATTGGGGGTATATTGCTATACGGTCATGCCCTTCGGATTGAAGAATGCCGGGGCTACATACCAACGGGCTATGAGTAACATATTCCATGAGCATTTGTGCAAGACAGTGGAGTATTACGTGGATGATGTAGCTGTCAAAAGCCGCCTCAAGGATAATCACGTCCAAGACTTGAAGACAGTATTTGAATTGATGCGCCAACATCAACTCAAAATGAATCCTACAAAGTCCTTCCTAGGGGTATCTAGTGGCAAATTTCTGGGATTTGTCATTACCGCCAAAGGCATTCAAGTGGACCCTAATAAAGTCAAGGCCATCTTAGAAATGCGACCGCCCCGTAATCTGAGGGAACTCAGGGGATTTCAAGGTCATCTGGCTTATATCCGGAGATTCATATCCAACCTCTCTGGGAGATGTCAGCCCTTCTCTCGTCTCATGAAGAAAGGTGTATCCTTCGTATGGGACGAAGCCTGTCAGCAAGCGTTCGGTAATATCAAACGCTACCTCACTAGCCCGCCAGTTCTGGTGCCTCTAGTCATAGAAAGACCATTCGTGCTGTATGTTCGAGCGATGGATCATTCTATGGGATCTTTTCTCGCGCAAAAGAACGATATGGGTCATGAACAGGCTATCTACTACCTCAGCAGAATGATGGTCGGAGCCGAACACCGGTACAACCCAGTGGAGAAAGAATGCTTGGCTCTGATGTTCGTTATCCAGAAAATGTGGCACTATGTCACAGGCCAAACCATTCACATCATCTCCAGGATCAATCCCCTTCGGGTACTGATGAACAAGCCAAGCGTTCTTAATTCCTGACTTGCGACTTGGGCAATGTTATTAACACCGTATGAGATGGTGTATGTCCCTCAGAAGTCCGTCAAAGGCCAAGCATTGGCTGATTTTCTAGCTGCTCATCCGATCCCGGAGGCCTTCAAACTGTACGAGGACATTTCCGACGAAGTTGCAGAGTGTAATTCCTCAATGGAAGGCGATACATGGCAACTATTCTTCAATGGTGCCTCCAGAATTGGTCCCAGGGGAAACGTGGTTTCGGGAGTAGGAATTGTCCTGGTTACTCCTGATAAACTCGTCATCTACCGAGTATATTCTCTTAGCGAGCCCTGTTCTAACAATGTGGCAGAGTATAACACTCTACTAATCGGGCTCCAAGTCGCTAAAGAATTGGGCGTCGAATCTCTGGAAGCTTTTGGTGATCCTCTGCTGATCGTCAATCAAGTCAGAGGAATATACGAAGTCCGGAATCCAGACCTCATCCCCTATCACCGAGCAATGGTCGAGATAGCCATGACATTCAAAGGATTCTTTCTGGAGCATGTGCCCCGATCTCAGAATCTGGAAGCTGATGCCCTAGCCAGTCTAGCTGCAGATTTAGCTATTCCTATACGAAGGCAGAATTCGGTAATCCTTCTTAGCAGAGATTTATTCTGTGTGAAAAACAACTTTTACATAGAACGCAGCTACGCTGTGAAAACAGATCCTCCCAGGAGAGACTGGAGAAGTCCCTTTATAGATTTCGTGGCATACAGAATCTTGCCGGAGGACCCTAAAGAAGCAGTATCCGTCAAAAGACGATCATTACGCTTCTATTTTGAGGCATCCTCACAGTGTCTATATCGTCGGACCTACGACGGACTGCTATTGAGATGTCTCTCAGATGATGAGGCACAACGGATCATCCGTGAAGCTCACGACGGTGTATGCGGAGTGCACCAACCCGATCCTAAGCTACAGGATCGCATAAGGAGAATAGGCTATTACTGGCCTACTATGATCATAGATGCAATAAAGTATGCAAGACAGTGCAGAGCCTGTCAGGTCCATGCAGACTTTATCCATCAACCTCCTGAATATCTACATCCTACGGTTGCGTCCTGGCCTTTCAAAGCATGGGGTATGGATATCATTGGTCCTATTCACCCGTCTTCTTCCAGAGGTCACCGGTTCATACTAGCCATCACGGATTATTTCTCCAAATGGGCAGAGGCGATCCCTCTTGCTGAGGTGAAGGCATCTAATGTAATCAGCTTCATCAAGCATCACGTCATTTATCGCTTCGGGATACCCCGAAGAATAATTCATGACAATGGGCCTCAATTCATCAGCCAAGCGTTTCATCGATTTTGCGATAAAAATCGGATACAAAATATGGCCTTTACGGCATATAATCCTGCTGCTAATGGTTTGGCGGAAGCTTTCAACAAAACCATTATCAAGCTCTTGAAAAAGCTCGTCTCTTCGAATAAGAGGGATTAAAATGAGAAGCTGGGAGAATGTCTCTGGGCATACCGCACAACGGTACGAGCACCGACAGGTTGTACCCTATTCTTACTAGTTTACGGGAGCGAAGTAGTTCTCCCCATCGAAATCCAAATTCCGTCACTCAGGATAGCCGTGGCTAATAAGCTGACTCAAGAAAAGAACGACCTTTTAAGGCTTTAAGAGCTAGAAGGATTAGACGAGAAATGCCTCCAAGCTCAACAACGCATCGCGTTCTACCAAGCACGCATTTCCAGAGCTTTTAATCAAAAAGTAAAGGAAAGAGTATTCAAAGTTGGCGAGCTAGTCTTAGCTGTGAGAAGGCCGATGATTCTTACTCACAGGAGTAAGGGCAAATTCCAGCCCAAAAGGAAAGGCCCTTATGTGATCGAGACGACGTTCTCAAACGGCGCTTATTGGTTAGCCAAGCCTAATGGAGACCTGTTAATGGCTCCTATCAATGGCAAATTCCTGAAAAGGTACTATGCTTAACCACTTTGCTCAAGTGGAATATGGCAAAAACCTCATTCTGACAAAACTACTTTCAAAACGAAACTAGTGGGATCGTATTCTATCATGTTCATATCACCTCTGAATAGATATATCCTGTTAGAACTTACCGAGAGTATATCACGTCCATATTACCTCTGATATCACTTTCACCCAAACCTGTCATTTATATTCCAAAATGATGGGTCCACAAAGTCAGATGAAAGCCTCTTTATTATTCCCAAAAAAGAACGAAAGTACATTAAAAAGCAAAAAGTATATCATTTGGGGGGAGCGGTTAGGTCGCGAATCTGCTGCGCCAGAGCAACCATTCTCTCATCCCGGGAGTTCAAGACGTCGGCGCGAGCCCGTTCCAACCTTGCCGCATCGTTGTTCAAAGCAACTAGCTCAGAATAAGCCTGCACAAAATCAGCATGGATAACACCCACATATGTCAGGTTCTGCTGAACAGTCGCCAGTCGCTCCTTCAACACATCTTGGGCTGCCGACAAAGAGAGAGCCTTCGCCTCTACTCGAACGAGCTCATCCTTCAATATGCGGGCTTGCGCTGCCTCTTCCTCATATTCGGCTTTGCACCGGGTCAACTCTGGAACGACATACCCCAATTGGACACGTTCTTCGTCCATCTCCCGCTGTTGAGCCTCGATGGACTTATTCAGAGATGCCATCTGTTCAGCAAGCTGCACAGTCAGGGAGTCATACCTAGCTTGAACGAGACCGTCAATGTTGCCTCGAGCTAGCTGCAAGTATTCGTTAATGGGTTGCTCCAAACCATTAACTATCTCCTCTAGCGCGTCAGCTACCCCAGTGTCGTTGAATTCTCGGATTGGCATTATATAGGCCCGGGAGGACCTCCTCAGCGACGCAAAGCCCAAATTCTTCTCCAACACCATTGATATTAACATTTTCAAGGTGGTGTAGAAGATACCAGTGTACTGCGCGGTCAGCGCAGCTAGATCCGAATGGACGCTGGGAGTGGCCGCGATAGTGGCGAGTCCCCCTCCAAGAACAACCACAGACGATGTTGCCACGGCCGTCGCCTCAACAGGAGGTGCGACAAAAGAAGAAGCGCCAACACCGGACGAAGTGACCGGCGTACTCAAAGGAGGCATTGTCGCAACGACAGGCTCGTCCTCCTCTTGAGATATCGGAATCTCTTCGACAGGCGAGCCAGCACCCGAAGATGCTTCCTCTTCAAAATCAGGCACCTCCGTGTCGCCGCCAGGACCTGACACAGAGCCAAAGGGTGCATCTATACTGCCCTCCTCGAAGATGTCTTCCCCTGAAAAGAAGACAAAAGGAAGTTAATATCAGCATAATGTTAATTTTCCTAAAAGAAAAGGCATAAAAGACGATATTTACCCATGGCCAATAGTGTATATGGCGCGTCTGCGGCCAGTATAGCTAAATCATTTCTTAGTGATGCTAGGCAAGCTGTCATACCTGGAGAAGGGGGTGCGCTAACGAACACTGGCAAATGCTCTTCCAGGTCCTCGTCCAATTCCAACCGAGGTTCATCGACTGGAATCTCGTTGCATGCACCGACAGACAAGGCAGGGGTCTCTCCCGATGCTGACCTGGGTAAAGATATCCTCATTCGGCTCGGCCCCGAAGGCGATCTCGTTCCACTACCGGAAGTGGTAGCAGCGAAAGCAGCCTCCAGCAGGAATTCTCCGGCACCGCCAACCGGGACTGTCGAGGTTCCCTCTCTAAAAGGCGAGGAACCTCCAATCAAAGAATTATCCCCGACATGGGGAGAGGTAGGCTCACTTCTAGGAGCCTCAATACCAGGAATCCGGAGAGGACGAATAACCGTCTTCTTCTTCCTCTTGCGAGGGGAAGTCTCCTTCGGAGCAGGAGCCCTTCGCTTCCCAGAGATTACCAAAGGCCCTGCAGGCAGAGGTACTTCACCCCTCGATACCGCCAACAGAGGCTCATCTGGATTGACGGACTCCTCACCCTCGTTAGAAGAAACCGAGGGGACTTTGACTCTTCTCCCAGACTTGGAAGAAGGCACCATAAAACTTCCATGCATATCAAAATCATGATGGAAGGTGTTGGTTGCCACATAGAACTGGACATACGAGTGGAGAATGCGCAGCTCCGTGGAGAGTGAAATGACGAGCACAATAAAAGTTGCCTCAGTGCAACCCATGATGAAGTATCGCCATCCTCTGGCTCCATCAATGAGTCCTCCCCTGGACCTGAAGCTGGTGACAGCATTATCCACGTGCAACTGATCGTACCCGAATTGTCGGGCAAACCGACTAGGCAAGTAGGGCTCAAAGAAGCAATGGTCTTCACTCCTGTATAGTAGGTGTGAAGGTCTAATGCAGACCAACCAATTAAAAGACTCGGAAGAAAGAACGGTCTTCCCGTCGCATACGTCCTGAAGTCTGATCCCCTGTTGATTGAGATGTACAGGAGGGACAGTGCAGAAGAGCTTCCAGCTGTGACTGAGGTTCAGAGCCCGCCGATAGTCTATAACTGTGGTCACATTCCAGGAGGAATTTTGGTAGTTCAACAAGAAACTAGCCCCCGAATTACTGCCAGAGCCGGAAGACATAACCCTGGGTTTATAAAGAATTAACCATCCCATCAGATACAGGTATGGTAATTCTATCCTGGGAAAGCTATCATGTCGAGTTTTATCGGCGAGCAGCCCGTCAGTCATGGCCCTCAGGCCGGCTTGAATACGGCACACCATGGCAGGGAGCAAGTCCAGTCTTGCCCCGAATACCAGACGCACTGCAGGCCATAGCGTGTTGCGGTGAATGCGGTCCGTAGATGCGATGTCGGGTACCACCAGTCGATGCAGCCATATGGAGAGGAAGCCAGCCAGTTGAGCTTCCCTGGACAGAGGCCTGCGGTAACTCCTCAAATAACTATAGGCCTTAGTGCCTATGGGATACTTTCCTATCCCTTCGTCGAGGATCAAGTCCGGAGCCCCAGCTTCTTCCATGAGATCGTCAACTACCTGAGCATTAAGCACGCTCAGAGGATTCAAAGGCTGATCCTTGCCTTCCAATACCTTCTCTGGATTAGAAGTCCTGGACCGATGAAAGAAGAGGTAGGACGTCCATTTACTGATGTGAGCCAAATCTGAGGGCTCACCATAAAAGGCGGTGCAAGCGAGGTAGTGGCACATCAGCTCCTGGTACACTTCCACTACCTGAGGGTCCGAATCCCCTAACTCCCGGTTCGTGGGAACATACTCTTCATATGGAGTATCCCCCATCGGCAGTCTCGAGATCTCTGCCATCTCGTGGAGGGCCAATCCCAACTCCCCCAGTGGAGTGGCAAAATTCCCGGTGAGCGAGATATATCGCTCCATCAATGCCAAAAACAGGTTGGGGTTGAGAGGCAACCCAACACTGGTGGCACTCACAGCTGCAAACAGACCAATGCTCTCCAGCTCGATCTGAAAATGCTTCAGGGCCCAATCAGCTAAGCGAGCCCATCGAAGATTTGTGGGGGTGATCCACCCGCCTGTCCGAGGGTTCATCTTAGGGTATACTCCCCCGTGCCCCATAAAATTATTACAGAAAGTCGGTAATTGGACCGACTGGATCACTAAACTGTCTTCACTCGGGACACTGCCCGGGTACAGTCCCCTAACATCGTCATATTACCGGTAGGGCGGCTGACAAATGACCCCTGGTCCGCTCCTTTCAGATGAAATATCTTCCCGGCCTGCCGTGAAGATCAGGAGTCGGGGTCCACAATATCCTCCTGGGATGTGTAGCATGGAAGAATGCCGAGATGGGATAGTCTCTCGGCATCTTGGGCAGATACAAAATCAAGCTCCCGGCAGGGAAGACCCAGAGTTCTTTCTTGGGCTTCGTCTGGGACTGCTTGTCAATTATGTCCCCGAAGAGGAAAGCCGGCTTTATGTATTGGTCCCCATCTATGTACGTCAGGGGCTCTCCGTTGATCATGTTCAGTAGCGTTCGCTCGCCCTGAGCCGATATCAAAATTTCCCTTCCTTCAGGATACTGGGGCCCGGAGATAGGAAATGTCACGTGCGACAGATCCTCCAGATAGTTGGAGTGCAGCATCCCGGCGGCAGAACCCATCACATCGGCTAGCGGGGACGCATGCATGTTAACTGCAAGAGTGCAAGAAAAACACATCAGTTCCTATAAATCTTGCAGCATATGCAGAAAAAATCAACAGTCTATGTTTTATGCCAAGACTGCAAAGAAAAAAAACTTGAGCTTTTTACGCTGGAATCCCATTCCAATGCGTAAAATTCAAGACTGGCAGTATACACAAAGTTTTCGACAGTCTGTATTTTACGCCAGACTGCCAAAATTTGAGTTATTACGCCAGAATTTCTATCCCTGCGTGACACTCAAATTATATAGTATACGCCAACTTTCGACAGTCAAAGCTTTTACGCCAGACTGCGAAAATAGGGAGTTTTTGTGCTGACACATTAGAAATGTGGGCGTAAAAGATGAAACATCCCTGTGCATCATCTTCCTCGAAGAGGCTATCAGCACAGAAGACGACCTAGCGCGTTCACGTACAACGTGTGCGAAGGATTTTCAGTCATTCTTTTTCGTCCCAAAAGCTCTACCTTTAAGGCCGGGTGCACTGCTAGTCGACGGGATACTCCGTTCAGAATGAAGCTCGCCGTGCCCAACGGAAGTCGCCCCCGCTTGAGCAGAAGAACGAGAAAAAAAAGCAACCTTCTTTCCCTTAGAGGAGGAGACTTGTTTCAAGGCCATTACTGGAAACTTTGAAGACTCGGAGAAGAAACGAAGAAGAACTCGAACAGTCAAAAGCTTTCTTTCGCAGAAGACGGATGAAAAGTTTTTCCTTCAGAAACTTGGGGTATATATAGAGTTCGGATGGGCTCCTCGAATCCCGAACCAAATCTCACATTTAATATTTGGTTATGATTGGGGACTACGTCAGCCTATTTACTCAGAGAAGGAGGACAGTCAAAGAATTTGAAAAGTTTTCGTGCAAAGAAGATTCGTGATTTTTACGCTAAGGAGCTTTCTATGCTCTACGGCTACAGATCTATGGTTCTACGCTCACGTGCTACAAGTATATGTATTTTACGCCCAGATGCTTTTATGCTCAGTAGCTTTTACGCTCGAGAGGCTAGAAACCTACGACTCCACTCTCAGCAGCTACAAATCTATGATCTCGCGCTCGGTGGCTTTTTACGCTCAGAGGCAACAGATCCACGACTTTACGCTCGAAAGATTTTCTTTTCAGAAGCTATAAATCTACAATTTTTACGCTAAGGACGCTCGACGGCTACAGATCTACAGTTCTACGCTCACAGGCTACAAGTCTATGGTTTTACGTCCGGATGCTTTTATGCTCGGTAGTTTTTACGCTCGAGAGGCTACGAACCTACGACTTAACGCTCAACAGCTAAAAATCTATGATCTCGCGCTCGGTGGCTTTTTACGCTCAGAGGCAACAAACTTATGATTTCACGCTCTACGACTTTTTGCATATCTGAAAAATGCGCAGGCCAGTACAATACATCTGAACAATTCTCACGGTGGTCAATAGCAAGGGTTCACACAGAAGATACTCCTTCTTGACCTCAAAATATCCCAAGTACCCAAGGCATACAGAGTTCAAACATTGAAACTACTCTTCTTCATGGGTCGATTCGAAGTTCATCCAGAATCTAGTCTGAATATTTCGTCTAACAGTTCAAGATGGCGACTCAGTTTTTGACAGCCATTTCTCGCCCTGTTCCAAGGGATTTTCGAGAAATCATTCTTGAAGACGACGGTCTGAACAAAAATTCTGTTTATCAGAAGTAAAAAAAATTCAGAATTCTACGCGGTTTCTCATTCCTAACAGCAGGACAGTTCGAACACTCGACTGCTAAAGCGGCTTTCTGCGCATCCTTAGTTATGCGTAAAAGACAGGACAAGAGCTAACACTCTTTCTAAACAGAGTCGGCATAAAGTTATCAGACGTGTCGAATCTACACATATTCAGACTTCACAGCAACATATGGCAAGATGATCATATGCAAAGAAGAAGACTATTTTATTAAAATTAAAAACATGATTACATATGAGGGAAATCCAGTCTACAAGGGTTTTTCTTTATTTTCATGATTACATATGAGGGAAATCTCGTCTATAAAGGACTTCTTCATCGTCGTCTGAAGATCGCACCCAGAGTCTGTTCTGCCAGGTTCTCGCATGGGTTAAATTCTTCATCCATCTTCTCCAGCAGTCAGTCGGTGACTTCAAACCGACTGACATATGATCAATGGCGGGAGGATACAAAACTGGGCCTGCTTAAATTATGCAGACCCATCCTCCAATATGAGGAAGCAGGGTAAATATGCTTTCTTGCGTCCAGCGCCGTGACAGATTGAGTTGAGATATTTTATCCAACTCAATCTCGGACAGCAACTAGTTTGTCTGCTCTCGTCCGCAGGTAACGGGAGAAGGTACCGCTTGCAAGTTGTGTGGTCTAATACGACCCTTCCTCTCTCCCGAAGAACCGCCATATAAAGTTGCTGATTATCCCGAGCAAAGGAGGCTATGATATCCTTCCATGATCCATCATTGCAGAGTACATTTGCTTAAAGACGTCATCTTTTTCGGCTCCTTACATGCTGGAAGAACATGGTCTCCTTCTTCCTCAAGTCGACCCGACGAACTCTGGCCATCATCTCTGTATGGTGAAGGAAATGTGGGAAGAACAGGTTAACTCCTCAGCCTTTTTATAGGCGAAAGAGATCACACCGATCCCCAATAACTCTGCCATAAAGTCAGCCTTGAAAGAACGTGTCAGGCTTGACCATTTCAGGCTCCATTCAGAGCATTTCAAATTACGAGGAACGGTTCATGCTTCATTCAAAGCATTTCAAATTACGAAAAATTTAAAAGCTTTGAAGGGGGTCTTGTAGAAGCATAAAAAATACGCTGGATAGCTCTACGCAGCATGTTGATACAAGGCAGCATAAACAGAGGACCTCAGAGCCATCGACGTGCAAACAGAGCTTTTCCGCTAAGCACAGCATAAAAAGTAGGCTCAAAGACCATCCGCGTAATGCAGTATGACCAGGCTGCTTCTGCGTAAAAAGGGTGCTACATCACTTTTATGACGTAAAACTCATCCGCTTTCAATGCAGCATTGAAGTGTACGAGAAACACTTCGTATTTCTTCGAAATGAACCTGTCAGATCATGCAATGAACCTGACGTCTGGACTCCTGACAAAGAGTACTGCACGACGACCCAAGCAACGGCTATAATGATGGCGCGACACTGCAACCCAGGCTGTCATTTACTGCCATTTCCTTGGCGTAGACCGCTTTTACGCATACAAAGGAATACGCCGCCTAGTTTTACACAGGCAGATATGAGCTGTTTACGCTCCGCAGAAGATAAACAGCCTGCCACGTCAAAAGCTGCTCTTCGTATAGGGCTCGAGGCACGTCTCTGCATTTAATGCGCAGAGCGGTGACAGGTTCTCAAGGCACGTCTATGCATTTAATATGCCGAATACTGACAGATGCCCGAGGCACGTCTCTGTATTTTATGCGCAAAGGGGTGACAGACCTTCAAAACATGCCTCTGTATTTAATGCGCAAGATAATGGCGGATCTCTGCATTTAATGCAGGAGATTTGATTAAATGTCACCAAACCGTCATCTAGTGACATTCCCTTTGCGCCAACTGCTCTTACGCATACAAAGGGGATATGCTGCCCAGTTTTACACAGGCAGACGTGAGCTTCCTACGCTCCGCAGAAGGCCAACAGACCGCCACGACAGCAGTACTCTTCGTACAGGATTCGAGGCGCGTATCTACATTTAATGTGCAGAATGATGGCAAATCTTAAAGATAAGCCTCTGCATTTAATACGCAGTATGGGGGCAGATCTCTGCATTTAATGCAATAGATTTGATTATATCTCCAAGAGCCATAATTCCGGCTAAAACGTCTACATCATCTCGGCTTCTACGCCCACTCGGCTTCTACGCCCACTCGGCCTCTATGACCACTCGGCTTCTACGCCCACTCGGCTTCTATGCCCACTCGGCTTCTATGCCCGCTCGGCTTCTATGTCCACTCGGCTTCTACGCCTACTCGGCTTCTACGCCCACTCGGCCTCTATGACCACTCGGCTTCTATGCCTACTCGATTTCTACGCCTATTCGGCTTCTATGCCTATTTGGCTTCTACGTCATGGTGACAGTTATTGGCTTCTACGCCAACCTCTTCTATACATGGGATAACTACCTACATGGCTTCTACGCCGTGATCTTCGCAACAGCTATACGCGTTTGTCCCTTAGTTGGACACGCTTCACATGCTCACTCAAAAGGTCATCTATACGCAAGCATTGGTTATTGTAACCGTCATGTAAAAGGGTGTTGTACTTTCTACTACTCGGTTTCTACACTGACTGAGTAGTCACTGTCACTAAAAACTCTATAAATAGAGACCTCTATCAACAGAGGTCTAAGGTCGAAAAGGAGGTCGCAAAATTGAAGATCGAACGATCGAAAATTGGTCAAGGAATCCAGTATCAGATCCAAGGTCGACAATTGGGAGAAAAGAAGGAGGAGAGAAAACGGTCGGGAGAGAGAGACGAATCAAGAGCTCAGGCAAAGAGAAGGGATCGACGACTTTGGCATCGGGCATCCACCCTCTTTAGCAACCTTCAAAGATGCTTTCTGTCTTCCACGGTACTTCTTCATCATCGTGTGGTAGGGCCAAAGTGATCGACTGCAGATCAGACTCCTATAGCAATATTTACCCAGATTAAATAAATTGTACTCGACATCCTCGTATAGGATTAAATTGTACAATCTTGTTTGTAAACACAGAAGAAGGGTGGATTTTCGTATAAGACCTCATTTTCACATATTATCTTTTCGTTTATTTTATCAAACAACATAGGGAAACATGAAGGATCTACTCATTGTTATAATTAAAAAGATCGTTGTTGCAAAAGCACGAGGCCATATATGCAACACAAGATAAGAATTTGATAAGAAGGATAGGGATGCAGTTGAGGGGGTAATACAACTAATCCTTAAACTCAATACTATATTCAATTATCATGCTAATTATCTACACTAGCTCTAGTATATAGGAATAACCTATCTATCTTCCCTACTAAGGGTAACCATCTTCTCAAAATTTTATATCCAGCATGTCTTCTTCCGCCTTGACAAGGATCTGCTTCTGGAGGAAACATCGTGCACGAACGTCCATCTCTCTGAAATAGGGAGAGATGATAAACAATAATAAGGATGTTGAGGAGAATAAAAGAGTATACTTATGAAGTCCAAGGGCGATAATCAAATGCTAAGGAATTGTCAAATCAGTTGTGGATTGAGATACTAATACTGCTAATCCTGATTACAGGCTCGCTCGGTACCGAAAAGTAACCGAAACAATTTAATCAGACCTGCATTGGCCACCACAAAAATATGTCACGCCCCAATCCCAAAATACGTAGGACTAGGAATACGTAACATGCTAACTACGCATTCGACCAGACTCTGGTCTGACTCGAATACGTATAATCTGTATTATAATGGTCACTATTTAAATAATTAAGTAAATATGAATATCTATACCTCAATCCACAATGAACACAATACACAAGAATGAGCTATATGTGCTAAAGTCGGCCGCCCAAGAACACACAAACTCGAATAGACTCAAGAAAGAAATATGAGTCTATAAAACTAGGCTACATTAGCAGATAATAAACAATATGAATAAATAACCATAACTCCGGTAGCGAAAATATCACCTTTGGGCCCTGTTCTTGAAGCACCTTCGAAGAATATTCGCCAAACGGCTTCTGTGCTTGTGGTCATGTTTGAGTCCGCTACTTAGTATGGGATCTCCTCGTAGAGCTTGTGGTCATGCTTGGCCTTTGACCGCCTTTAATGAGAAAAATACCATGTCGTACGACGACAATAGTATTGCCCATGTGGCTAAGCGAGAGTTGAACGATCCGAGTTTAGCCATAAGGACCCTGAGAGGATTAACTCACTAGATCACATGGATGGTTTGCCCTGCCACATAATATCGGGTCTTCTAAATGGCAAAGACCAGAGCGAGGCACTCCTTCTGAATGGGGTTTGTCACTACCATATTTCTAGAATAGGGATATTTTTATCATTTTATAATATTTATATATATTGTGTTATATTTATATATAATGTGTATATTTATATATTGTAACTAATAATATTATTGGTTAGTAGACTAGACTTGACATGACCATAGACTAAAAACTTAGACTAGTCACATTGGACCCAAATTAGCTAACTATTCTCATTAATTAAGGTTTTGACTTAACCTTCATTAGAAAGAGAAGCTTCCTCCACTAATTAATTTTATCATGACAACCCAATGGGGGCATTGTGGACTTTTTGCATCAACCCAACCCTAGGGTTAAGTGGCCGACCCTAATATAAGGGGGAGAGATTCTATCTCTCGTTCTTCATCCAAATTATTTTCTATTGGTGTTCGTCCCCAAATTGATCCATTCCTCCACCAAATCATACCTAACCACTTCTAATCCCTTCCCTACTTATCATCAAGAAGCATTAGGAACTTGGATTGCTAGGAGCATTGGAGAAGAAGGAGTTTGGCTTGGAGCTTGTGTCCAAATTGTGTCCTAATGAGTTTTCATTGGGAATCCATCTTCCAATTGGTAAAATTCTGAAATACCTCTTTAATTAGAATCTAATTATTATATTTGAGTATTAGGAATCCACCCATGCATTAAGGCTACCTATAGGATGAAGAACTAGGTTCTTACTGAAGGACCGTGTATGGCAACTCTAGAGGAGGGTGAATAGAGTGAAGAGGAATAATTTACCCAATTAAAAATTAAGCAGAGTGAAGGCAGCTACCAAATAACAGTGTATATGTAAGACAGTAATGTAAGCAGTAAGTGTAAAAGAGAGCAAACGCAAACACCGTGATGTATACTGGTTTCCCTCTAAGAGGACTAGTCCAGTTCCGAGAACTCTTGCTCGGAGTTGTTGTCACGCCCCAGTCCCAAAATGACGAGGGACTGAGCACGTGAGCAATGGCCAGCAGCACGCACTGATGGACAACCCAATTTAATGGATCCATCAGGGCATGCTTAAGCTGTAGTCTAGCAGTACTAAGTACAAGTCTCAGGTATTACTAATCTCATCCACAGAATAAACACAGATTAATTGCCAGAAATAATGCAATGGAAATAAATAAGCAATATCAAATAAGTGTCTCGGGAAACAAATCCGAGAATTATTCTGTTACATTTTAAGAAAAAGACAGGAAATAAAATACTGAAATGGAAATACTGTGAATATGAAGCCGGTGCTCAGGAGAAGTCTTCTGCAACTATCTCGTCCTCGGTTCCGGGTTCTGCTCCAAGGAGTGCTCCTGTACCGTACACCTCGGGGTAGTTCTCTGCGGCTACACCTGGGGACATAGTCCATTCCAGGTCCTCAGGGGACATAACAAGGTACAGAAAATACAAGCCAAAACATATGCAGTGCAGCAATAAAATAAACAGCAGGGTAAATATGTAAACCAGCTAGTGATATGCAAGTGAGAGTTTTAGTCATACTCAGGCTGAGACTACTACAGGATCAGTGTCGAAGAAACCATAGCAGTATTTTCTCGAAGAGCCAGTAAGGAACCAAAGCTCTGTATCAGAGTCTAAGGCACCGCCAGATAAAAGTATTTATATTATATTATATTCAGCCTTGATATGATAATACTCTCCCCACCCCAAGTACAAGTCACGCAAGTTTGAACTAATGCAATGAGTCAGGCTAGAATCTAAGCATATAAACTAGAAATGACATGAAAATGTATCCTATACGGAATTACCAGGTATATCTCAGGCAATTCCGTCACATGAATAGTGTCCGGTGTCCTGGGTTGAGCAGTTAAACAAGTTCACATATGAAGCTACAGAAATCAAGTAAAATACTATAACCAGAAACATCTGAGAATTGGCAAGCTTTACTTGCCCACTGATGTATAACTAAGTCCAGGAAATAGGTAGCAAAGCTGCAAGTTTTGGCAAGGTACACTTGCCTGTGGTTCCGGTTCGGTTTGCAGTTCTGACTTCGACGGGAATTGCAGGCGGTACTCCGGTTGCTGAAACAAATATCACCATCAGATCCAGAAAATATCAATCAGCTAGAAACGCCTATCCTTGGGTCCAATTTGGAGACAAGGGCAAAAACGGCAGTTTCGGGCCAAAACGGGGTCCACCGGTGGGCCCGCTTTGCACCGAAAAATGCGTCAGGGTCAAAGGTCTCCAAATTCACCAAACTTAGTGTCAACAGGTCAGAAACGCTGATACGAACCCAACGGAACTTTCAGAATTGAATTCCGATGAGCCGTTCACAAAATCGCCCGTCGAGCGGGGCCTGTGGGGCCCACGACACGCGATTTCGTCAACGTTCTCAGAATTGAACCAAACTTGACCCACAGGACCAGCGTATCGCTACGAGTCCGATGGCATAAGTTTCGTCTTGATCCGACGTGTGTACACAAAGTTAGGTCATATTGCAGAAAAGTCAAATACGGGGCGATGTTCGCGGATACGCGTTGATTCCGGTGTGCACGCACACCCGAATCAACTTTCGCGAAATCCCGCACGTCCGTATCGATGACGTGCACGTATCTGTGAAGACCGTACGCGACCAAGTCGTCCCGTTTGGCGGGGCGTACTCAGTTTCGGGGTGAAACATGGTCTGGTTTTTCCTGTTTTTGGATCGCGGTGTGCGATCACCATAGGACGCGATGCCCCGAACAGTTTATTCGGGCACCGAGAGGGTCATACAGGCTTCGTAACGTAATTTGCAGAAACGAAAACGGAGCTACGAGCAAAAAGTTACACGTACCTAAAGGGGACCCAAAAAACAGGGTCGAGTCGTGTCCGACACGTGTCCGACTCGTGTCGGACACAGGGATTCGAACTAGGGTTAGGGTTAGGGCTCGGCTTGGGGATCCGGCGAGGGGCGGCAGAGACGGCGGCGTGGGGGGGCTGGCTGTGGCGGTTGGGGGCCGGGGACGGCGCGGCGAGGCGGAGCCGGGCTCGCTGCGGAGCTGGAGGCGGCGGCGAGGCGACTACGGGCGGAGGCCGACGGAGCGGGGGCTAGGGCGGAGCACGGTGGGGAGCGGTGGCGGCGTGGTGGTGCTGCAGAGGGGGCCGGAGAGGGTTTAAATAGGGAGGAGCGAGGGGGAGGGGAGGCCGAGCGGGGCGGCGCGTGGGGTGGACGTGGAGGCGTGGGCGGCCGGAGCGGGCGGAGGACGCGGCGGAGGCGGCGCACGACGCGGGAGGGGGAGCGTCGTGGGAGAGAGGGGGGGCTAGCGGGTTGTGGGTCCTGGTCGGGTCTGTTGGATCCGACCCGACCCGCTAGGGGCTGGGCTCGGGTTGGGCTGGGTCTGTTGGGCTGGGCCGGCCCAACGGGCTGGGTTAAAAATAAAAAGAAAATAATAATAATAAATAATAAATAAAAACAGTAATTAATTAATAAATAATTAATTAATTAGGTAAATACTTTTTAGGCATTTAAAAATAGGTCCGGGGTCCGATAAATTTCAGAAAAATTGTCCTAAGTCCAATTTTTCATTTTACATCCAAAAATATTATTTTCATAATATTATAATATTATTTATTATCAATTAAAAATTATTGAATAATTAAAACCCTGTTTTTAAATTACGAAAAAATCCCAAAAAATTCCAGAAAATTGTGAAAAATCCAGTTTTTAAAATTTTGAAAATTCAGGGGGTTTACAGTTGTATCCACTATAATCACCAATAGTGAATCACAAGCTTTGATCCAAAGTCTTGCCACTTCTTATGCCACGAGATTTGATCCGATGTCTCGCAACTTTACACACATGCGTTTGATACGAAGGGCACGCAGACTTCACACAGAAGAAGAGAGAAAACTGATAGAGCCAAGCTCTTTACAACTCTTGTAGACTTCTAGAACGAGACCGCACTTGGCGCTTAGAAGGCTAGGGAGTTGATCTTGGAGATAAGAAAGTTTATGTTCTGAGGGTTTGCTCACTATAGGATAGAAAGATTGAGAATAGTTGAGTGTGTAGGAATGTAGAAATCCAACTCTATTTATAGGGTATTGGCAAACCGAATTCGGCCAGAATTCGGATGGAGTTTAATTCAAATTTCCAACTGTTGGGCTAAGAAATTAGGATCTAATTGAACTGGTTGATTTTATACCAAAAGGGTAACCGAGTTCGGTCTGAGTTCGGCACGAGTTCGACCCGAGTTCGATTTCTAAGTATTGTAGACTTTGTTAATGAATGTGGCAAGATTTGGTGGATAGGTTCTTTGGTTTATTTGAGTAGAATATGTATCTGGGTATAGGTACTTTGATTTTCCAGTGTGACTCAGCTTACATTAATCCTAGACTCAAATAAATAAAAGATTACATATAAAAACCAAGAGCAATGATGACGCCAAACTTCTGAAATATCTGTTGGCTTGAAGACGCTTTTTTCCTTGACGGCAGTTGTCCAAAGATAACCAGATCTGAGAATCTGAATCCCTTTGGCTCCAGATAAGTCGTAGGCCGTTGGACAAAATCTTCTAATATAATAACGTCTTTGGCTCATAGTCATATAGCATATGTCCATTGCTGATTTTGCTTATTTCTTTCTACAAGTACATGTTAGACGAACAAGGAAATATACATAAGCAAATATTACATATCTGGACAATACTGAGTTTAAGTAGAAGATACTATAGTGATTGATCGATTACCATAATGCTAAACTTAATCGATTAGCCATATTCAAAAACTCAACATAAACATTGGGCCAACAATCTTCCTTTTTTTTATTATGGCAAATCAGTTAAGTTTAAGACATATATAATCGATGCATATATCAAAACAATAAGCACAAATCATTATACGTATACTACTTAAATATATACTTACATACTTAAACATACTTCTCCTTCGTTGACATGATAAAAAAGAAACTCCCCCGTAATAGGAGATATTGATAGAAATCGTTACCGAAGCTTCTACATGTGCATAAGCTCCCACGCGGTACGACGTTGGCGAATATGCACATATTTGACATATTTCTCCTCCTTTGTCAAAATATATTGTTTACGGCTCCCCCGCAAACGAAGTGTATATCATGAAGACAAGGTGAGTAATATAAAACATATAATATAATCATGTGGTAAATTATGGGTAAGTAGCTAGAATATCACCATATGTAAAATAATGACATGTATATCATAACCATATACTTACCAATTGGAAACTAGATACCAATTATAGGAAACTAGATACAGTACATTAATATAGAAACATTGGGTAACAATAATACAAGAGAAGCATAAATGAATATTAGTCAAATGCAAGAGATAATGAAACAACTTCTCTCAAATATCATTGTAACTAGTCAAAGTCTAACCTCAAATTAAAACTTAGTGGCATAGTTTTGAAAAAGTTAGAAAAACCAATTTAGTGTTTACTAAAAGTCATAGTGTCATAGTCTATATTAAAAGTTGTCAACTTTAAATAAAAAATAGGACTTAGATTCACTGTTGTATTATGAAAACAATTACAAATAGACCTTAACAAATCATTATTCAATAAAGTGTTGATCATCTTGGGTTAGTTGTAGGGATCGGATCCCAGCTAGCGGTGGTCCGAAGACACTTAAGTACCGTGTCGCTTAGGCTATTTATACCTTTTTGATAGAAGGGCCCTTTCGAATTATAACCAAAAGTAATCTTAACTTTAAAGAACTTAGATTTAATAGTTATATATGCTAATTATAATATCATACAACATTGTAATTCTTGACGAATAAAGTTTACTAAAAAATATAAAGCATGCATAGACAATTGTGTCATAGTAATAGAAAGTAAATAACTCTATAGTGTGAACTAATCACTGAGGCTAATCAACTAGTCATGCTGAATAGAAATAATTACAAGAAAATTAACTAAGCATGACAGTATCACATCTCTCATTAATTTAAATAAATGACAACTAAAAGATATTAATAAGAGATGTAAACCCCCTCGTCAAAAATAGGATTTAATTAATTATTTTGCTGAGATAAAACCAAAACCCAAAATCCCACGTACCCAAGTTAGGGTATCAGTCTACACCAAGCTTGTTATGCCACGACTCCTGTATACCACCCAAAAATCTAGTTCTTTATGTTTCCGACGCATTAGTAATTACCGGGTTTAATTATTTAATTAATTTAAACTTAAAGCCAATTTACCTCTAGCAAAACCAAACCAAGCCCACATGCTCTTTCACGTGGACCAGCCCCACCCCACCAAGACCGGACAGGCCCAAGTCCCAAGGCCAGCCCATCAAACCTCCCCTATATAAATATACATCTTCCTAGCTTCTAAACCCTAAATCTCATAGTTCTTCACATCTCCAAGAAACCCTAGCCGACTACTCCCCTACTTTCGGCCAGCCACACAGCAAGCAGCCAACCCAGCCACCGACTCACCCTCGACGCCAGACCCCCCAACCCAGCCGCTGGCACCGTGACCCCCATCCGTTATCACCACCACTCCAACCGAGTTCCCCTCCCATCCAAACCCCGACCAGCCCACATCTCAGGCCTCCTCCCCAGCGCTCTGATCCCCGCATTCAGGCGAACCCCGACCACCCCGTGTTCTGACAGCCACCCCCTGCGCTGCCGTACTCAGCAAAGCCGCTGCCCGGAGCTGCTGCTGCTGCGTCCCTGCATTCGCTGTACAGCCGCCGCTGCCGCTGTTAACTGTCTGACGTCGGAGCCCACCGATCCACGGCCAGCGGACTCGTCGAAGGAGCAGACCCACCCCCTTCGTCCTAGTGATCAGGTATATATCATCAAACAGTTCCTTTTATTGTGTCCTATCATCTCTCCTCGTATCGTGTCCGTGTGATAGTTGTCTTAGTGGCGAAAGCATAGCTGGAAAACAACCCTGATAACCCTAAATAAATAGATGATGGTATAATGATCAATTAGATTAAGAAAATTTTTTAGTAACTAGAAATATTCCTTAACCTCGAGACCTGTCATCGAGGACCTCAATTATCTGAACGTCTCGTCATAAGCTAAGTGCAACGAACATAGAAACCAAGGACATAGTTCCTAGGACCAGAGCAGAAATAGTTGTCAACCATAACTTGAGATTATTGTCGCAAGGAGCACGTTGACCAAGGACAGAACACGGGTACCCCTGTCACGACCCGCACCCAGATGAATCGGACACCGGTTCGCGAGTACGTCCAGCCTACGCCGCAGTGTCGGCGGTAGTACGCTGTCTAGACCATATTCATAGGTAATTTAAAATCTAGCTCATTCACAATATAAATAGGCAAGGATAATAACAGGAAATAGGAATGCTAATATTTCATAAGACAAATTGTGACATCCAATCCACAGTTTAATACAGAACCGGAAGATAAATCGGGGACAAACCCGAGTACTATGCTGAAAGAAAAATACTAGCTAACTGACTAACTACTCCTCAAAAGTAGTCTCCTGAGTAGGAACCGGCTCCTCAATAGTATCATCTGCTATGTCATATGGGCTATAAAAGGTGGGGGCATAGTCCTCATCATCGCCTAATATCAACGGATCCAGTCAGGAAAGGAGCAAAGTACCAATACACAACAAAGCTTAAACTAAATAATTATGACAAGTAGTAAAAACTGACTAAGTATCATGATAAGAACATGCATAATAAGTAGTAAAATTAACTAAGAGTTAAATGCTATAAGTTAGAGACATGAGTAAAATAGGATTATAATGAGACAAGAAAATGGAACTACAACAAGATAAATAAACTATGTGTGTGTGATTGTGTATTTAGAATACATAGTTGGCATGTAGGGGGTTATAAGGCTAATCAGGCACGTCATAGACGGCTATCAGTCAGGAATAATCGAGTATCCGGATGATGGTACAGTCGCGTACCAACAGCTATCAGTCAGGACAGGGGGAAGGGTAAACTACATGCCTCCTAGTATTCTCCCTCCCGACACGAAAAGCAAGACATGAACTCCAAATCCTAATACTAAGTATAATCATCCAATGGTGCTAGTAGAGCAAGGATCTAATTATCATAATATAAAGAATAAACTTGAAGTGCAGGTACTTACCTGATGTTTGGATTCCAACTACGGTTCTTTTCTCGAGAAATTTCTATAAATGTCTCCGGTTGCTGAAATAAATATTACCATCATGCTCAGAAGATATCAAATAGCTAGAAACGCCTGTCCTTGAGTCTAATTTGGACACAGGGGCAAAAATGATAATTTTGGGTCAAAACGGAGTCCGCATGTGGGCCTACTTTGCACCGAAAAATGTGTCAGGGACAAATGTCTCCAAATTTACCAAATTTAGTGTCACCAGGTCAGGAACGATGATACGAACCCAACGGAACTTCCAGAATTGGATTCCGATGAGCCGATCACAAAATCGCCCGTCGAGCGGGGCCTGTAGGGCCCACGACACGCGATTTCGTCAATATTCTCAGAATCGAACCAAACTTGGGTCACAGGACCAGCGTATCGCTATGAGTCTGATGGAAAAAGTTTTGTTTCAATCCGACGTGTGTACACAAAGTTAGGGCTCGATTCAGAAAAGTCGGATACGGGGCGTTGTCCGCGGATACGCGTTGATTTCGGTGTGCACGCACATCCGAATCGACTTCCGCAAAATCCCACGCGTCCATATCAACGACGCGCACGTATCTGTGAAGACCGCGCGCGACCAAGTCATCCCGTTTGGCGGGGCGTACCCAGTTCCGGGGTAAAATGGGTCATTGTTTTTCCTGTTTTTGGATCGCGGTTCGCGATCGCCACAGGACGCGATGCCCCGAGCGGGTTGCACGGGCACCGAGAGGGTCACGCAGGGTTCGCGACGCAACTGACGGAATCAAAAACGGATAAACGAGCAGGGAGATACACGTACCTGAACAGGGTCTGAAACAGGAGAACTAGGGTTAGGGTTTGGGCTACTGGCGGAGCTCCGGCGGCGCTGCGGCGGGGGAGGCCGGCCGGAGGAGGCTGGTGGCGCGGAGGCGGCGCGGCGGCGCGCAGGCGGCTGGGCGGAGCGGCACCGCGGTGGGGGAGGCCGGAGCTATTGGGGAAGAAGGAGAAGGAGAGGGGTCGTCGGTGGCTAGACAGCGGCGGTGAGGGAGCGGAGGCGGAGGCGGAGTGAGGCTGGGGCTGCGGGCTTATAGGGCGTCGGCTCCGGCGAGGGGTGGCGCGGCGCGGCGGTGAGGGAGTGGCCGGATGGGAGACGGCCAGGGGGGGTTTTATAGGGGAGGAGCGAGGCGAGGGGGCCGAGGGAGGCAGCGTTGGGGTCGGGGTCAGGCGCAGCGTGCCGGGGCGCGTGGCCGGCGTGGCGCGTCGGCCGCGGGAGGCGGCGACGGACTTGTGGCCGGGGGGCGACCGGGTCGTGCGGGGAGGGGAGCTGGGTGCTAGCGGGTCGGGCCCGCGGGCGGGTTCGGGTCTGACCGACCCGACCCGACCCGACCCGTTAGGCCAATGGGCCGGGCTGGGCCTAGGGCTGGGCTGGGTTTGAAAAATAAATAAATAATTAAATAAATAAATAACTAAATAAATAATTAATAGTTTTTAGGTGATTAAAAATAGGTCCGGGGCCCAATAAATTCCAGAAAAATTACCCTAAGTCTAGTTTTTCATTTTACAGCCAAAAATATTATTTTCATAATATTTTAATATAATTAACAGCAAATAAAAATTATTTAATTACCAAGAGCCTAGGTTTTAATTACAGAAAAATCCCGAAAAATTCCAGAAAATTGTGAAAAGTCCAAATTAATAATTTCTGAAAATCAGGGGGCTTACAATCTACCCAACTTATAAAAATTTCGTCCTCAAAATTAAAATAAGGCATAATTTGTGAAATCCTTCACATTCGTATATAGGGTACGTCAATCGCAATCTCTTCCAAAAAATTTAATAACAAAATCTATTCAAATCTATCGCGATTTGTTCAAATCAAAATTCGACCTATTGTAATCTCTTCTCACTTACTCAAATTATCCATATCCATATCCAAATTTAAATTAAATCCTTATAACATCTTCAAAATTTAAATAAGCATGTAAATTTCACCTCCCGATCTCTAACTATCATAATCTCCTCTAGAAGTAATCTGAGTCCAATATTATTCCTATTTTCACTTATAAATTTTTTGTATGCTTCAACTTTTTAAAACTCCATTCACATCCTCAACGTTTTAAATAGGTAGTCCAACCATCAAATTTTAAATTCTTAATTCCAATCATCAAATTGAAGATAATTTAAATGCAATCCACCAATGTTCAAGTCTGAAATTCTATGTTTTTATCCTCTAAATTCAAATAGATGATTTTACCTTCATTATTCCAAATTTAAATCATGTACCTAAGGTATAAATATTGGGTCCTCAATATCAAGAATTTTGAAGTTCATTAATCCTCATCATCTTAGTCATTCTTCTAAAATTCTCAAAATTGAATTGGCTTGAACCTCTCCCAATCTAAGCTTTACTCGATCATAATCCAAAAGAAATTCCTCTCGAGTTGACAATGCACTGCTACCCAACTTAGAATTTACCCATCTATCACATAAGGCTATACATCTAATAAAGTTATGTCCCAACTTATCTAATCATGGTATTAAATTCTCAAGTCTTAAACACCAAACACATCACCTATGGTATTCCCTTAATCATATATAAAAGGGTCATCATCAATGCGACCGGCCCGTGGGGTATATCTAGTACTATCTATATATCAAACTTATACCAAGCACGAGATTTCGTCTTTCCAAAATGAGGGAAGACGAAGATCAAAGAGTTCAAGGGTGAGGTGATAGAATAGAAGTATCGGGATCAAGGCGTTTAAAGAATTCAAATAGGAATTGTCAAGCAGTTATGGATTAAAATCCTATTCTGGTAATCATTTGTTCGCATGCTCGTATTAGTACAGTTATATAACTGATACGATATGCTCGGACATATCTAGAGGGCAAGTATACTAGTCAACTATATATCTCAATCCACGTAAAGTAGTCGTGCAAAGTGCGAACCAAAATACACTAAGGTTGATCAGACCGTAATACACTGATTCTGAATAGACACTTGTATTAGTATGGTTGATCAGGTCCCAATAACACATATGTCATGAACAAGCCCGATAAAGAGTAAGCTTGCAAAACTAGGCTATAGAATAGCAGTATAAGTCAAGTACAACAAAATTAAGTAAGCTAGATGATGATGAAAGGAGGTACAAATTAATTCAAGTTCACAAAACAATACACAATAAGTACAATAACAAAAGACTCTACAAACTCTACAGTTATCAAATATAAAAGCATACCAGGTTATTAGCAAGTTCAAAATTACTAGGTTGGGGCTGAGGTCACGAACCAATAGGCACGAGCTAAAACAAGACTAGAAACGGCAGCTACAAATCACTTACGCGCATTAGCTACTCCAAGAGTCTGCGCATTCTCCACGGTCATCATGAAAGCTTGTCCGCGTCCTTGTGGTGGATTCCTCTGCTGCTGCTGGGCCTGTTGAAAGAGTGCTGCTTGTGGTACCAAGGGTGGTCTCGGTTCGGGTGCTGGTAGAGCTTGTTGGTTTATCACAGCATCTCGTGGTAATCTTGTAGAAATCTCGTCGCTTGCTGGTAGGTCCATTACTCTGCATCCAAAATAAATGATAAGATGCGCACAGGAATCAAGGCAGGATGCAAATCAAGGAATTAATTCGAATCCAAGATAGATGTCAAGAACGATTCAAGCAAGTGGATGAGATCCTAAAACTTATCCTATTCTTACTGCAGGCTCGTTCGGTCCCTAAGTTGAAACTCGAACAATTTAGTCATTGACCTGCATGGGCCACCATAATAATGTGTCACGACCCGCACCTAGATGAATCGGGCACCGGTTCGCGAGTACGTCCAGCCTACGCCGCAGTGTCGGCGGTAGTACGCTGTCTAGACCATATTCACAGGTAATTTAAAATCTAGCTCATTCACAATATAAATAGGCAAGGATAATAACAGGAAATAGGAATGCTAAGATTTTATAAGACAAATTGTGACATCCAATCCACAGTTTAATACAAAACCAGAAGATAAATCGGGGACAAACCCGAGTACTATGCTGAAAGAAAAATACTAGCTAACTGACTAACTACTCCTCAAAAGTAGTCTCCTGAGTAGGAACCGGCTCCTCAATAGTATCATCTGCTTCGTCATATGGGCCATAAAAGGTGGGGGCATAGTCCTCACCATCGCCTAATATCAACGGATCCAGTCAGGAAAGGAGCAAAGTACCAATACACAACAAAGCTTAAACTAAATAATTATGACAAGTAGTAAAAACTGACTAAGTATCATGATAAAAACATGCATAATAAGTAGTAAAATTAACTAAGAGTTAAATACTATAAGTTAGAGACATGAGTAAAACAGGATTATAATGAGACAAGAAAATGGAACTGCAACAAGATAAAGAAACTATGTGTGTGTGATTGTGTATTTAGAATACATAGTTGGCATGTAGGGGGTTATAAGGCTAATCAGGCACGTCATAGATGGCTATCAGTCAGGAATAATCGAGTATCCGGCTGATGGTACAGTCGCGTACCAACAGCTATCAGTCAGGACAGGGGGAAGGGCAAACTACATGCCTCCTAGTATTCTCCCTCCCGACACAAAAAGTAAGACATGAACTCCAAATCCTAACACTAAGTGTAATCATCCAATGGTGCTAGTAGAGCAAGGATCTAATTATCATAATATAAAGAATAAACTTGAAGTGCAGGTACTTGCCTAATGTTTGGATTCCAACTACGGTTCTGTTCACGAGAAATTTCTATAAATGTCTCCGGTTGCTGAAATAAATATTACCATCATGCTCAGAAGATATCAAATAGTTAGAAATGCCTGTCCTTGAGTCCAATTTGGACACAGGGGCAAAAATGACAATTTCGGGTCAAAACGGAGTCCGCATGTGGGCCTGCTTTGCACCAAAAAATGTGTCAGGGACAAAGGTCTCCAAATTCACCAAACTTAGTGTCAACAGGTCAGGAACGATTATACGAACCCAACGGAACTTCCAGAATTGGATTCCGATGAGCCGATCACAAAATCGCCCGTCGAGCGGGGCCTATGGGGCCCACGACACGCGATTTCGTCAACGTTCCCAGAATCGAACCAAACTTAGGTCACAGGACCAGCGTATCGCTACGAGTCCGATGGCACAAGTTTCGTTTCAATCCGACGTGTGTACACAAAGTTAGGGCTCAATTCAGAAAAGTCGGATACGGGGCGTTGTCCGCGAATACGCGTTGATTCCGGTGTGCACGCACATCCGAATCGACTTCCGTGAAATCCCACGCGTCCGTATCAATGACGCGCACATATCTGTGAAGACCGTACACGACCAAGTCGTCCCATTTGGCGGGGCGTACCCAGTTCCGGGGTAAAACGGGTCGTTGTTTTTCCTGTTTTTGGATCTCGGTTCGCGATCGCCACAGGACACGATGCCCCGAGCGGGTTACACGGGAACCGAGAGGGTCACGCAGGGTTCGCGACGCAACTGACGGAATCAAAAACGGGTAAACGAGCAGGGAAATACACGTACCTGAACAGGGACCAAAAAACCCAAAATCTCGTGTCCGGCACGTGTCCGGCACGTGTCCGACACAGGAGAACTAGGGATAGGGTTTGGGCTACTGGCGGAGCTCCGACGGCACTGCGGCGGGGGAGGCCGGCCGGAGGAGGCTGGTGGCGCGGAGGCGCGCAGGCGGCTGGGCGGAGCGGCACCACGGTGGGGGAGGCCAGAGCTGTTGGGGAAGAAGGAGGAGGAGAGGGGCCGTCGGTGGCTGGACAGCGGCGGTGAGGGAGCGGAGGCGGAGTGAGGCTGGGGCTGCGGGCTGCGGGGGCGTCGGCTCTGGCGAGGGGTGGCGGGGCACGGCGGTGAGGGAGTGGCCGGAGGGGAGACGACCAGGGAGGTTTTATAGGGGAGGAGCGAGGCGAGGGGGCCGAGGGAGGCGGCGCTGGGGTCGGGGTCAGGCGCAGCGGGCGGGGTCGCGTGGCCGGCATGGCGCGGTGGCCGCGGGAGGCGGCGGCGGACACGGGGTGCGACCGGGTCGTACGGGGAGGGGAGCTGGGTGCTAGCGGGTCGGGCCCGCGGGCGGGTTCGGGTTTGACCGACCCGACCCGACCCGTTAGGCCAATGGGCCGGGCTGGGCCTAGGGCTGGGCTGGGTTTGAAAAATAAATAAATAATTAAATAAACAAATAACTAAATAAATAATTAATAGTTTTTAGGTGATTAAAAATAGGTCCGGGGCCCAATAAATTCTAGAAAAATTATCCTAAGTCCAGTTTTTTATTTTACACCCAAAAATATTATTTTTATAATATTTTAATAGTAATTAATAGCAAATAAAAATCATTTAATTACCAAGAGCCAAGGTTTTAATTACAAAAAAATCTTGGAAAATTTCAAAAAATTGTGAAAAGTCCAAATTAATAATTCTTGAAAATCAGGGGGCTTACAACCCCCTAGCTACGTACACCTGTGATGCTATAATTGGTCAGCAGTAAACCGGCAACAATACCTAGGAGCAACTTCATAATTACTTATGTATTTCTTCATGTCTGATATTTGATTGTTATATTATATTTTTTGTTTAGGATCTTTGGATCAGCCAGGAGACATTGTTGGAACCAGCTTCTGGCATTCCCAGCTTCAAGATACAGGCAAGATACCTTGCTATAATTACTGTCTAATTTAAATATGCATATGTTGTATTGTATACTTGTTGCTTGTAATTTATACAACTGTGCGCGTCCGAGTTGTCTCGGGTACATTCGACGGGTACGTCAATGATTAGTATTTATGGACCTAGATCTTAACAGACTCCACCCATTGGACGATACCCTGTTATTGTCTGAGACCTGACACCTTACACGGTCACTGAGACATATTCATATTGGGATGCAGGTTTGCGCACTCGACTAGCTATCGTTGCGTATCACCTACATCACGGTTAGTAGGTAGTCAGGATATAGTCTAGAGACTTGGCATATAGATACATGGTATGCACGTCGAGTAGTCGACTTGTGTATCTACATTGGGCGGGGAGGACAACTAGTAGGAGTATGGAGTACACACATTGGAGCCGTAGTTCGGAGGAACCTCGGATCCAATAATTTTTCCTTTATACTGATGCCACGTTCTTCGGAGCGATATGGACGATATACTGTACTGATGCCACTCTCTTCAGAGCATGGACGATATGCCTACACCTATCCATACGCACCAGCGTTGTCCTCGTATTGCATTTACTTAGATGGCTAGCACACCCTTATTGTATTTATTTTATTCAGTATTCATATATGGCATGTTGTTTTCTTATATCTTGTTACGTCCCTCTAAGGACCTGGTACCTTTCCAGATTTAGACGAGGCTTACTACCCCACCGTATACGGCCCAAGACAGGAGACAAGATTTGCTACAGCTGAGGAGTTGGAGGTACAGCCGTCAGAGTTTCCGTGACCAGTTGGTAGGCCTTTAGCCTAGATGGAGGACATCATTATCTAGTCAGCCGATGCCCTAGTTATTATCTTTTATATCTTATTTCAGTACTTTATTTCGTCATAGTAGTGGGTTTGTTCCCACCAGACATTACTGGTTGTACTATGATATCTTGAGACTGGTATTTATTAACCAGCAGTTTATTTAGTGTTTCTTGCTCTTTATATCGTGGATGAGATTAGATTACCTGTTATTGACAGATATTGGACATGTTAGTATTATAGGACAGCGTAGCACTCTTCGTGGATCCATTAAATTGGGATATCCTCGGAGACGTGTTAGCTGGCTATTGCCACGTGGCCGGGTTCCATATATTTTTGGGACTGGGGCGTGACAAGAGATATGCTAGATTCTTTAATTATAGCAATTTAAGAAAAATTAATTAGAATGTTACAAAAGTGGCACAAGTAGCCATACTTATGTGGTGCAATTGCTTGGTAGATGACCTTTGTTGCTTTCTAATCACCAACATTCTCCTCGGTGCTAAATTCTGACACAAAGCGTTCTACCTACATCATTAGGCAGAGACTTTGGTATCCAAGATTTGGATCCATATTTATTATCTTTGGGAACCTACTTATACATATTCATATCAACCAATTTTCTAGGCTTGCATTGATGTGAAATGTGTACTTTTAAACTACAGTAATGACATATAGCATAGGCCTTTGTGTTGGCTATAGAAGAATGAGTATGGAAAGTGGTGTGACGTGTCTTGCGTAGATATTTGTAATAAAATGCATGATTATGTGAAGTATGTTGTGTTCTACATGCATGATAGTGTAGAGAATTTGGTTTGCTTGCTGGTGTCTTATTGTGAGTGATCTTTTATTTAGCCACATGTCTGGTGTTAGACTAAGTAGTAGGTTGTATGACCTGTTTTTTCAGTCTAATCTCTAACTTTTTAGAGGTGGCATATAAATTATCATATTTAGTAGTAAGAGCATCAATTATTTGTGAAGCAATAAAATACTTATCCTTCTCTTATTTTAGGTTCTCCTTAAGTTTAGCATTTTCTTGATTACTTTCATCAAAGCAGTCAAGTGCTTCTTGTAAGCTAAGCTTAAGTTTTGAGATATAAATTGAATCATTAGAAGAGGAATAATCTCTAGCTTTATTTAGTAGACAAGTAAGCTTTTCATTCTCAAGCTGATAAGATTTAATATCGTAGGCGGTTGGACAAAATCTTCTAGTATAATAACGTCTTTGGCTCATCGTCATATAGCATATGTCCATTGTTGATTTTGCTTATTGCTTTCTGCAAGTACATGTTAGACGAACAAGAAAACATACAGAAGCAAATATTACATATTTAGATAATACTGAGTTTAAGTAGAAGTTACTATAGTGATTGATCGATTACCATAATGCTAAAATTAATCGATTAGCCATATTCAAAAACTCAACATAAACATTGGGCCAACAATCTTTCCCTTTTTTATTATGGCAAATCAGTTAAGTTTAAGACATATATAATCGATGCATATATCAAAACAATAAGCCCAAGTCACTATACGTATACTACTTAAACATATACTTACATACTTAAACTTACTTCTCCTCCGTTGACATGATAAAAAAGAAGCTCCCCCGTAATAGGAGATATTGATACAAATCTTCACCGAAGCTTCTACATGTGCATAAGCTCCCTCGTAGTACGACGTTGGCGAATATGCACATATTTGACATACTTCTCCTCCTTTGTCAAAATATATTGTTTACGGCTCCCCCGCAAACGAAGTGTATATCATGAAGACAAGGTGAGTAACATAATGCATATAATATGATCATGTGGTAAATTAGGAGTATGTAGCAAGAATATAACCATATGTAGAATAATGACATGCATATCATAACCATATATACCAATTAAAAACTAGATACCAATTGTAGGAAACTAGATGCAGTACATTAATATAGAAACATTGGGTAACAATAATACAAGAGAAACATAAATAAATATTAGTCATATGCAAGAGATAATGAAATAACTTCTCTCAAATATCATTGTAACTAGTCAAAGTCTAAACTCAAATTAAAACTTAGTGGCATAGTTTTGAAACAATTAGAAAAACCAATTTAGTGTTTACTAAACGTCATAGTGTCATAGTCTATATTAAAAGTTGTCAACTTTAAAACAAAATTAGGACTTAGATTCACTGTTGTATTATGAAAATAATTGCAAATATACCTTAACAAATCATTATTCAATAAAGTGTTGATCATCTTGGGTTAGTTGTAGGGGCCGGATCCTAGCTAGCGGTGGTTCGAAGATACTTAAGTACCATGTCGCTTAGGCTATTTATACTTTTTTGACAGAAGAGCCATTTCGGCTTATAACCAAAAGTAATCTTAACTTTAAAGAACTTAGATTTAATAGGTATATATGCTAATTATAACATCACACAACATTGAAATCTAAAATCATAATTCTTGACGAATAAAATTTACTAAAAGATATAAAGCATGTATAGACAATTATGTCATAGTAATAAAAAGTAAATAACTCTATAGTGTGAACTAATCACTGAGGCTAATCAACTAGTCATGCTGGATATAAATAATTACAAGAAAATTAACTAAGCATACCAGTATCACATCTTTCATTAATTTAAATAAATACCAACTAAAAGATATTAATAAGAGATATGCAAGATTCTTTAATTATAGCAATTTAAGAAAAAGCAATTAGCATGTTACCAAAGTGGCTCAAGTGGCCATACTTATGTTGGTGAAATTGCTTAGTAGATGACCTTTGTAGCTTTTCAATCACCAACATTCTCCTCAGTGCTAAATCCTGATACAAAGTGTTCTACCTATATCATTAGGCAGAGACTTTGGTATCCAAGATTTTGATCCATATTTGTTAGCTTTGGGAACCCACTTATACATATTCATATCAACCAATTTTCTAGGCTTGCATTGATGTGAAATATGTCCTTTTAAACTACAGTAATGACATATAGCATAGGCATTTGTGTTGGGTATAGAAGGATGAGTATGTGAAGTGGTGTGACGTGTCTTGCGTGGATATTTGTAATAAAATGCATGATTATGTGAAGTATATTGTGTTCTATATACATGATAGTGTGGAGCATTTAGTTTGCTTGCGGGTGTCTTATTGTGAGTATTCTTTTGTTTAGCCACATATCTGGTGTTAGACTGAGCAGTAGGTTGTATGACCTACTTTCCCAGTCTAATATCTAACTTTTTAGAGGTGTATATAAATTATCATATGTAGTAGTAAGAGCATCAATTCTTTGTGAAGTAATAAAATACTTATCCTTCTCATGTTTTAAGTTTTCCTTAAGTTTAACATTTTCTTGATTACTTTTATCAAAGCAGTCAAGTGCTTCTTGTAAGCTAAGCTTATGTTTGGAGATATAAATAGAATCATCAAAAGAGGAATAATCTCTAGCTTCATTTAGTAGACAAGTAAGCTTTTTATTCTCAAGCTGATAAGATTTAATACCTTTTTTGGCCTGCTTATACTTATCCATAAGCTTCTTGTGATCTTCAAATAAATCATTGAAAGCATCAGATAATTCATTATAAGAAACCTCTTCAAATAAAGGATTATGTTTTACCTCGTTAGTTAATGTTGTTAAGCATACTTTTGCAGCATGTCGAGGAATTTCTTCTTCCGAATCGCTAGCTTCACTTTCACACCAGATGCTTGTATTTGAATATTTATGAGACAAAGATTATCCTTTGTTTGATCGTCATATCGATTCTCCCTTTTTTGCTTTGGGACAATATTTCATCATGTGGTCTAGCCTTCTGCAGTTGTAGTAAATTTGTTCTTCTTCAAGATCTTTCTTCTTTTGGTTTGATTTAATAAACTTCAAGAATTGTTTGACAAAGTTCCTAGAAATTTGGGCCACATCCTCATTGTCTGAATCATCGTACGTTTCTTCACCTTCAGAAGCATCGTCAGAGGATCTTTTATGATGTACCTTGAGTACGATGGCCTTCTCTTTGGGAGTTGACTCTTCTTCGAGGTTGTTAAGGTCTAGCTCATATGTCATCAGCTTTCCTATGAGTATTTTTAGCGTCATTGTAGTAAGATCGTTTCCTTTAACAATCGTCATTGCTTTTAGGTTCTAGTTTTTCGGAAGCCCTCTAAGCACCTTGTGTATCTTTTCATGGTTGTTTTACTCCTTGTCGAGAGAGGATAGAGGATTGACGATGTCAAAAAATCTTGTGAACATCTGAGTGATGGTCTCATTTGACTTCATCTTGAATGCCTCGTATTCTTGTGCCAATCTGCTTATCTTAAACTCCTTCACTTGAGTAGTTCCTTCATGAGTCACTTTGAGAAGTTTCTAGATCTCATGCGAAGTGGTACATGTAGATACTCTATTGAACTATGTATTGTCTAAGGCACAAAATAAAGCATTAACAGCTCTAGCATCAAGACTGGATTGTTTCTTTTCTACATCAGTATACTTATCTTTAGGCTTATCTATGAGATTACCATCTACAATAATCTTAGCAGGATTTTTGTAGCCATCCTTAACTATTGACCAAAGGTCAAAGTCTAGTAGTTTAAGATAGAAACCCATACGTATTTTCTAGTAAGTGTAGTTGGTTTCATCAAATAGAGGTGGCCTATTTGTGGACTGGCCTTCACCATTGTTGGTGTGGATAGATCTAATAGTTGCCATAAGTCTCTTAGGATGTTAAGACTATATCAAGAGAATTAGTTCTGATACTAATTGAAGGAGCAATTTGGATCAAAAACTAATTAAGAGAGAACCTGCTCTGATACCAATTAAATGAGCAATTAGGATCAGAAACTAAATAAGAGACTACCTTCTCTGATACCAATTGAAGGAGCAATTGGGATCAGAAACTAAATAAGAGACTACCTGCTCTGATACCAATTGAAGGACCGTATATGGCAACTCTAGAGGGGGGTGAATAGAGTGCAGCAGAATAATCTACCCAATTAAAAATTAAGCAGAGTGGAGGAAGCTACCAACTAACAGTGTATATATAAGACAGTAATGTAAAGCAGTAAGAGTAAGATCGAGCAAATGCAAACACCGCGATGTATACTAGTTTTTCTCTGAGAGGATTAGTCCAGTCCTGAGAACTCTTGCTCAGAGTTGTATCCACTATAATCACCAATAGTAAATCATAAGCTTTGATCTGAAGGCTCACCACTTCTTACAATACGAGATTTGATCCGAAGTCTCGCAACTTCACACACGTGCGTTTGATACGAAGGGCACGCAGACTTCACACAGAAGAAGAGAGAAAACTGATGGAGCCAAGCTCTTTACAACTCTTGTAGACTTCTAGACCGAGGTTGCACTTGGCACTTAAAAGGCTAGGGAGTTGATATTGGAGATAAGAAAGTTTATGCTCTGAGGGTTTACTCACTATAGGATAGAAAGATTGAGAATAATTGAGTGTGTAGGAATGTAGAAATCTAACTCTATTTATAGGGTATTGGCAAACCGAATTCGGCCAAAATTCGGATGTGGTTTAATTCAAATTTCCAACCGTTGGACCAAGAAATCAGGATCTAATTGAACTGATTGATTTTATACCAAAAGGGTAACCGAGTTCGGTCCGAGTTCGGCACGAGTTCAGCCCGAGTTCGGTTTCTAAGTATGGTAGACTTTGTTAATGAATGTGGCCTAATTTGGTGGATATGTTCTTTGGTTTATTTGAGTGGACTAGGTATCTGGGTATAGGTACTTTAATTTGCCAGTGCGACTCAGCTTATATCAATTCGAGACTCAAATAAATAAAAGATTACATATGAAAACCAAGAGCAATGATGACGTCAAACTTCTGAAACATCTGCTGACTTGAAGACGCTTTTTTCCTTGAGGGCAGTTGTCCAAATATAACCAGATCTAGGAATCTGAATACCTTTCAGGGGCTTTGCCCCCGAACCCCTACGAGGGGTGCTGCCCCCTCGACCCCCGTCCGCTGACCAGGCAGCAGAACCCCCGGGTGAGAGGCTCCAGATAAGTCGTAGGCAGTTGGACAAAATCTTCTAGTATAATACTGTCTTTTGCTCATCGTCATATAATATATCCATTACTGATTTTGCTTATTATTTTCTGCAAGTACATGTTAGACGAACAAGGAAATATACAAAAACAATTATTACATATCTGGACAATGCTAAGTTTAAGTAGAAGATACTATAGTGATTGATCGATTACCATAATGCTAAACTTAATCGATTAGCTATATTCAAAAATTCAATATAAATATTAGGCCAACACTTATGACCCCTATATTTACTTCTATATTGAGTTTTATGTCCAAATTAGGAGAAATCCGAGATTGGTGCACCAAGTGTGTGTCATTAAGTAAAATAGGTTTATTTAGACCTAAATTGATATAATGGGGCTAGCTACGTGTCTACAAGTGGATACGAGGTAGGGCTTATTGGGATACATTGTGATACATCATGATACAGGTTAGGAATTGGGGGTTTTGTGCTTGTAGAAGTATTTTCCTCTATTATTCATTGTAACTAATCATATTAGATGTATATAGTTATATGTGATATGAATATTTAGTATTAGTTGAATATTGGGAGTTTTGGCATGTAGGTTGATAGTGTATCATGAAGTGCCCATCTAGTGTTTGATGAAATAATTTTAGTATTATTGAGGATGTTACCTATCGTATCATATAGATATACTTATATATATAGTTGTTTAGCATTGTTCATATATTATAGATGGTGTGTATGTGTGTGTGTGTGTGTGTGTGTGTGTGTGTGTGTGTGTGTGTATGTGTGTATTATGGTTGCAGGATTTGGGTGGTGATGGTATATATGAGTTGGTATCGGGTTCAAACCAACCTATCAGGTGCACACTCT
This sequence comes from Iris macrosiphon, assembly GCA_036927795.1. Taxonomy (NCBI): domain Eukaryota; kingdom Viridiplantae; phylum Streptophyta; class Magnoliopsida; order Asparagales; family Iridaceae; genus Iris; species Iris macrosiphon. The sequence goes on along the minus strand of JAYESA010000015.1, from coordinate 135,296,876 downwards.
GATTGTGCAGCCGGATTAAGGTTCAGTGTAGGGGGGCTCTGATATGGGGGCAGCAATATCGGGTAGGATAGACAGCAAGGTGCATGTTGGGTGAGGCAAGTAGCTACTGATATTTGTTAATACGTCTACATGGTATCATAGATACCTGTGTTAGAGCTTAGGTCCAAGTACAAGAGGAGTTGGAGTATCAGTGATGGATACTCGGGTATGATTAGGGTAAATCAAGGGTATTGAGGTAGTAGGGTATACTCATGTGTTTGGGCACTATAGATGATGCCAAAAATGTATCAATATTATACATTAGAGTATTGTGGTACATACCACATGGAGTATGTTTAGACTCGGGTAGAGACATTAGGAGCATGGGTATTCAGGTCCAGTGTAGTCATGGTCATCCTTAGTATCAGTAATGAACTGATGGGCAGTGAGGGAGGCTCGAAGCAGTAATGCTAGACCTATGTGTGGGAGCAAATAGAGTATAAGAGGGGAGAAATGTAGTATTAGGTGACTGATATCACTATCAGTGGGGGATCATTGATTGGCAGCGAGGGTATTCCTGGAGCAATGCACAACAAGTATACTATGTGCATTAGAGTTTTGTAAGTAGCCATTTTGACTTAAGGTGTAGGTGATCAAGGATTGGTCGAGTATGAGTAACTGCAACTGCTAATCTGGGATGCTCGATCTTGTGGAGTCAAGGCAAGGTGACAGTGCACAGGCCAGTGAACAAGAACTGAGAACATAGTAGTAACAACAACATATGCACAGTAGTGCATTATATGCACAACGGGTTTTGAGCATTAATCAGTGAAGGAGGGAACTAGTGATCAAGTGTGTGTCAGTTAGTATGCAGAATAGATGTGTTGCAGTAGGTTAGTACCACACATCCAAGTATGTCCTTGTGTGTATGTTAGCATGTCAGGTATCAGTCATATCTTGGGGATTTTGGTTGCAGTAAATAGGAATACGGATTAGGGATGGAGGTCTGTATATTTGATCATATTAGTTAGTAATTTCAAGAAGAATGAAGGTTATGGGTGTGGGTACTGGTATCAGGAATTAGAAGGGAATGCGTGAGTGTATGCTGGATGTTAAATACTTTAGTGCCCATGTATAAGTGTAGGTATTAGGGATTAAGTGTCAGTATAGGATAAGGGTCACCTGGGTGTTAGTGTAGATAATTGTGTGTTCAGCGGTGCACCAATATGAGTGTCTAAAGAGGGTATAGTATCACCAAGGTAATGTATAGCTAAGGTAAGTTCATATAGTTAAGATATTACTAATACACTTAGTACTAATTGGTATGAGCAAGGTAATAACTAGTATAAGCCTATTATTGACTAATAGACCATGTTAAAACCTAGAAAATCTAGTATAACAAGGTATTAACCTAATTAGCCTAGTATTGACTAGTATACCTTAGTAAGGACCAAGAAATGGCCTAACAACCTCATTTCAACCTAGTTAATCACTTTTATTATTCCAAACACCAATTAACATTGACTCTATTTTGGACATCAATCCTCACATATTGCTTAGGATCACAGGCGAGTACATTCTCTAACAGTTTTCATTATTTTTTATGATTACTATGATTCTAGTTTATAGTGTTATACTTGATTTCTGACACAGTGGATACACGGGCTAGTATAATAGCTACCTATCATGAGGAGTCGTGATTGGATCCATCGTACTAGCCAGGAACAAGAAAATATTAGCATGTTATGTGATCATACCCCACCTTACATGCATTATAGCTCACCCTACATCTCACATAGTGTGTAGCCTTACCATATTACATGCCTCATAGCCTGTTAAATATGATTAGCCTGACTCTTGCTCGCATCATAGCTAACCAGATGGTTAGCCTGACCTCACATGTATCATAGCTAATCATATATAGCAAGCATGATCTAGTCCCAAGCCGATCACATAGCAAATAATATTTTAAGGCACTTAGTCAGTATTTTTATTCCTCTATTTTCAGTTCATACATTGCTAGTATTTACATTATGCTTTTCTCTGATTACCATATATCTGTGATATGATTATTGTCTCTCTAGTTTTCCTTACGTTCCAGTATTTTATTCCATCACGTATATTCGTTACTTGCTGTTTTATAGTTTCTATCATTATAATTGTAATTATTTTTAGTGTTTGTACTTCGCTCCAATCCTGACTGGATAATATTTTCCAGAGGATCTCGAATACTTTTGTCCCACTTATTATGGGCCAGGAGTAGATGATGGGTATATTCCAGAGCCTCAGGAGGAGCCACTTCCTATAGAGGAGATACCAATATTGGCTTAGCTAGTTAGATTACATTGTACTGGATATGTCTCTAGTCTTGATACATTGAGTTGTTATTGTTTCTGATATTTGTTTTGAGTTTGAGTTATCTAGACTCTTAGAATTATTGTATTGTTTGAGATATTTATTTCTAGACTTGTGTTGGAACTTCTTTTATATCATTTCATATCTTTATCGTGCAATTCATCTTCCTATTGATATTATTGTGATTGGGTATTGGTTTTGATATTACTTTTATATTCATCTTGTCTTTCTTATGGAGTTAAGATCATTGACAGGTTATACATTATTGTGAGATTTAATAGATAGTATTGTGACATAGACAGCGTTTTATCTCCGATGTTGCGGCGTAGGCTGACCTACCCATGACTCATGCCCAATTTTCGGGTACGGGTCGTGACACATTTTTATGGTCGCCTATGCAGGTTAAAGTCGCAACTAGTGCGATATCGTAGTAGTGCTCAGACCTAGAGTTCTATTACGAGCCTGCTATAGCATATAGGATATATAATGAAAATATACTCAATCACAACTAGAAAACTTTAACTATTTGTTTTGCTATCCTTATCATCCTGAATATTTGCTTTCTTGAATATTACTGTCCTTCTTTGACGATATCGTATCTTGTATCTTATTGATTTCTTCTTGTTTCAATCTGTCTTCAGGATATTGCCGAAGACCAAATCACAGAGATCAGGACCCGTAGCTTCAGAGAGGTCTGCCACCTCTCGACCTGCTACCCGGGCAGTTGGAGCTTCTCTTTCTGCTTCACCTGTTCACATAGGAGTTTTGGCAGCTTTAGGGGGTCGTCCCCCCTCACCTTTTCAGAGGGATGCCCTAGTTGTTGCGAAGGACCTACCACCACCGCCATAGTTTCCTTTTTCGGGAGGTATTTCTACTGACGGGGCACAGATGTTTGCTTTGATCTAGGGCATGGTAGATGCCCAGAGGGTGTCAGCAGAGGCTAAGCGTGTTCAGGATGAGGCACAGAGGGCAAAGGCAGAGGTGCACCAAGCGCATACAGAGCTGATGAGAGAGAGCATGGAGAATGCTCACCACGTGGCTCTACAGGAAGTAGAGAGAGTTGCTCAGCAGTATCCTGGCCAGCCGCAACAGCAAAGGCCAGGCACTATTATGGAATTCAAGAGGATGACTCCTCGGGAGTTCAAGGGTACCGAGGGGATACTCTACGCCAATGACTGGTTGGAGGATATAGAGAGGATCCTACGTTTTGGCTCAAATTCCAGAGAGCTTACAGACCGAGGCAGCCGACAGCCAGCTGTTCGATATCAAACTCACTTGGTATCGTACGGAGCCCAGGATTACCGCACGAGGACTTTCTTGGGAGGATTTTAAGGAAAATTTCAAGGAAAAGTTCTTTCCCGACGTGGCCCTAGGATCTTTGGAGAGTCAGTTTCATGACTTTGTCCAGGGTATCATATCGGTTGATGAGTACACCGCAGAGTTCTGCTATTTGACCCATTTTGCACCATCTATGACACAGGACCCAGGAGATCGAGCCCGAAAGTTCAAGAAGGATGAAGGAAATTAAGTTGCGCACTTCTGGTCGTCGCACTGCCACCTTTGAGGATATCTTCATAGATGCCCATATTGCTGAGGATGATCTGGATCTCAGGCCCAAAAGAGGTCACAAATTTTTGGATGTGCGAGTTGCAGCGCGGGACCGACCAAGCATCGCCATCTTCAGCAGCAGCAGAGGTCGTATCAGCATCAACACCAACAGCACCAGGCACCAGCTCATAGATATATTCAATAATAGCTACAGAGGCAGGCCCAGCTTGCTGTCCAGTATGCGTACTATAGGAAGACAAGACACACGAGGGACATCTGTAGGAAGAGGCTGGGTATATGTTTGTCTTGAGGATCATCAGTGCACCAGTTGAGGGATTGCCCATCGATTCAGACTCGTCCAGATTAGGGTGGAGCAGCCGTCCAGAGGGGACCTGCCAGAGCACCTACAATACCGGGAGGCCAGCAGAGGGGACCTTCCCTTCCACCATAGTAGCATATATTCGCCCAATACCAGCAGTAGTGGAGAGGTACACCACAGGGGAGAGCATTTGCCATGACGGTCGAGAAGGTCGAGCCAGTGGGAGACGTGATTTCATGTTCTGTCCTTCTTAATTCTATTCCAGTATTTGCTTTATTTGATTTTGTTGCTTCCCATAGTTTCTTATCTGTATGTTTTGCTCTTAAGCATTATTTAGAGGCTGAAACCTTGGGTAGGACTTACAAGATCACGACTGGGGGTAGCATTATCCTAGTCAGTAATTTTTGCAAGGATCGGAGAGTTACATTGGGAGGTAGGGAGTTGAGTGCGTGCTTACTCGTAATGCCACTTTTGAGTTACAACATTATACTCGGGATGGATTGGTTGAGTAGGTACCATGCTAGTATAGATTGTCATGGAGGCAGAGTGTTGTTTCGACCGCCAAGAGAGACAAAGTTCAAGATTTTTAGAGGAGTAGCAGAGCAGAGCGAGGGTATCATTTATGGAGCCATGGTGGAAGAGAAGGATCTTCTAAATCCTTTGATAGGTGAGTTCCTGGATGTCATTCCAGAGGAGTTATCGGGATTGCTGCCAGACAGAGATATTGAGTTCTCTATAGACTTGGTGTCAGGCGTAGAGCCAATATCATATCATGTCTATATGATCAACAATAGCGAACTGGCAGAGTTGAAGAAGCATGTTGATGAGTTGCAGGATAAGGGCTTCATCAGATCCATTTTATCACCGTGGGGTACTCGGTATTGTTTGTACGAAGAAGGATGGGCTGGTACGTATGTGTATCGACTACAGGTATCACCCTCAATTTTCCAGGTATAGGTAGTTTGGTTATTTGGCATAGGTATTTATTTTAGAAATATAATATTGAATAATTGTATGATGATTGTATTATTTATTTAATTACGTTGAGCTATGATTATCGGACTTGTATTAATTGGTTCTTAGAGAGAGCCTCCCTTCTGTCTCCCAGTCTGTCTTGTGTCATGTGTTAACTAGTTAGTTAGAGAGACTAGAAAATATTTATACTTGTCACATATGGACTTATTTAGATTTGTCATAAAAATTAGTGAGCCTAACTTGGACCCAAGCCCATTAGTCATTCCACTAATTAAATTAAGGAGGATTAGTTTAATTATAATTAGTTAGAGACTTCCAAAATACCCATCCTTAATTATTCCTCATAATGCAATATGTATGGGCAACTTAGACATTTGAATTTGCTTGGGGAAGGGGGAATAGGCCGGCCACTATAGAAGGGGGTTCTTCTCTCTCTCTCTCTCTCTCTCTCTCTCCTCATTTGCATTTTATTTTAATCCAAATTCTAGATCTCCAATTTTCCATTTTCTCTCCATTAATTTTTTACACAATTTACCATCAATTCTTTCTCAAATTCATCACTCTTGGAGCCTTGGAGCTTAGAGAAGTAAGGAGCATAAGGAGGAGGAGCTTTGGAGCTAGAGATCGTGTCCGGATTGTGTTCAATTGTATTTTTATTGAAAATCCATCTCCCAATTGGTAATTCCTGAATTTTCTCTCATTATAGCTTCTTAATCATGCATTTGACCATTAGGAATGATCCCATGGCATAAGACTACCTATAGGAACAAGTTCTAGGCTATTTGGCTTTGTATTATGAGTTCTATGAGGTAATTTATAGGTATGTTGGAAGAATTATAAATTTGACACATCAATTGTGTCATGGGATAAATTAGATCTAATTAGACTTAGATCGGGGTTATGAGAATAGGTACGTGTCCATAATTAGATATGTGTAGGCCGTATCATGGCATTTTTGATACGGTGCGATACGGGACAAATTTTGGTTGATTTACATGAATTCTCTTCATTACATGTTGTAATAACTTCTAATAGTTATAATTATATATATATATATATATACGACTTGTGAAAATGATCAATTATGGAGAATGAAGAGTTGGCACCTCAATGGGTTGAGTATCATAGAGATTCTATTTGGTACACTATAGGTATTTGTTTAAATGTCTCAACATATATATACAGATATAGTTATCTGTGTGTGTAGGTGTGTATGTGTATATATATATATGTGTGTGTGTGCGTGTGTGTGTGTGTGTGTGTGTGTGTGTGTGTGTATTAGTGTTCACTGTGTGAGTGCCAGTGATGGAAAGTGTGAGTGAGTATTGAACTGAATTGAGCAGTTGTTAGAGGGGAAGCAGTATCAGTGCAGTAACTGCAGCAGCAAGCAGTAGCAGTGCAACATGCAGTTGCAGCAGCAGCATGCAAGCAATATCAGTGCAACAAGTGCAGCAGCAAGCAGTAACAATACAGCAACTGCAACAACAAGCAGTATTAGTGTAGCAACTGCAACAGCAAGCAGTAGCAGTAGTAGTAGCAGTAGCAGTAGCAGTAGCTGCAACTGCAGCAGCATGCTCGAGCAGTCCAGCAGTAGCATGCTCAAGCATTATGCAGCAGCATCAGCAACTAGGCAGCAGCAGTAAGGTCTTGGTTGTGTTGTGCATAAGTGTGCCTGCAGTGCACACAAATATGCAAACTCGGGCAAGGTTGCAGAGAACTGCAACATGTAGTGCAGTAGGCAGGAGTGATTTAGGGTGCACTGATTTGATATGCACGAGTAGTAGATGAGAGATTGTGTTATAGTAAGGTATTAAGTTACTGGTGGTTAAGTATTGTTTGTAAGTGTGTGGGTGTTTGCAGGCTTGTGAGAAGTTGAGTGAGTATTGTGAGGTATTAAGGTAATGTTAGTTAAGTATTGATACTAGGATATCTTGGTGTATCATGCTAAGTGAATCATGAGTAGAGTTATTGTGGGTAAGTGTTAAATTGTCACTACCACATTTTCTAGGAAAGGGTATTTTGGTAATTTTCTATTTAAATAAATATTGTGCATGGTAAATAATTATTTGTTGTATTATTTAATTGTTGTTAATTATTATTTAATTATTTTGGACTTATTTTAGTGGACCCAACTAGTTTAGTTTGGACCCATGGACCAACATGAATTAACTAGTTAGACTTGGCCCATTTAGAAAGCCCATAGTTAAGGAGATGGATTAAATTAATTAAATGATTAGACTAGAAGCTTCCTTCCTTAATTATTTCTTCATGAGAGGCCCCAAGGGGTACATTGGACATTTTACAATTGCTTGGGGGAGGGGCTATGGCCGGTCTATTAATGAGGGGGGGAAATTTCTCTCTCCTCTCATTTCATTCCAAATCTAGGTCTAGAATTTTCCCACTACCAAATTCCCTCCATTCCCAATCCAATTTCCTACCAATTTCATTCCAAATTCTTCCCAATTCACCATTAGAGAAGAAGAAAGCAAGGATCTAGAAGAAGGAAGCAAGGATCTACAAAGAGGAGCAAGGATCTACAATTTGGAAGCAAGTTTATCTCAATTGGAGGTTTCATTGGGAATCCATCTCCCAATAGGTATAATTCAAATTTTTCCCATTTAAATAGCTTCTAAATCTGGGATTTAATCATGTAAAATCAACCTATATGTATGTACTACCCATAGGACTTTGTTTTGTGTTCATAGGAGACCCATGGAGAAAGTTATGGTACTTTTTGTATCAATTTTGTTGGAATTCCGAATTTACATTTTGTGGCGTGTGTCAATTGATCCTATAGATCAATTGGACATAAGATTTGTGTTTGAGGCTAGTGTCGTGTCCATATTGGGATACTTGTGGTTCGTATCCCAACTATTTGGTGATACGTGTCATTTGGGAGTTTTCCTCCGACACGGGGCTTTGAACATGTCGTATTTTGACACGGACACATAGATCTACTTTTGACACTTTGATTTGTTCATAAATATTATTTGTGATTTGTTTGTGTCCTTCGGGGTGCACTTGGTTGTGTGTTGGACTCGTGTCGCATGCGTATCCTAGATCTAGTGGGATACGGTGAGATACTCTCCAATTGTGTGTATTTTGCATAGATCTAATTAATTATGGTTCATTTTTTCATTTATAATTAGTAAATATATATGGATATTATATATTTATTTTGTGTATTTATTATAGTAATTATTGTAGCGTAGATCTATATTTTGTGTGTGCTAATATAATGTACAATATAATATGTAGCTTTCTTGCATGCAAATATATATGTTACTACTTATTAAATAATATAATTTATACATAAAATATTTTATAAAATATATTTATGTGTTTGATTGTGTAATTGTATTATTTATAATTATTATGAACTTATTGTATATTAATGTATATATTTTAGGTGTGCTTCTAGCCATATAAAATATGTACATTAATATGTACATGAGTTTGTAACAATTGGTATTTAATTATAAGTGTAGATGTGTATATATATAAGTATATAATTATTAGTTATTTAATTATATTGTATTGTGACTTTATTGTGTATATATATATTGTTATACATATATATATATATATATTTTGATTGTTTTAGTAACAGTGAATTAATGACAGTAAAACTGTCATTAATTAGCCGATACAGCAGCCGCTGTAACTCTGTGCATTTAAATGCATTTAATGACAAATCTGTCATTAATTAGCAGTGGACGGGTCTGAGCGGATTTTTTGCGACAGTCTTTCTGCGACGGTTTTAAACTGTCAGCGATCCAGTCGGCAGTAGGAATTGTATTCAGTTTTTCTGCGACAGTTTTTCGGTGACAGACGAAACTGTCACTATTAGCCGTTTTGATTAAATTGTTTTCTTAGCTCACTGTTTTCAGTGACGCTTTGACAGATTAATGTATATATTATATATTGTATTTGTATATATTTATATGTATATATATATGTGTTTTGTGAGGTATAATAATTGTTATAATATAGTATTTTAATTATATGAATATTGGGTTGTATATATATATTTTTAAGGTATATATTAATTGTATTATTAGTATACTTTGTGTGAGTTTCTTTTGGAATCTAATTTGATTCCTATATTGTTGTATTTTATTTTTATATTATTTTATGGATGTTTTGTGAGGTTGACTTTGGGTTTGACCATGTTTGACTTTAGTGGACTTTAGAGTTGACCATAGTTGACTTTTGCCTTAGAATTGAGTTATTGACCTAGAAGTTGTCTAGTTTGACTTGTTCTCTTTCCGGGACCTTGTTTTAATGTTGTATTCCATATCTAGGTCTTTGAGGCACCGAGTCAGACATTTGTGAGACTGTTCATTGGACTTCAGGCGAGTACATTCTCTGATAGTTTCTCATTTATGATATCCTCTATGTTCGTTGTATCTAGTGTAGATTTACATGTTCTCTTGACACTATTGTTACACGGATTGGTATATCCGGATCTCGTCATGAGATGTTATTCCTTGGTATATGGTGTATATGGTGCAAGTATTATTTCATTGGTTATCTTGTACATGTACATACACTGATTTTCGGGAGGAGTCGCTCTCTTCTTGGGGAATCTCGTGCCATAACGTACCGTGGTTGGATCTATTATACCAGTCGGAGGTGGGGAGTATTTTAGTGTAGATATGTGATCATACCCTCCTTGTGCATGTCTTATTCCTTGTGAGTGTTGATCATACACCGCACGTATAATCAGCCAGGCCATTATACTCTTGTGCAAGTTCCCAAGCCGATCACATGTTAAAGCTAGTACTCACACACTTAGTCATTAGTATTCTTGTTCCATCAGTATATTGTTCATTATTGTATTTCTTTCCAGTACTTCCTTATTGTCTATACATTTCTTGTATCTATTTATGCATCTTGTTTATCCACAGCTATTTACTGTTACATAGTTTTTATCATTTTTTGAGAACTGCTGTTAGGGTTGTACTCTGCTCCTTCCTGACTGGAAATGTTTTTTCAGATGACACTGAGGAGTACCCTACCTACTATGGACCCCAGGATGTTGTGGGTTTAGATTCTGAGACCCTGGCTCAAGAGGGACTTATCCCAACTGAGACAGTTGACCCTGGAGTTGTAGCTTTATAGTTTTGTAGTATTCTTTTGTACTGGATTTGTCTCCAGCTTATTCTGTTTTCTTCAGACTCATTGATGTATTATTTTAGACTCATGAGTTGTATTGTGACTATTCTATTCTTTATCTGATTCGTGCTCATTCTGTCTTAGTTCTGTGATTGAGTATTTTATCATTATTGGTGGTTCCTTATATTAGATAGATTATCTAGACAGCGTTCTACCACCGATTCTGCGGCGTAGGCTGGGCGTTGTTTCCGACTAGTACCCTTACACCGGGTGCGGGTCGTGACACGTTTTTGGTGGTGGCCCATGCAGGTCAAGCTTCACAAGTATGTGATATCGTGGTAGTGCGACAACTTAGTTGTACTACTGCGAGCCTGCAATAGGATATAAGATATAGGATATAGGCTGAGATACTCAATCACATCTAGGAAAATTCTTTTGATTCAACTATTCTCCTTTGATATTGATACTTGATCCCTTAAACTGTCCTTTCCTTGATGTCTTACATCTTGTGCCATATTGATTCTTTCTTTCGCTTTGTCTCAGGATGCCGCCTAAGACTAGATCACAGCAAGGGAGAGCAGTTTCTGAGAGGTCTGTGACATCCCGAGGGCCTGCACCAGTCACTTCTCCGGTGATTGGAGTGTCAGCTGCTTTCGGAGGTCCACCACCTACTCAGAGGACTGTGCCAGCTGTATCTGAGGGGCTTCCACCTCCACCTCCTGTGCCAGCAGAGGCGTCACAGATGTTTACACTGTTTCATGAGATGCTCGAGGCACAGAGGGCTCAGTCGGAGGCACATCAGAGGCAGACCGACGTTCTACGGCAGGGCATCGAGAGTGCTCATCAGCTTGCTCGTGCTGTAGTCGAGAGAGGAGTTCTGATCCAGCAACAGGTTGTTCCTCAAGTTGCTCAGCTTCGGCTAGGCAACATTCAGGACTTCAAGAAACTGGAGCCTAGGGTTTTCAAAGGGACGGAGGGCATCGTCTATGCTGATGATTGGCTCGAGGACATTGAGCGTCTTATGAGGGTGTCCCGTCTTTCTGAAGATCTGAAGGTTGAGGCGGTAGGACTTTAACTGTTCGACGTCGCTCATACTTGGTTCAGGAATGAGCCGGTTCTGGTTGACGCAGGACAATCTTGGGAGGTATTCAAGGACCTTTTCAAGAAGAAGTTTTTCGCTCGGATAGACAGGCTTGACTTGGGGAGACAATTTGAGAGTCTTATTCAGGGGAGCATGTCTGTGGAGGAATACGCTGCGGAGTTCGGTAGGCTGAGCCGATTTGCAGAGTATCTGGTGAGGGAGCCGGAGGTTCGAGCTATTCGTTTCCGAGAGGGTCTAAACTGGGAAGTGAAGATTCTCATTCCATCTTTTTATGAGACATACTCGGAGATACTTGCGGAGGCACGCAAGGTTGAGCGGGATCTGGGTTTGAAGACCAAGAGAGACCGTGATTCTTTTCTGGGGGCCAACGGCAGTACAGTATCTGCCAAACGTCCTCATTTCCAGTCCAGACCTTTCCAGCAGCCACAGCAGAACCAGACTCCAGCTAGAGCGCCTTTTCACCAGGCACCTCAGCTGCAGAGACAGTTACAGCAAGCTCTATGCAACTTCTGCAAGAAGCCCGGCCACATCTGGGAAGTTTGCAGAAAGAGGCTAGGAGTTTGTTTGTATTGTGGTACTGAAGGGCATCAATTGAGGGAGTGTCCTCGTCGTGTAGTTCAGGGAGCAGCTCTAGCTCCGAGGGCACAGACGAGACCACCTGCAGCACAACCGAGGGGACCGCTTCCGACACAGCAGCAGCGTTTTGTCCAGCATCAGTAGGGAGGTGCTCGGCAGGGACGAGCGTTTGCTATGACCGTCGAAGAGGAGGAACCCACCGGAGATGTCATCGCAGGTTCTATTCTTCTTGATTCCATTCCAGCTTTAGCTTTGTTTGATAGTGGTGCTTCCCATAGTTTTGTATCTGTTTCTTTTGCTCTAAAGCATGGTTTGGTAGCTGAGTCTTTGCTTAGGACTTGCAAGATCATGACCGGGGGAGGCATTATCCTGGTTAATGATATTTGCAAGGATCGGAGAGTTACTCTGGGAGGCCGGGAGTTGAGTGCGTGTCTACTTGTAATGCCACTTCCGAGCTACGATATTGTACTCGGGATGGATTGGTTGAGTAGGCACCGTGCTAGCATAGATTGTAGAGGAGGTAGAGTTTTGTTTGGTTCGCCAGGAGAGCCAGAGTTCGAGTTTGCTAGAGGAGCTGCAGAGCAGGGAGAAGACATTATTTGTGGAGCTATGGTGGAAGACAAGGAGTTGCCGCATTCATTGATAGCAGAATTCTTGGATGTGTTTCCTGAGGAATTGCCAGGATTGCCGCCAGATCGAGATATTGAATTTTCTATAGATTTGGTGCCAGGTGCAGAACCAATTTCGCAACATGTCTATAGAGTAAACAATAGTGAGCTGGTCGAGTTGAAGAAGCAGGTGGACGAATTGCAGGATAAGGGGTTTATCAGATCGAGTTCTTCACCATGGGGAGCCCCGGTATTGTTTGTACCAAAGAAGGATGGATCGGTGCGTATGTGCATTGATTACAGGGCTTTGAATAATCTCACTATCAAGAATAAGTATCCTTTGCCACGGATTGATGATCTGTTTGATCAGTTGAGTGGTGCGAAGGTATTTTCTAAGATAGATTTGAGATCAGGCTACCATCAGGTGAAGGTGAAGCCGGAGGACATACCGAAGACTGCTTTTAGGACTCGGTATGGTCAGTTCGAGTTTATGGTGATGCCGTTTGGTTTGACTAATGCACCGGCGGTATTTATGAAGTTGATGAACAAGGTGTTCCACCAGTACCTTGACAAGTTCGTGGTGGTGTTCATCGACGACATACTCATATACTCGAAGACACCGGAGGAGCATGAGGAGCATTTGAGGATTGTGTTGGATGTGCTGAGGAAGGAGAAGTTGTATGGGAAGTTGTCCAAATGTGAGTTTTTTTTGGACTAGGTGGAATTCTTGGGGCATGTTGTGACTGGTGATGGTATTTCAGTGGATCCGAAGAAGATTTCAGCAGTAAAATCTTGGAAGACTCCGAGTTCGGTAGCAGAGATCAGGAGTTTCTTGGGATTGGCAGGCTACTACAGAAAGTTTGTGCAAGATTTTTCAAGGATTGCCGAGCCGATGACCAGACTCACAAGGAAGGATGTGGAGTTTGTTTGGATGGAGGATTGCCAGGCTGCTTTTGAGGAGTTGAAGAAGAGGTTGACGTCTGCTCCTATTTTGACGTTGCCATCAGGGTCCGGAGGTTTCACTATTTATAGTGATGCATCGGGGAAGGGTTTAGGTTGTGTTCTTCAGCAGCATGGGAAAGTGATTGCCTATGCATCCAGGCAATTGCGTCCTCATGAAAAGAACTATCCTACCCATGATTTGGAGTTGGCAGCAGTCATATTCGCCCTGAAGTTGTGGAAACATTATTTGTACGGAGAGCGTGTGGAGATCTTCACAGACCACAAAAGCTTGAAGTACGTTTTCACGCAGAAGGAGTTGAACATGAGGCAGCGTCGGTGGTTGGAACTGATGAAGGATTTTGATATCGCTTTGCAATATCATCCTGGGAAAGCCAATGTAGTTGCCGATGCTTTGAGCAGGTATCCGGTAGCTATGTTCTTGACGCAGGATCGATATTTGTTGGAGGACTTGGAGAGCTTGGGCATTGAGGTGATTGTTCCTGGTGGTGCTATGCAGATGTGGGGATTGCAGATACATTCAGATTTGATGGATAGGATCAAGGCAGCACAGTATGATGATGTATCCTTGAGGAGTATCAGAGCTCAGGTGAGAGCAGGATTGGAGGATGATTTCACTATTGCAGAGGATGGATCTTTGAGGCATGGAGTTAGATTGTGTGTGCCTAGTGGGGAGTTGCGTGAGGAGGTGTTGCAGGAATCGTATCGCTCTCAGTATTCCATACATCCAGGTGCTAACAAGATGTATCGGGATATGCGAGAGAGTGTGTGGTGGTATGGCATGAAGAGGGAAGTGGCACAGTTTGTATCCAGATGCTTAGTGTGCCAGCAGGTGAAAGCCGAGAGGCAGAGGCCAGGAGGTTTACTTCAGCCATTACCCATTCCAGAGTGGAAGTGGGAACACATTACTATGGATTTTGTGTCCGGACTTCCACGATCTCCAGGAGGGAAAGACGCGATTTGGGTCATTGTTGATAGGTTGACCAAGTCGGCCCACTTTTTGCCTTTCAAGGTGGGTTTGTCTACGGAGAAGCTGGCAGAGATGTATGTGAGGCAGATCGTTAGGATACATGGAGTTCCCGTCAGCATAGTCTCAGATCGGGATAGTCGTTTCACTTCTCATTTCTGGAGGAGTTTGCAGGAGAGTTTGGGCACTCAGCTCAAGTTCAGTACTGCATATCATCCCCAGACAGATGGGCAGTCAGAGAGGACTATTCAGACTCTCGAGGATATATTGCGCACTTGTGTACTAGATTTCGGGGGTTCTTGGGAGGACCATCTCCATTTTGGTAGAGTTTGCTTACAACAACAGTTACCAGGCCAGTATAGAGATGTCACCTTTTGAAGCTCTATATGGTCGGAGGTGTCGTACTCCTTTGTCTTGGGACGATGTTGGAGAGAGAGTTTTGCTTGGGCCAGAGATGGTTGTGGATGCAGCAGAGAAGGTTCAGTTGATCAGAGACAGACTTCGAGTGGCGCAGGACAGACAGCGGCATTGGGCCGATAGCCATCGGAGACCTTTGGAGTTCGAGGTATAGTTTAGATTTTTGTTTGTTCTTGGTTGTTTGTTATAGATTAAGTTCTTAAGGTGGTGTTTTGTTCTAGGTGGGTGGTTTGGTGTTTCTGAGGATTTCTCCGACACGAGGCACGATTCGCTTCGGTGGAGGCGGAAAGCTTAGTCCGCGATTCATTGGACCTTTCACTATTCTAGAGAGGGTCGGTGCAGTTGCTTATAGACTAGACTTGCCACCTGCATTGGAGGGAGTGCATAATGTGTTTCATGTATCGCAGTTGAGACGATACGTGGCAGATCCTAGTCATGTATTAGATCACTCAGAGATAGTGGTGGGCCTTACTCTTAGCTATCCAAAGCAGCCAGTTGGGATTCTGGATCAGAGAGAGAAGGTGCTGAGGAACCAGACTATTTCTTTGGTGCGCGTCGCATGGAGGCATCACTCTCCGGGGGAGTCTACCTGGGAGAGAGAGGATGAAATGCGAGAGCGTTATCCATATTTGTTTGTACCTTGAGGTATATTATTTTCTAGTTATGTTCTGTTCATTGTTATGTTCTGTTCATTAGTTAGTTGTGATTCCTTAGTTATGTTCTGTGATTTTCTGGGGGTAGTTTTCGTCTTTGAATTTCGAGGACGAAATTATTTTAAGGAGGGTAGACTTGTCACTACCACATTTTCTAGGAAAGGGTATTTTGGTAATTTCCTATTTAAATAAATATTATGCATGGTAAATAATTATTTGTTGTATTATTTAATTGTTGTTAGTTATTATTTAATTATTTTGGACTTATTTTAGTGGACCCAACTAGTTTAGTTTAGACCCATGAACCAACATGAATTAACTAGTTAGACTTGGCCCATTTAGAAAGCCTATATTTAAGGAGATGGATTAAATTAATTAAATGATTAGACTAGAAGCTTCCTTCCTTAATTATTTCTTCATGAGAGGTCCCAAGGGGTACATTGGACATTTTACAATTGCTTGGGGGAGGGGCTATGGCCGGCCTATTAATGAGGGGGGGAAATTTCTCTCTCCTCTCATTTCATTCCAAATCTAGATCTAGAATTTTCCCACTACCAAATTCCCTCCATTCCCAATCCAATTCCCTACCAATTTCATTCCAAATTCTTCCCAATTCACCATTAGAGAAGAAGAAAGCAAGGATCTAGAAGAAGGAAGCAAGGATCTACAAAGAGGAGCAAGGATCTACAATTTGGAAGCAAGTTCAT
This sequence comes from Iris macrosiphon, assembly GCA_036927795.1. Lineage (NCBI taxonomy): Eukaryota > Viridiplantae > Streptophyta > Magnoliopsida > Asparagales > Iridaceae > Iris > Iris macrosiphon. The sequence goes on along the minus strand of JAYESA010000015.1, from coordinate 135,280,592 downwards.
CTCAATTGGAGGTTTCATTGGGAATCCATCTTCCAATAGGTAAAATTCAGATTTTTCCCATTTAAATAGCTTCTAAATCTGGGATTTAATCATGTAAAATCAACCTATATGTATGTACTACCCATAGGACTTTGTTTTGTGTTCATAGGAGACCCATGGAGAAAGTTATGGTACTTTTTGTATCAATTTTGTTGGAATTCCGAATTTACATTTTGTGGTGTGTGTCAATTGATCCTATAGATCAATTGGACATAAGATTTGTGTTTGAGGCTAGTGTCGTGTCCATATTGGGATACTTGTGGTTCGTATCCCAACTATTTGGTGATACGTGTCATTTGGGAGTTTTCCTCCGACACGGGGCTTTGAACATGTCGTATTTTGACACGGACACATAGATCTACTTTTGACACTTTGATTTGTTCATAAATATTATTTGTGATTTGTTTGTGTCCTTCGGGGTGCACTTGGTTGTGTGTTGGACTCGTGTCGCATGCGTATCCTAGATCTAGTGGGATACGGTGAGATACTCTCCAATTGTGTGTATTTTGCATAGATCTAATTAATTATGGTTCATTTTTTCATTTATAATTAGTAAATATATATGGATATTATATATTTATTTTGTGTATTTATTATAGTAATTATTGTAGCGTAGATCTATATTTTGTGTGTGCTAATATAATGTACAATATAATATGTAGCTTTCTTGCATGCAAATATATATGTTACTACTTATTAAATAATATAATTTATACATAAAATATTTTATAAAATATATTTATGTGTTTGATTGTGTAATTTTATTATTTATAATTATTATGAACTTATTGTATATTAATGTATATATTTTAGGTGTGCTTCTAGCCATATAAAATATGTACATTAAAATGTACATGAGTTTGTAACAATTGGTATTTAATTATAAGTGTAGATGTGTATATATATAAGTATATAATTATTAGTTATTTAATTATATTGTATTGTGACTTTATTGTGTATATATATATATATATATATATATATATATATATATATATATATATATATATATATATATATATATATATATATATATTTTGATTATTTTAGTAACAGTGAATTAATGACGGTAAAACTGTCATTAATTAGCCGATACAGCAGCCGCTGTAACTCTGTGCATTTAAATGCATTTAATGACAAATCTGTCATTAATTAGCAGTGGGCGGGTCTGAGCGGATTTTCCGCGACAGTCTTTCTGCGACGGTTTTAAACTGTCAGCGATCCAGTCGGCAGTAGGAATTGTATTCAGTTTTTCTGCGACAGTTTTTCGGTGACAGACGAAACTGTCACTATTAGCCGTTTTGATTAAATTGTTTTCTTAGCTCACAGTTTTCAGTGACGCTTTGACAGATTAATGTATATATTATATATTGTATTTGTATATATTTATATGTATATATATATGTGTTTTGTGAGGTATAATAATTGTTATAATATAGTATTTTAATTATATGAATATTGGGTTGTATATATATATTTTTAAGGTATATATTAATTGTATTATTAGTATACTTTGTGTGAGTTTCTTTTGGAATCTAATTTGATTCCTATATTGTTGTATTTTATTTTTATATTATTTTATGGATGTTTTGTGAGGTTGACTTTGGGTTTGACCATGTTTGACTTTAGTGGACTTTAGAGTTGACCATAGTTGACTTTTGCCTTAGAATTGAGTTATTGACCTAGAAGTTGTCTAGTTTGACTTGTTCTCTTTCCGGGACCTTGTTTTAATGTTGTATTCCATATCTAGGTCTTCGAGGCACCGAGTCAGACATTTGTGAGACTGTTTATTGGACTTCAGGAGAGTACATTCTCTGATAGTTTCTCATTTATGATATCCTCTATGTTCGTTGTATCTAGTGTAGATTTACATGTTCTCTTGACACTATTATTACACGGATTGGTATATCCGGATCTCGTCATGAGATGTTATTCCTTGGTATATGGTGTATATGGTGCAAGTATTGTTTCATTGGTTATCTTGTACATGTACAGACACTAATTTTCGGGAGGAGTCGCTCTCTTCTTGGGGAATCTCGTGCCATAACGTACCGTGGTTGGATCTATTATACCAGTCGGGGGTGGGGAGTATTTTAGTGTAGATATGTGATTATACCCTCCTTGTGCATGTCTTATTCCTTGTGAGTGTTGATCATACACCGCACGTATAATCAGCCAGGCCATTATACTCTTGTGCAAGTTCCCAAGCCGATCACATGTTAAAGCTAGTACTCACACACTTAGTCATTAGTATTCTTGTTCCATCAGTATATTGTTCATTATTGTATTTCTTTCCAGTACTTCCTTATTGTCTATACATTTCTTGTATCTATTTATGCATCTTGTTTATCCACAGCTATTTACTGTTATATAGTTTTTATCATTTTTTTTAGAACTGCTGTTAGGGTTGTACTCTGCTCCTTCCTGACTGGAAATATTTTTCCAGATGACACTGAGGAGTACCCTACCTACTATGGACCCCAGGATGTTGTGGGTTTAGATTCTGAGACCCTGGCTCAAGAGGGACTTATCCCAACTGAGACAGTTGACCCTGGAGTTGTAGCTTTATAGTTTTGTAGTATTCTTTTGTACTGGATTTGTCTCCAGCTTATTCTGTTTTCTTCAGACTCATTGATGTTTTATTTTAGACTCATGAGTTGTATTGTGACTATTCTATTCTTTATCTGATTCGTGCTCATTCTGTCTTAGTTCTGTGATTGAGTATTTTATCATTATTGGTGGTTCCTTATATTAGATAGATTATCTAGACAGCGTTCTACCGCCGATTCTGCGGCGTAGGTTGGGCGTTGTTTCCGACTAGTACTCTTACACCGGGTGCGGGTCGTGACATAAATGTTAGGATATTATTGATTTGTATATAATTATAGATATACAGTTAGTGAGGAGATAGTTAGATACTAATGTATGTATATAAGGGTAACTAGATAGGTATTGGGTTATGGGTATATATATATATATATATATATATATATATATATATATATATATATATATATATATATATATATAGCTAGGTAAGGGGTTCTATATCAAGTTAATTGTGAATATGAGTTAGGTATATAGGATACTTAATGCATGTTGACTAGTATAGCTAATTATCTAAGGTATTGACTTAGAAACCTGAGTACAACCTAGTGTCACATAGTATTTACTAGTTTAGACTTGTAATCACCCTAGAAGCTAGGTATGGACCTAAAATCAAGGTAAACACCTAGTTTGACCTAGTTCGACTAGTGTGACCTAGAAATGGCCTAGAAATTCATATTAGTGCATTTAACTCATTTATCATCCATTACACCTAAGTGACATTAATATTTCATATATAGGTTTGTGTGACACCATCTTGGACACTGAGTTATACCATTTGCTCAGGACCATAGGCGAGTATATTTCTCTGTTAGTTTTTATTTCATTATAGTGTATATATCTTATGTTCTAAAACTGTATACTTGATTCCGATACAGTGGTTTCACGGGCTGGTACTACATGGATCCTGTCAGGAGATGTTATCCCTTACCGTGTTCAGCGGGTACTTCTTCACATGTATTTTATCATGTGTATCAGGTATTGATTTAGTGTACGTGTTCACACACTGCTCGTATTCAGTGTGCCCATAGTCGTGTTCGTAATGTATCATGATTGGATCCATTGGTATTGGTTGGGGATGGGAGAATACAAGTTGATTATGTGATCAAGCCCCAGTGTATTCGTATACATGTTGATTCCATATCACACGTGTAATCGAGTTACCATATTGTATTCGTGTTCAACCCAAACCGATCACATAATGAACTTGTATTCCACGGCACATTAGCTATATTTTATTTATTTTATTATATTACAGTTATTCCATTGTATGTTCTTCATTTCAATACATTACATGTTCACTCTAGTTTATTTCATTTTGTTGTTTAGTTATCGTGTATTATTTTCTATTATTTGTTATATATGCTCGATTATGTATTTAAAACTTCTTCCAGAGGTATGTACTTCACTCCAATCCTGACTGGATATATTTTTTAGATGATTTGCTCGTAGACTAGTGTCCTACCTACTACGGACTGCAAGACGGTGTTCTATTAGAGGATACTCATTTAGAGCAGGAGGACTTAGTACCAGAGCTTGAGGAGGTTTAGATTATTGCTAGACTTGTATTAGACTTCTATTGAGGTTATTGACATGTATATATTATTTCAGGCTTGTGGATGTATTGTGACTCCTTCTTTCGTTATTCTATCTCATGATTTATCTTTCCTAGTTTGCATTATGATTGAGTATAGTTTACATTTATCAGATACCATAGGGTTCCTCCGTTTGGAGTTGAGATGATTGACAGGTACCAGGTATATATATATTGTATGAGATGTTTAGATAGTAGAGTTGACCCAGACAGCGTTCTACCTTCGATGTTGCGGCGTAGGCTGGGTGTTGTTCACTACTCGTACCCTCATTCTGGGTGCGGGTCGTGACAATGGGGCTCTGAACAACCTCATTATCAAGAAAACATATCCGCTGTCGAGGATAGATGATCTCTTCGATCAATTGAGCGGATCGAAGGTATTTTCGAAGATAGACTTGAGGTCAGGCTACCACCAGGTAAAAGTGAAGAAGGAATATATTCCGAAGACAGCCTTTCGGACTCGATATGGCCTATTTGAGTTCATGGTAATGCCGTTTGGGTTTACCAATGCCCCAACGGTATTCATTAACCTGATGAACAAGGTGTTCCACCAGTACCTTGACAAGTTCTTGGTGGTGTTCATTAATGATATTCCTATGTATTTGAAGATCCCAAAGGAGCATAAGGAGCACATGAGGATAGTTTTAGAGTTTCTTAGGAAGGATGAGCTTTATGCAAAGCTTTCGAAGTATGAATTCTTCCTTGACAAGGTTGAATTCCTTGGTCATGTGGTGACTGGTGACAGGATCTCAGTTGACCCGAAGAAGATCGTCGCAGTAGAGAAGTGGACTACTCCAAGTTCAGTGGCAGAGATCAGAAGTTTTCTTGGACTAGCAGGCTATTATAGAAGATTTGTACAGGATTTCTCCAGGATTGTAGAGCCAAAGACTAGGCTGACCAGGAAGGATATAGAGTTTGTCTATACAGAGGATTGGCAGGCCGCTTTTGATGAGCTGAAAGAGATTGACGACAGTTCCAGTATTGACGTTGCTATTGGGGACAGGTGGATTCACTATCTATAGTGATGCTTCAGGGAAGGATTTGGGTTACGTTCTTTAGCAGCACATGAAGGTGATTACCTATGCTTCCAGGCAATTTTATCCTCATGAGAAGAACTACCACACCCACAATTTGGAGTTGGCAGCGATCATCTTTGCACTAAAGATGCGGAAACACTATCTGTACAGAGAGCATGTTGAGATCTTCATAGACCAGAAGAGCTTGAAGTACGTGTTTACATAGAAAGAGCTGAATATGAGGCAGAGGTGGTGGTTGGAGCTGATGAAGGACTTTGATATTTTATTTCAGTATCACCCAGGGAATGCCAATATAATCGTCGATGTCTTGAGCAGGTATCTGATGGCTATGTACTTGACGACAGACAAACACTTGTTGGCCGATCTTGAGACCTTGGGGATTGAGGTGCTAGTTCCTAGTTTCAAGATACAAATATGGGGATTGCAGATACAGTCTGAGTTGAAGGACAGAATCAGGGCTACGCTGTATTATGATGAGGCTCTGAGGAGTATCAGGGCACAGGTTCAGACGGGATTATCAAAGGACTTTACTATTGCTGATGATGGATCGTTGCGGCACGATACTAGATTATGTATGCTGAGTGGGGAGTTGTACGAGGAGGTTCTGCAGAAGGTGCATCGCTCTCAGTACTCGATGCATCCAGGTACCAACAAGATGTATCGAGACCTGAGGGAGCACGTATGGTGGAATGGTATGAAGCGGGATGTGGCGTGCTTCGTATCCAGGTGTTTAGTGTGCCAGTAGGTATAGGCGGATAGGGAAAGGCCAGAAGGATTGCTTCAGCCTTTACCCATCCCAGAGTGGAAGTGGGAGCATGTGACCATGGATTTTGTTTTGGGGCTTTCGCGTTCTCCGAGAGAAAAAGACGTAATTTGGGTTATCGTAGACAGGTTGACCAAATCAGCCCATTTCTTACCATTTAAAGTCGGTACGTCTACTAAGAAGCTAGCGGTGATGTATGTACGACAGATTGTCAGATTGCATGGAGTCTCTGTAAGAATCATCTCGGATCAGGATAGTCGTTTTAATTCCTACTTCTGGAGGAGTTTGCAGGTTAGCTTGGGCACTCAGCTCAATTTTAGTACCGCATATCACCCCAGATAAATGGGTAGTCGGAGAGGACTATTCAGACTCTCAAGGATATGCTCCGCACTTGTGTTTTGGATCTTGGAGGTTCTTTGAAGGATCATCTGTACCTGGAAGAGTTTGCTTACAACAACAGTTATCAAGCCAATATTGAGAGTCAACATTCGAGGCTTTATATGGACGGAGATGTCGTACTCCTTTATCTTGAGATGATATTGGTGAGAGATCCTTGTTGGGACCAAAGATGATTGTGGATGCAGCAAAGAAGGTGAAGCTCATTAGATATAGACTTCGGGTGGTATAGGACAGGCAACGGCATTGGGTCAATAACCACCAGAGACCTTTGGAGTTTGAGGTATAGTTTTTATTTGTGATTGCTTGTGGTAGCTTTGTTTTAGATTGCGTGTTAATGATGTATTTTGTTCCAGATTGTTGATCTAGTGTTCTTGCAGATTTCTCCGACACGGGGCACGATTCACTTTGGTGGAGGCGGGAAGCTTAGTCCACGGTACATTAGACCCTTCGGTATTCTTGCGAGGGTCAGTGCAGTGGCCTAGAGACTAGACTTATCACCTGCACTAGAGAGAGTACATGACGTGTTCCACATGTCGCAGCTGAGACATTATATGGCAAATCCTAGTCACATACTAGATTACTTGGAGATCGAGGTGGGTCCAACTCTCAGCTATCCAGAGCAGCCAGTAGAGATTCTAGATCGTAGGGAGAAGATATTGGGGAACCAGACCATTTTCTTGGTTCCTGTCGTGTGGAGGCATCACTAACCAGGTCAGTCAACCTGGGAGAGGGAGGATAAAATGCGCGAGCAATACCCTTATCTCTTTGAGACTTGAGGTATTGTTCTTATGTTCTATTGTATTCTTGTTCTTATTTAGTTTTAATTTTAAGAAAGAAATTATTTTAAGGAGCGTAGACTTGTCACTTCCATATTTCTAGAATTGAATATTTTTGTCATTTTGTAATATTTATATATATTATGTTATATTTATATATAATGTATATAATGTATATATTATAACTAATAATATTATTGGTTAGTAGACTAGACTTGACATGACCATAGACTCAACACTTAGACTATTCACATTATACCCAAATTAGCTAACCATTCTCATTGATTAAGGTTTTGACTTAACCTTTATTAGGAAGAGAAGCTTCTCCCACTAATTAATTTCATCATAAAAACACAATGGGGGCATTGTGAACTTTTTGCATCAACCCAACCCTAGGGTTAAGTGGTCAGCCCTAATATAGGGGGAAAGATTCTCTCTCCTCTCATTCTTTATCCAAATTATTTTCTATTGGTGTTCTTCCCCAAATTAATCCATTTCTCCACTAAATTCTACCAAACCACTTTTAATCCCTTTCCTAATCATCACCAAGGAGCACCAGGAGCTTGGATTGTTAGAAGCATTGGAGAAGAAAGAGTTTGGCTAGGAGCTTGTGTCCAAATTGTGTCCTATTGAGTTTTTATTAGAAATTCATCTCCCAATAGATAAAATTCTGAAATGCCTCTTTAATTAGATTCTAATTATTGTATTTGAGTATTAGGAACCCACCCATGTATTAGGGCTACCTATAGGAAGAAGAACTAGGTCTTGTGACCCCTATATTTACTTCTACTTTGAGTTTTATGCCCAAATTAGGGAGAATCCAAGATTGGTGCACCAAGTGTATGTGTCATTGAGTGAAATAAGTTTATTTAGACCTAAATTGATATAGTGGGGGTAGCTATGTGTCCACAAGTGGATACGAGTAGGGCTTATCAGGATATATTGTGATACGTCATAATACAGGTTAGGAATTGGGGGTTTTATACTTGTAGAAGTATTTTTCCTCTATTATTCATTGTAACTAATCATATTAGATGTATATAGCTATATGTGATATGTATATTTAGTATTAGTTGAATATTGGAGATTTTGACATGTAGGTTGATAGTGTATCATGAAGTGCCCATCTAGTGTTTGATGAAATAACTTACCTATAGTATCATATAGATATAATTAATATATATATAGTCGTTTATCATTGTGTATATATTATAGATGGTGTGTGTGTGTGTGTGTATTATGGTTGCAGGATTCGGGTGGTGATGGTATATGTGAGTTAGGATCGGGTTCAAAACCAAGTATCAGGTGCATACTATGATTGTGCTGCCGGATTAAAGTTCAGTGCAGGGGGCTCTGAGAGGGGGGCAGCAGTATCAGATAGGATAGACAGCAAGGTGCATGTTGGGTAAGGCAAGTAGCTGCTGTTATTTGTTGTTGCGTCTAGATGGTATCATAGATACCTGGTGTTAAATCTTAGGTCCAAGTACAAGAGGAGTTGGAGTATCCGTGATGGATACTCGTGTATGATTGGGGGAAATCAAGGGTGTTATGGTGGTAGGGTATACTCATGTGTTTGGGCACTATTGGTGATGCCAAACATGTATCAGTATTATGCATTAGAGTACTGTGGTACAGACCACATGGAGTGTGTTTAGACTCGGGTAGAGATATTAGGAGCATGGGTGCTCAGGTCCAGTGTATTCATGGTCATCTTTAGTATTAGTAGTTAACTGATGGGCAGTAAGGGAGGATCGAAGCAATAGTATTGGACCTGTGTGTAGGAGTAAATAAAGTATTAGTTGGGAGAAATGGTGTATCAGATGACTGATATTACTATCAGTGGGGGCAATATTGACTGGCAGTAATGGTGTTCTTGGAGAAGTGCACAACAGCAAGTATGTTATGTGCATTGGAGTTTTGTAAGTAGCCATTTGGACTTGAGGTGCTGGTGATCAAGGGTTGCTCGAGTATGAGCAACTACAATTGCTAATATGGGAGGCTTGAGCTTGTGGAGTCAAGGCAAGGTGATAGTGCACAGGCCAATGCATAAAAACTGAGAACAGAGTAGTAATAGCAACATATGCACAACAGGTTTTGAGCACTAATTAGTGAAGGGGTGGGACTAGTGATCTTGTGTGTGTATGTCACTCCCATATCCCTCATACTTGGAACATACTCAAGTTGGCACACTTTTTGGTAGTGTTTTTATTTTTGGCGAACTTTGGGTATACTTTAAGCGCATGAGTGAACGAAAGTTTGGTGCACATTGGCTAATATCCATGGTATTGTGGTGGTAGGTAGGGAGTGTGGCTTGGATTTATTGGAGAGATTCGACGTGAGCGCCGTACGGGGGAGCTGGCCATGTCCCTCTCCGTATTCCGGTACTACGGCGTGACTGTGTCAGTTAGTATCCAGAATAGATGTGTTACAGTAGGTTAATACCACACATCCAAGTGTGTCCTTGTGTGTGTTAGCATGTGAGGTATCAGTCATGACTTAAGGATTTTGCGTGCAGGTAATAGGAATGAGGATTAGGGATGGAGGTCTGTACATTTGATCCTATCAGTTAGCAATTACAATGAGAATGAAGGTTATGGGTGTGGGTAATAGTATCAGGAATTAGAGGGGAATGCGTGAGTGTATGTTGGATGTTAAATACTTTAGTACCTTTGTATAAGTGTGGGTATCCGGGATTAAGTGTCAGTGTAGGATATGGGTTACCTGGGTGTTAGTGTAGATAATTATGTGTACAGAAGTGTACCAATATTTATGTCTAAAGATGGTGTAGTATCACCAAGGTAATGTATAGCTAAGGTAAGTTCATATAGTTAAGGTATTACTAATACACTTAGTATTAATTGGTATGAGCAAGTTAACAACTAGTATAAGCCTATTATTGACTAATAGACCTTGTTAAGACCTAGAAAACCTACTATAACAAGGTATTAACCTAATTAGCCTAGATTGACCAGTATACCCTAGTATGGACCTAGAAATGGTCTAACAACTTCATTTCAACCTAGTTAATCACTTTTATCATTCCAAACACCAATTAACATTGATATCTTATAATAGGTCTTTGTGACTCCATTTTGGACATCGATCCTCACACATTGCTCAGGACCATAGGCGAGTACATTCTCTGACAGTTTTTTATTATTTTTGATGATTACTATGATTCTAGTTTGTAGTGTTATACTTGATTTCCGATATAGTGGATACATGGGCTAGTATCATAGATACCTATCATAAAGAGTCGTGATTGGATCCATTGTACTAGCCGAGGATAGGGAAATATTAACAAGTTATGTGATCATACCCCTCCTTACATGCATTATAGCTCACCCCACATCTCATGTAGGGTATAGTCTGACCATATTATATGCCTTTATAGCATATTATATATGATTAGCCTGACTCTTGCTCGCATCATAGCTAACCAGATGGTTAGCCTAACCTCATATGTATCATAGCTAATCATATATAGCTAGCATAATCTAGTCCCAAGGCGATCACAGAGCAAACTAATATTTCAAGGAACTTAGCCAGTATTTTTATTCCTCTATTTCTAGTTCATACATTGCTAGTATTTATATTTTGCTTTTCTTTGCTTACCATGTATCTGTGATATGATGATTGTCTCTCTAGTTTTTCTTACATTCTAGTATTTTATTCCATTATGTATATTCTTTACTCGCTACTTTATAGTTTGTATTATTAAAATTGGAAATGCTGTTATTGTTGGTACTTCGCTCCAATCCTAACTGGATAATATTTTTCAGAGGATCTCGAGAACTTTTATCCCACTTATTATGGATCGAGAGTAGATGATGGGTATATTCCAGAGCCTCGGGATGACCCACTACCTATAAAGGAGACACCAGTAGTGACTTAGCTAGTTATATTACATTATACTGGATATATCTCCAGCCTTGATACATTGAGTTGTTATTATTTCTGAGATTTATTTTGAGTTTGAGTTATCTAGACTCTTAGAATTAAAATTATTGTTTGATATTTTATATCTAGACTTGTGTTGGAACTTCTTTTATATTATTTTATATCTTTATCGTGTCATTCATCTTCCTATAGATATTATTGTGATTGGGTATTGCTTGTGATATTACATTTATATTCATCTTATCCTCCTTATGGAGCTCAGATCATTGACAGATTATAAATTATTGTGATATGTGATAGATAGTATTGTGACCTAGACAACGTTCTACCGTCGATGATGCGACGTAGGCTGGACGTACCCACGACTCATACCCAATTTCTGGGTACGGATCTTGACATATTTTTATGGTGGCCCATGCAGGTCAAAGTCGCAACTAGTGCGATATTGTAGTAGTACTCATACCTAGAATGTTATTGCGAGCCTGCTATAGGATATAGGATATATGATGAAAATATACTCAATCACAACTAGAAACTTTAACTATTGATTTTGCTATCCTTATCATCATGAATATTTTTTTCTTGAATATTATTGTCCTTCTTTGACGATATTGTATCTTGTTCCCTATTGATATTTTTTTTAATCTGTCTTCAGGATGTCGCCTAAGACCAGATCACAGAGATCAGGACCCGCAGCTTCAGAGAGGTCTGCCACCTCTCGACCTGCCACCCGGGCAGCTGGAGCTACTCCTTCTGCTTCACTTGTTTACATAGGAGTTTCGACAACTTTTGGGAGTCCTCCTCCCCCACCTTTCCAGAGGGCTGCCCCAGTTGTTGCGGAGGAACTACCACCATCGCTACAGTTTTCTTTTCCGGGAGGTGTGCCTGCTGAAGGTGAACGGATGTTTTCTTTGATCCAGGGCATAGTAGATGTCCAGAGGGTGTCAGCGGAGGCTCAGCGTGTTCAGACTGAGGCACAGAGGGTACAGGTAGAGGTGCACCAAGCGCAGACGAAGCTGATGAGATAGAGCATGGAGAATGCTCACCGGGTGTCTCTACAGGCAGTGGAGAGAGTTTTCCAACAACATCCTGGCCAGCCGCAGCAGCAGAGGCCAGGCACTATTGTGGACTTCAAGATGATGTCACCTCGGGAGTTTAAGGGTACTGAGGGGATACTCTACGATGGCATTCATGATGTCCGACCACAACATCGTTGTTGTTGCTTGATCAGCTTAGTGTTCGACAAGATATTGAGCTTGTGGACCGTTATTTGGGGATCCAGTCCCAGCATGTCTTTGTAACTCCAGACAAAGACATCGATGTATTCTCTGACTAGCTATAACAGGGATTCCCGATCCTCATCGGACAAACTTTTATTGATGAAGATAGTTTTAGGGGGAGGATGCATTGCCCATATCGATTTATACGACTTCGTCCTCATTAGAAGATTCCCATTGCTCGAACTGCATCTCCCATTGTACATCTAGGTATTGGGCCCACGGTTCTACTTTAAAAGTTTAATTGGATCCTCGTCGTCTTTCTCAGGGTCAGCTGACACCATGTTAGCAGACAATGTTTGTTTGAGCATCTCCTCGATACTGACATTGGTGTTCCAAGCGGAAGATTCTGAAGAGTGAAAATATAACTTATCTTCTTCATCCGAGCCTTCGGGGGTTATGGAAGGTATGGCGTACCTTAAGCCATACTTGATCTTATGGTAGTAGTCCTCAGACATGCCTGAAGGAGCCTGTAGACGCAGAGACAGCCATCGGCTTTTTTCGTAGTTTAAGCCCCTAGCGGCTTTCAGGTCGTACCCCATCTTCTAGATAAGGTGCTTGGTTTGAGAGCTGTACCGGTAAAGTAGTATTTTACCTATATTGAGTTATGAATTTAGTTCCTCTGGGACGGAGGATTGAGGACTTTTTACCCTGCTGAAGATGATGAGTTTGTCTCCCCTCTTTCTTGATGGAACTATGAAGTAGGATTTTTGATTGGGGAGAACTCGGTTCACTATATAGGTGGAAGTCACTTGTGTCTGTAGGTGAAAGCCTAGACCATGCTCCCTGGAATATAATGTGCTGAGATGTACAATATCCGAGTAGTTCAAAGATAGCCCATTATTCATAAAATAAGGCACTACATCGTCAAGAGAAGGGACGTTAGCATAAGCGGCTACATACTCCTCCAGTTCATCCTTTCCGAGATCTACCCTAGTGTGAGCGACAGTTTCAGAGGTCTCCTGCACAACTTTACCACTAGAGGTTCGAAAGTCATAGTAGGTGTCGGATCTTTCTTCAACGGTCGACTCGGTTTACGAAGGCGAACGACCATAGGTTCGGGTGCTTTCTTGTGAAGTTTTACCATGAGGGGAGGGGCTGTGTCGAGAGCGCGTGCTTTGAGATGGACTCTCAAGGGCTTGTCCGGTGTTTTCCCAGTCTCTGCCTTATCGTTGGTGTCATTGCCACCTTCATCTTGGTGGACTTGCTTGTAGAAGATCGAGTCAGAGTAATAGGCCTTAACCACTTTGAATGGATCCATGTCGGCAAATTATGTCTTGACGATGCCATAATCGTCTACGTACTTCAAGCACTGGTGTAAGGATGACGGTACGATCATGTACTGGTGTATCCACGAACTTTCCAACAAGACGTTGTAGGATATGTCTACGTCTATGACGTAGCAGGTGACCTCTATTTTCAAATCGCGATCTGGCATTTCAAGCGAATATTTCCCAGAGGGTAGCTTCTCTCTCTAAGATGATGTTGTTTGACGAGTTGGGGTCGATGTGCATCCGGTCCACCTTGATGACACCGATGTACCCTGTGTAATACAGAGAACGATCGTGAGGATTGTTTTTTAGCAATATGTCTTCTTGTTAGAACGTGATATTGGGCATCGCCTCCATCACATTATTGTAGTAGGGGCATGTGGCGGGATCCTCAGCTGACGGCTTGACCTGCGCCAGGTAGGTGTCGGCATTTTGCTATGCCTCACTCAGAGCAACCCGAGTGTCTTTGGAGAGTCGGAGAAGCTCTAATAGCGACAACTTCGCTGGGGTATCGGCCAGTTATGCCAAGATGTCGAAGTTGTAGGGCTTCTCCAGCTCCTGAGCGATATCTTTATGCAGCAGTTTATGGAAGCAAGTTTCTTTCTGCTTGAACTTGTCCGTTGTCGGAGGCTGGGAGAACCCGGATCGGATGTTGCAAATGGGAGCGCACCATCGCCCGGGATATCGTACTCTCGTTGGTACGTCAGTCCTGACCTTGTCGTTCCTGCTATGGCTTCTTCGAAAGGGAGAGAAACTGTGTAGCAGGACTTGGACTTCTTGCCCTTGGACTTAGCGGTAGAAGGTGTTGCCTGTTGCATCAAGTCTGGAGCAAGATCTGGATGAACGCACATCACCTTCCTATGTAATGTGGTGAGGGATATCAGTTCGGCTGTTTGGTCACGAGCTGGCGGAAGATTGACAACCTCCATTATTGCCATAGGGATCGGGATTACTCCATCTTAGGCATCTGTCGCCATAAAGTTACCGAACTGAAGAAATACCATGTTAGCGGCAACAGTTTTGTTATCGAAGTCCAAGGTGAGGGCCTTGGTGTCGAGCAGACGTTGGGTGTACCGCTTCAGTGAGTGGCAATCCTATATCGCATCATGGACATATCGATGGTAGTAGCAGTACTTCGGATTATTCACATCGACTGCCTCAATAGGGCGCTTGACGTTGGGGAGCCGAAGCTTGTTTTCCTTCATTAGCATGTCAAAGATTGTCATGACTTCATCATCTTTGAAAGAATAAGTTTTCTTTGATTTTGGAGCCTCTGCGGGCTTTTGCTCGGGCTTCTTGGTTATATTGGCGACAAGAGCCTGCTTTCCCTTGACATCCCGGGCATTATTTCTGTTGTTGTTGCTGTTGTAAGGATATTTCCCCTATCATCAGCGACGGGGATCTGTATTCCTAAGAGGCGGACGTCCTTTACTTTCTTCTCAGCACCGATAGCGTTTATGATGAATGTCGTCCAGTCTTTAAACTGAGAGTCGTCCATCCAAAGTCTGGCCGTGGGCAGGAGATTTCTCCGATAGGTGTCCATCAGCGTGGACTCAGGATTACCGGGAGATAACTTTAGCGCCGCTTGCATGTACCGCTCGATATATTCCCGTAAAGACTCTTTGTCCCTTTGTGTGATGTCCATTAAAGAGGACATCATCATGTTATTTCTTCCATCATAGAAACAAGAAAGGAAAAGATCTTTGAGGTCGTCAAACGATAAAATACAATTATCCTGGAGGCTGCAGAATCAATCAAAAGCAATTCCAGACAATGCCCCGACAAAAAGCTTGGTTAAGAGGGCTTCATTGTGAGGTAGATGTCCCATTGTCGTCTAAAAGTAACTCATAAATTGACGGGGAGATGTCTTCCCATCAAATAGAGTCCAGTTAAAGGGCTTGTACTTGGACGGGTATGGTACATCCATCACTCGAGGGGATACGGTTGTCAAATCCCGAGCTCATGTAGTGAGTCCCGATTGCCTATTGAGTCTAGGCTGGCTCGGAGTTCTCGTACCTCCCTGTAATCCCCCTAATCCAAATTTAAATAATTAATGAGTTTTAGAAATTTGTACGTATAAAAGTATTCGAATATATAAACACATGGGTATATAGATTTACATACAACTACAATGTAATATTAAAAAATAATAATAAATAGTAGTGATAATAGTAATAATAGTAGCAATAATAATAACAACAACAAAAGCAAAAAGTAGGAATAATAACAATAATAGTAATAAAAAATGAATAAAGAATAGGAAAGAAAATAATATATAGAAATGGAAATAAATAGAAAAAACTAAATAGATAAATAAATAAATAAATAAAATAAGAGAATAAAAGAAAAGAAAAGAAATTATAAAAAAAATTGTTACCAAAGTAACAAAATTTATCCCATGTTCCTTTTGTCGCATAACTAAACAAAGTCATGCAAGTCCTAATCTTCCAATGTCTATTACAGAACATACTCAAAAGTTTCCATTAATCTTCCAAATTTTGGCACCTATATGTATAGTGTCCATTGTTCATCTCCTGGTGCAGAGCTTCCACATTCAAGGGGGGTAAGTCATTTCACTCACAGTAGCTATCTCCTTTGTTGAGTCGTACAAATGGATATTTTCAAAATCCAATTCAAAACTAAGGAATCTTTTAAATACAAAACAAATCAGAATCCAAACTAACATTTGAATCTTTCTGAACCCATAGATATACATCGACGTATCCATCCAACCCTGTAAACCCTCTCGAGAATCCTCCACCCTTACAGACCATCTCCGCCTACAGCCGCCCGACTATCACCCTTGCCGACTGACCGCCGCCGTCGATTGCTCACGCCGCCGGAGCACCACCAAACCCGCCTTGCGTGCTCACGCATAGCAGTGCGCAACCCCGAACCCCCAACTTCATGGTAAGTTATCTCCCTCATCGCCGCATCGTTTTATGAACGATTTGTCTGTATACGCTCAAAACCTGACCCCCTAGGAATTCCTTCAAGTGGAACAAATTTTTGAGCCCCGGATTGATCGAAAAATCGACCGAAAGCTGGCCGAAAAACTGTTCAAAAATAGTTCAGAAATTTAATACAACTGCACCTGTTCATGTCCAATTTTCCATCAATCCATTTAATATTTTTAAATTTTAATTAAAAGGACTTCTTCACAACATAACCAAGATTATTTATGTCCATTTAGTTTTTCATAGTTTGCTTTATTTGTTAAGATATTTCTGTTAGAAGTTGACCAAAAATATGTTTTATAAAACCCAAAATCCTGCAATACGAAGTACGCTTTGCCAAACTGGACCACCTCATCTCGTACCAATTGCACCAAAAGGTGCGTATGGTATATCCTAATGTGTGGACTTTCGCAAAAGTTGAATTGGACGTGTGTGCGCATCAGAATTAACCCGTATCCGTAAAATGTCATCTGTATTGATGTTTTGCAAATTTTTCTATTTATTTGTGTGCGCTCGTCGGATCACCATAAAACTTGCGCCATTAGACTCACAGTATTTGACTTGTCCTATAACTCGAGTTTCTATCAATTTTGAGTCAGTCAACCGATCGATATTTCGCGGGCCCTAAGATTCAACTTGACAAGCAATTTTGTGATCGGCTCATCGGAATCCAAAAATTGAATATCGTTGAGTTCGTATCATCGTTTAGGATTTATTTGACCTATAATTTATCTCATTTAGAGACCTTTACTCCTGGCATGTATTTCGGTGCTAAGTGGACCACACGCGAACCCCGACCCAAAATTATCGTTTTGTCCCTGTGTCCAAATTGGACTTATGGGTAGTCAATCCTAGCTATTTTTTATATTCTGGAAATGTTGGTGATGTCTATTGTAGCACCCGAAGATGTTTGTACTGCTCTTATATTTTCTAGTTTAATGTACCTGATGACTTGAGTCGTTTCAGCACCAAATAACTGCCAGACAAGTATACCTTGCCATGATGACTGTTTATTTACATTTTGTACATCATATTGCATTCATGTTACTTATTTATTTAGTTATTTTCTTATAAAAATTGTGCGTCCAAGATAGACTTGGGTGCAACGACAAGTTGCGTTGTCTTTATTTTATTTACCATGCATATTGACCTAGAGTTATATGACCACCATATAATTGTGAGGTATTCTTATATGTCCTAGACCTTGACACGTACTTTGTACATACACGGATGTGTGACATATGTGAGAGGGCACGAACCATCGTATTCGGGTCGCTCCCAATACGTAATGGACGTGTGTCAGCTTAGTTCATATTTAGTGTCTAAGTGCATTCATTGACTTCGTTGTGAGAAAATGTACGTGTTGTGTCAGGGATACGATCCGGATAGTCGTTTGGGTGGGGAGGATATACACGAGTCATTTGGGCTACTTTACACTTTCCCTATTCACCCGTACACTCTGCTGGAGATGCGAGATTTATGACCCTATATTATTTGGCGGCCTCTGACGTCGATGATGTTATGCACGAGGCCCCTGATACTCCGAGAGATATCACGCCAATCCCATTATTTCAGCCAGACAGCCCATTCATGCAAATGTTATCCTTAATTGTATTCACGTAACTTAGTTAGTTTACCTAGTGCATTTGTTTATATTTAGTTTATGATTGGCATATTTTTATGTATCTTGTTATGTCCCTTTGAGGACCTGGTCCCTTTCTAGGTGTAGACGATCACGATGATTTGTAGGAGCACGGACCCAAACTTGCTACTTCTTTCTCTTTCGAGGAGGTCTTCCCTTCGAGCCTCTCTGATCATTAGATAATGTACTTATTATATTTTCTATTATATTCTAGTTTGGTAGTAGATTTGTCTTCATCCAACTATTAGTTCTTTTCATCTATATCATACTTAATTCAGTTATATAGTTGATTGGTTATTCTTTTCTATTTGGTTTTGTGGATGAGATTAGTATGGCCTGTGACTTATGAAATTATATGCCACTTATGAATTAATATTCATAATACAGCGTACGTATGTGTTGTGGTTTCCATATATTGGAGTTGCCATATACATACGGATGACATGCTTACGTATTCCTATTCCTACATATTTTGGGACTGGGGCGTGACAAGTTTTTGGATGGCCCATGCAGGTCGAGAGTATATTGTCTTGGTTACGGTACTGTACCGAGCATGCCTGCAAATTGGATTAGAGTATAGGATCTCATCCACATATTTGACTTCCTTCCTTGATGTCGTTCTGAATCCTTTTAACTCATTTATCTTCCTTGGACCTCGAAACTATATTCGCTTAATTACCTTGACATCCAAACATTATTTCTTTACATCTTCCTATTTAATGTACTTCTCTAATAGTTCCTTGAGTATAGTCTTCTGCCAGAATATAGGAATCCTCGTTGTTAAGGTTAGGAGATAATTATGATAGCATATCTACTAAGAAAAATAAATTAGAATATTGGCAGCTCTCAAAAGTTTAGCATACCTAATGAACCCTAGCATCCAACACCTGTAAATTGATTGACCATTATCCCTTAATATATTTAGGAATGACTTGAGAGTAGTATAGAGACTACTAGGGTTAGTTAGAAATTTGACCATATTGTTTGACCCTGGTACTGAGGAACCAATAGAAATTCAAGGTTGAATGGCAGGACTAAACTTAACCTTCATAGTGAGATAATATAAGCGGACTATAAATTCAGATTCTTGTCTTGATATTAGCAGAGCAGTACCTTAGGAAACCCAGAAAAATGAACCAATACCTTAGTAAAAGTAAGGGTACCCTACCTTCACCTTAGTAGATCTCCTAGAATCTATGACCATCGTTGAGTCATACTTGGGTCTTCATGAGTCACTGACCGTGCCATATCATCCAATCATGAGTAATTATCTTTTCTTTTTTTATAATTCCTTGTCGTTACTTTGATCATTCAATATTGCAAATGATCTGAATCCTTCCTAAATCGTGCCAACCTAGGAGACTATCATATCCTCGTGAATATCATCTTCCCTTAGGAAATAGGTCATCATCCAACTATTTATATATTTTTCCATCTTGAGTTAATCCCTCCCTCCATTATAGATCAATTGTCATAGCTCTTTACCCAATTAAAACCTATTAAATGATTAAAATCTTTTCCTTGATTATACCTCGAATGCAGAGACTAGCATACCACTTCCCTTAGAAAACCATAATTTTATCAAGAGTCTCTCTATTTAATTTTATATCTTGTTTATCCGAAACCTTAACGCTCGTTATTTGTGCGTTGACTAATATTCTCCTTCATCTTTCAAATCGTGACACCTTACCCTTCTAATTGTATGCCAAATATTTCCTTTTATGTTAGGATATATAGCTTGATAGGATTATACTTTGTT
Organism: Iris macrosiphon; assembly: GCA_036927795.1. Taxonomy (NCBI): domain Eukaryota; kingdom Viridiplantae; phylum Streptophyta; class Magnoliopsida; order Asparagales; family Iridaceae; genus Iris; species Iris macrosiphon. Next base: position 135,260,571 of record JAYESA010000015.1, on the reverse strand, counting down.
AATCTTCAATTTTAAATTTTTGTGCTTAGTAGTTAGAACTTGAAAGTTTGAGTTGTTCATTTAGATTATGATTTTAGGATTATCCTTCAGTTTCAAATCAAGTAATCTGTTTCACATATCTCAATATCGGTTATATCCTCTCTCACTTGAGAGCCAGCAACTTCTCCATTCTTAATATTAACACCTTTTGTTCTATAAGTACTGCTTATAATTAAGAATTAAGGATGACTATCACCCTATAAAGTTTTTAATGCAGTAGGATACCCTAATAGTACCAAGATCCTTTTCGTGTATACCTTAATAAGAGTTTTTATTTTATTTACAAGAACAAGGCTATTTTGTAAAATCTCAATAAGGCAATTACAATACTAGTTGAATCTTTGTAAGTTCGGTAGCATTTCTTACAACCTAGCATCATATAGTCCTTATGACCCATTAATGAAGTATAATTGAATGACACTAATTATATACTAGTGTAAGGATATAGGGTTATTGTGACTGTAGAATTTTAGAGGTCCATACCCCAAATGGTCAATCATAGACTTAGACAAGAAGTTAGTATGACAAATGTAGAGGAACAAACATCGGACAAGTCTTAGATTCTTAATCAACTTGAACTAATTATACTTTCATTCATCATAATCTCGCATATTTATATTTTTGGAGTATCTTGACTTATACTGCAATTATAGTATAGTTTTGCAAGCTTATTATTTTATCGAGCTTGTTCATGACACATGTGTTATTGGGGACACCCACTAATAAATTATATAATTAGCATTGATGTATTACGGTCTGATCAACCTTAGTGCACTTGGTTCGCTCTTTATATGACTATTTTATGTAGATTGAGATATAGTTGACTTAACTTATTAGACGAACATACTTGCCCTCTAGACCGGTCAGAGCATATCATATCGGTTACATAACTATACTAATACGAGCCTACGAATAGGAATTTACCAAAATATGATCTCATATGTAACTGCCCTGACAACTCTCTTTTGAATTCTTCAATCGCCCTTAACCCCGCATTTGTATTCGATCACTTCTTCCTTGAACTCTTTATTATTATTTTTTATTTTCCCCTATTTTGGAAAGGCGAACACTCGTGTTTGATGAAAGTTTGACACATGGATAGTACTAGATCTATATACCTTGCTATGACACAAGATTCTTGGAGTATAGATAGAAGTAGAATTTTATATATATGGTGACTTAACAGCTATAATGATAGGATGATATTATAACTATATGGCATACCTACGGAATTGGTAGACGACACAAGTAGTATTACTAGTACCCTTTTTCCTATCAACATCTCGTTCCCTTGGGTTACTCATCTCTTCAACTGTATCCTTCATACCATCGATTCATGGTGCAAGTTCTTCTTGTACTAAAAATTATTCGTGCCATATTACCTTATTTAAATCAGATCAGACTGGCCTTAGAATCTAATATATGATTTATATTTTCTTCCTTCCAAGTTTGAGGGACGATAATTCGTACTTGACCCTCATCTACCATATTACTTCTCTTATTTACCAATTGTGCGTTATTTTTAATTTCGAGAAGGAAATTCTTGTAAGTTGGGTAGAATATAATCTCCCTATTCAAATTTAAATAATTAATGAGTTTTAGAAATTTTTGCATATAAAAGTATTCAAATATATAAACACATGGGTATATAGATTTACATACATCTACAAATTCATGTAATATTAAATAATAATAATAAATAGTAGTGATAATAGTAATAATAGTAGCAATAATAATAATAACAACAAAAGCAACAAGTAGAAATAATAACAATAATAGTAATAAAAAATGAATAAAGAATAGGAAAGAAAATAATATATAGAAATAAAAATAAATAGAAGAAAAACTAAATAGATAAATAAATAAAATAAGAAAAGAAAATATAAAAAAAAATTCCAAAGTAACAAAATCCATCCCATGTTCCTTTTGTCCCATAACTAAACAAAGTCATGCAAGTCATAATCTTCCAATGACTATTATAGAACATACTCAAAAGTTTCCATTAATCTTCCAAATTTTGGCACCTATATGTATAGTGTCCATTGTTCACCTCTGTCACTACCACATTTTCTAGAAAAGGATATTTTAGTAATTTCATAATTAATTAAATATTGTGCATGTTAAATAATTATTGTTGTATTATTTAATTATTGTTAGATGTTAGTTATTTATTTTGGACTTGTGTTAGTGGACCTAACTAGTTTAGTTTAGACTCATGGACAAACATGTATTAATTGTTAGAATTGAGCCCATTAGAAAGCCCATTGATTATTTAATTAAACCATTAGACCATAAGCTTCCCTACTTAATTATTTCTTCATGAGAGGCCCCAAGGGATATAATGGACATTACATAGTGGCTTGAGGAAGGGGTAGAGGGGGCCGGCCTATATAAAAAGAGGGAGAAAGTTTCTCTCTCCTTTTTTCATTTGAAAAATAGATCTAGAATTTTTCTCAACCAAATTTCTTCATTCCACATCATTTTCCTACCAAATTCCACCCCCAATTCCTTTCCAAATCACCATTGGAGACTAGTGGAGCAAGAATCTAGAAGAAGGAAGCAAGGATCTACAAAAAGGAGCAAGAATCTACAAGTTGGAGGCCAATTTTATCATATTTGGAGGTTGCATTGGGAATCCATCTCCCAATAGGTACAATTCAGTTTTTTTTCCTTAATTTAGGTTCTAAATCTGACATTTAACCATGAGAAATCAATCCATATTCATAGGCTACCCATAGAATTTGTTTTGTGTTCATAGGAGGCCTATTGAGAAAGTTATGGTGCTTTGTGTCAATTTTATGGAAATTTCGAGATTTGACATTTGTTGTGTGTGTCAATTGGTCCTATAGATCAATTTGGCATATGCATGTGTGTTTGGGACTAGTGTCATATCCACAATTGGGTACGTGTAGGTCATATCCTAATAATTTGGTGATACGTGTTGATTTGGGGGTTTTTCCTCCGACACGGGACTTTATGCATGTCATATTTTGACACAGACACGTAAATTTGTGTTTGACTCTTCGTATTGTTCATAAATAATATATTAGACTTGTTCGTGTCCTTCGGGGTACGTTTGGATGTGTGGTGGACTCGTGTCGCAAGCGTATCCTAGATCTAGTAGGATACGGGTGTGATATGCTCCATGTGTTTGTGCAATTTAATTTTTAGATCTATTTCTAAATTGTTCTTAGTCATGGTGATGTGTAATTATATATATATATTATTGTGTATATATTTATGTATTAGTGTGTCATGGATCTATATATCTATGTGTATATATATTTATGTAGCTATTCTTCTACATATGTATAAGATATTAATTATTGTAGTATATATATAAATATTGTAGTGTATATATATATATATATATATATACGTGTACGTATAAGTTGTAGTTATATATATATATATGTTACTATATATGTGTATGTTATGTTATATGTATTATTGTAGATATGTATATATGTATATAGAGGAGTGTATAAATATATTTATATGGTAGTAGTTATATATATAAGTATACATATATTATGTGTTATATATAAGAGAGAGAGAGAGAGAGACCAGCCGAGTTTTAGCGACAGCAGCCACGGCTATAGCAACAGCAACAATAGTGATAGCAACAGCATTAACAGCAGCACAGTAGCAGCTGCAGCAGTTTTAGCAACAACAGTCGCAGCATCATTTGCGACAGCAGCAGCAATAGCAACAGTAGCAGTTCAGCAACAGCGACAGCAGCAGGAACCATCGTAACAACAGCGGTATCACCAACGTATCAGCATCCTCAGCGATGGGCAGCAGTGGCCTTTAGTGACGGTTCTGCCATTTTTTATATATATTATATATTTATTTATTATTATTATATATATATATATATATATATATATATATATATATAGGGTATTAGTATATATGTATTTAGTTCCTAATTGTTATTATACTTTAGTATGCTATACTTTTAGTAGTGGGTTGTTAACATATAGTTATTATGGGTAGTTAGTATATATATGAAGTTGTGGCTTTTACCTTGAGATACCAAGGTAAGTATCAAGGTATTTGGGGATGACCAAGGTATTGGGTTTGGGTATCATGATTAAGATATAGTGTTGCGATACCAAGTTGGTTCAAAACCAAGGTATCCATTTAGCATTTGTAATTAGTATTTTATATATTTAATATTGTTTGATATATGTATATGTGATATTGTATCTCCTATTTTTGTTTTCTTAGATACGGTATCCTAATATCCTAATATATAGCTAGTATGACCAAGATTCTTAATATTTGAACCCAATATCATTAAGATAGACTCATGCAACCTAGAAATAGATAGTTTGACATAGTTGACCATAGTTGACCATAGTTTGACCATAGTTTGACCGATTTGACTTAGAGTTGACCTTGTTTGTCTTTTTAACTTAGAATTGGCTTTTTGACCTAGAAGTTGACTGGTTTAACTTATTTTCTTTCTGAAACCTTATATTGATGTTATATTCCATATCTAGGTCTTCAAGGCACCGTATTAGACTTCTGTGAGACTATTCTTTGGACTTCAGGCGAGTATATTCTCTGATAGTTTCTCATTTATAATATCCTCTATGTTCATTGTATTTAGTGTAGATATCCATGCTTCTTGACACGATGGTTACACGGATTAGTATATCCGGATCTCGTCATGAGATGTTATTCCTTGGTGTATGGTGTATCTTTTGCAAGTATTGTTTCATTGATTATGTTGTACATATACAGACACTGATTCTCGGGAAGACTATCTTCTTAGGGAATCTCGTGCCATATCATACCATGGTTAGTTCTACTATACCAGTCGGAGGTGGAGAGTATTAGTGTAGATATGTGATCATACCTTCCTGTGCAAGTATTATTTTCCTATAAGTGTTGGTCATACACCGCACGTATGACTAACCAGGCCATTATTCCTGTGCAAGTTCTCAAGCCGATCATATGTTAAAGCTAGTGCTCACTCACTTAGTCATTAGTATTCTTATTCATTGACACATTATTTATTATTGTATTTATTCTAGTATTTTCTTATTGTGTATCTCTTGTATTTATTGTGCATCTTGTATATTCACATCTATTTACTATTACATAGTTTTTATCATTGATTAGAACTGCTGTTAGAGATATACTCTGCTCCTTTCCTAACTGGATATATTTTTCCCAGATGACACTGAGGAGTAGTACCCTACACATTATGGACCTTAGGATGTTGTGGGTTTAGAGTCAGAGACCCTGGCTCAGAAGGGACTTATCCCAACTGAGACAGATTACCCGGGATTGGTAGCTTCTTAGTATTCTTGTACTGGATTTGTCTCCAGCTTATTTGTTAGTATTCTTTTAGACTCATTGATGTTATTATTTCAGACTCAGGAGTTGTATGTGGCTATTACATTCTTTATCATATTCGTGCTCGTATCTATCTTAGATCTGTGATTGAGTATATTAATATTGTTGGTGGTTCATTATATTGCTAGATAGATTATCCAGACAGCGTTCTACCGTCGATTCTGCGACGTAGGCTGGGCGTTGTTCCCGACTTGCATCCCTACATCGGGTGTGGGTCGTAACACATTTTTAGTGGTGGCCCATGCAGGTCTTTTTTCGATGTCGCAATTAGTACGATTCGTAGTGGTGCTCTGAGTTGAGTGCTATTACGAGCCTGTTTCAGGATATAGGATGTAGGCTATAGGCTGAGAATACTCAATCACATCTAGGAAAATTCTTTTGATTCATTCAACTATTCTCTTTTCATATTGATACTTGATCTCTTAAACTGTCCTTTCCTTGAGTATCTTATATCATGTGCCATATTTATTCTTTCTTTCGCTTTGTCTCAGGATGCCGCCTAAGACTAGATCGCAGCAGGGGAGAGCAGTTTCTGAGAGGTCTGTGACATCCCGAGGGCCTGCACCAGTCACTTCTCCGGTGATTGGAGTGTCAGCTGCTTTTGGAGGTCCACCACCTACTCAGAGGACTATGCTAGTTGTATCTGAGGGGCTTCCACCTCCACCTCCCGTGCCAGTAGATGCGACGTAGATGTTTACACTATTTTATGAGATGCTCGAGGCATAGAGGGCTTAGTCTGAGGCACATCAGAGGCAGATCGATATTTTACGGCAGGGCATCGAGAGTGCTCATCATCTTGCTCGTGTCGTAGTAGAGAGAGGAGTTCCGGTCCAGCAGCAGGTTGCTCCTCAAGTTGCTCAGCTTCGGCCAGGCAATATTCAGGACTTCAAGAAGCTGGAGCCTAGGGTCTTCAAGGGGACGGAGGGCATCGTCTATGCTGATGATTGGCTCGAGGATATTGAGCATCTTATGAGGGTGTCCCGTCTTTTTGAGGATCTGAAGGTTGAGGCGGTAGGACTTCAACTGTTCGACGTCGCCCGCACTTGGTTCAGGAATGAGCCGATTCTTGTTGATGCGGGACAATCTTGGGAGGTATTCAAGGACCTCTTCAAGAAGAAGTTCTTCGCTCGGGCAGACAGGCTAGACTTGGGGAGGCAGTTTGAGAGCCTCATTCAGGGGAGCATGTCTGTGGAGGAGTACGCTGCGGAGTTCGGCAGGTTGAGCCGATTTGCAGAGTATTTGGTGAGAGAGCTGGAGGTTTGGGCTATTCATTTTCATGATGGTCTAAACTGGGAAGTAAAGATCCTCATTCCATCTTTTTATGAGACATACTCGGAGATACTTCCAGAGGCACGCAAGGTTGAGCGGGAGTTGGGTTTGAAGCCCAAGAGAGATTGTGATTCTTTTTTGGGGACAAACAGCAGTGTAGTATCTGCCAAATGTCCTTATTCCAGTCCAGGCCTTTCAGCAGCCGCAACAGCACCCAACTCTAGCTTGGGCACCATTTTACTAGGCACCACAGCAGCAGAGGCAGTTACAGCAATCTTCCTGCCACTTTTGCAAGAAGCCCGGCCATATCTGGGAAGTTTGTAGGAAGAGGTTGAGAGTTTGTTTGTATTATGGTACTGAAGGGCATCAGTCGAGAGAGTGTCCTTGTCGTGCAGTGTAGGGAGCAGCTTCAGCTCCGAGGGCACAGACGAGACCACCTACAGTACAACTGAGGGGACCGCTTCCGACACAGTAGCAGCATTATATCTAGCATCAGCAGCAGGGAGGTGCACGTTAGGGACGAGCATTTGCTTTGACCATCGAGGAGCACGAGCCCACCGGAGATGTCATCGCAGGTTCTATTCTTCTTGATTCCATTCCAGCTTTAGCTTTGCTTGATAGTGGTGCTTCCCATAGTTTTGTATCTATTTTTTTTGCTCTGAAGCATGGTTTGGTAATTGAGTCTTTGCTTAGGACTTGCAAGATCATGACCGGGGGAGGCATTATCCTGGTTAATAATATTTGCAAGGATCGGAGAGTTAATCTAGGAGGCCGGGAGTTAAGTGTATATACTTGTAATGCCACTTCCGAGCTACGATATTATACTTGGGATTGATTGGTTGAGTAGGCTGTGCTATTATAGACAGTAGAGGAGGTAGAGTTTTGTTTGGTCCGCTAGGAGAGCCAGAATTTGAGTTTGCTAGAGGAGCTGCAAAGCAGGAAGAAGGCATTATTTTTGGAGCTATGATGGAAGACAAGGAGTTGCCGCATCCGTTGATAGCAGAGTTCTTGGATGTGTTTCCTGAGGAATTGCCAGGATTGCCACCAGATCGAGATATTTAATTCTCTATAGACTTGGTGCCAGGTGCAGAACCAATTTCGTAATATGTCTATAGAGTAAACAACAGCGAGCTGGTCGAGCTGAAGAAGCAGGTAGACGAATTACAGGATAAGGGGTTTATCAGATCGAGTTCTTCACCGTGGGGAGCCCTGGTATTGTTTGTATCGAAGAAGGATAGATCGGTGCGTATGTGCATTGATTACAGGGCTTTGAATAATCTCACTATCAAGAATAAGTACCTTTGCCATGGATTGATGATCTGTTTGATCAGTTGAGTGGTGCCAAGATATTTTCTAAGATAGACTTGAGATCATGCTACCACCAGGTGAAGGTGAAGCCGGAGGACATACCGAAGACTGCTTTTAGAACTCGGTATGGTTAGTACGAGTTTATGGTGATGCCGTTTGGGTTGACTAATACACTGGCGGTATTTATGAACTTAATGAACAAGGTATTCCATCAGTACCTTTATAAGTTTGTGGTGGTGTTCATCGACGACATACTCATATACTCAAAGACATCGGAGGAGCACGAGGAGCATTTGCGGATTGTATTGGATGTGCTGAGGAAGGAGAAGTTGTATGGGAAGCTGTCCAAGTGTAGGTTCTTCCTGGACAAGGTAGAGTTCTTGGGGCATGTTGTGACTGGTGATGGCATTTCAGTGGATCCGAAGAAGATCGCAGCAGTAGAATCTTGGAAGACCCCGAGTTCGGTAGCAGAGATCAGGAGTTTCTTGGGATTGTCAGGCTACTGTAGGAAGTTTGAGCAAGATTTTTCGAGGATTGCCGAGCCGATGACCAGGCTCACCAGGAAGGATGTAGAGTTTATTTGGACGGAGGATTGCCAGGTTGCTTTTGAGAAATTAAAGAAGAGGTTGGCGTCTGCCCCTATTTTGACGTTGCCATCAGGGTTGGGAGGTTTCACTATTTATAGTGATGCATCAGGAAAAGGTTTGGATTGTGTTCTTCAGCAGAATAGAAAAGTGATTGCCTATGCATCTAGGCGATTGTGTCCTCATGAGAAGAACTATCATACCCATGATTTGGAGTTGGCAGTAGTCATCTTCGCCCTGAAGTTGTGGAAACACTATTTGTACGGAGAGCGTGTGGAGATCTTCACAGACCACAAAAGCTTAAAGTACATTTTCATGCAGAAGGAGTTGAACATGATGCAGCATCGGTGGTTGGAACTGATGAAGGATTTTGATATATCTTTGCAGTATCATCCTGGGAAAACTAATGTAGTTGCCGATGCCTTGAGTAGGTATCCGGTAGCTATGTTCTTGACGCATGATCGATATTTGTTGGAGGACTTGGAGAGCTTGGACATTGAGATGATAGTTCCTGGTTGTGCGATGCAGATATAGGGATTGCAGATACATTCAGATTTGATGAACAAGATTAAGGCAACACAGTATGAGGATGTATCTCTGAGGAGTATTAGAGCTCAGGTGAGAGCAGGATTGGAGGATGATTTCACCATTGCCTAGGATGGTTCTTTGCGGCATGGAGTTAGATTGTGTGTGCCTAGTAGGGAGCTGCAGGAAGCTCATTGCTCTCAGTATTCCATGCATCCAGGTGCCAACAAGATGTATTAAAATATACGAGAGAGTGTTTGGTGGTATGGCATGAAGAGGGATGTGGCACAGTTTATATCCAGACGCTTAGTGTGCCAGCAGGTAAAAGCCGAAAGGCAGAGGCCAGGAGATTTACTTCAGCCATTACCCATTCCAGAGTGGAAGTGGGAGAACATTACTATGAATTTTGTATTGACTACCACGATCTCCAGGAGGAAAAGACGCGATTTGGGTCATCGTTGATAGGTTGACCAAGTCGGCCCACTTTTTGCTTTTCAAGGTGGGTTTGTCTACGGAGAAGCTGGCAGAGATGTATGTGAGGCAGATCATCAGGATACATGGAGTTTCCATCAGCATAGTCTCGGATCGGGATAGTCGTTTCACTTCTTATTTCTGGAGGAGTTTGTAGGCGAGTTTGGGCACTCAGCTCAAGTTCAGTACTGCATATCATCCCCAGACAGATGGATAGACAGAGAGGATTATTCAGACTCTCGAGGATATATTGTGCACCTATGTACTAGATTTTGGGGGTTCTTGGGAGGACCATCTCTATTTGGTAGAGTTTGCTTATAACAACAACTACCAGGCTAGTATAAAGATGTTACCTTTTGAAGCTCTGTACAGTCGGAGATGTCGTACTCCTTTGTCATGGGATGATATTGGAGAGAGAGTTTTGCTTGGGCTAGAGACAGTTGTGGATGCAGCAGAGAAGGTTCAGTTGATCAGAGACAGACTTCGAGTGGCGCAGGACAGACAGCGGCATTGGGTCGATAGCCACCGGAGACCTTTGGAGTTCGAGGTATAGTTTAGATTTTGTTTTGTGCTTCTTATTGGTTGTTTGTTATAGATTAAGTTCTTAAGGTTATGTTTTATTCCAGGTGGATGGTTTGGTGTTTCTGAGGATTTCTCCGACACGAGGCACGATTCGCTTCGGTGAAGGCAGAAAGCTTAGTCCGCGATTCATCGGACCTTTCACTATTCTAGAGAGGGTCGGTGCAGTTGCTTATAGACTAGACTTGCCACCTATATTGGAGGGATTGCACAACGTGTTTCACATGTCGCAGTTGAGACGGTACATGGCAGATCCTAGTCATGTATTGGATCACTCAGAGATAGAGGTGGGCCCTACTCTTAGCTATTCAGAGCAGTCAGTTGAGATTCTAGATCAGAAAGAGAATGTGCTGAGAAACCAGACTATTCCTTTGGTATGCGTCGCATGGAGGCATCACTCTCCGGGGGAGTCTACCTGGGGGAGGGAGGATGAAATGCGAGAGCGTTGTCCATATTTGTTTGTGCCTTGAGGTATGTTCTTTCATAGTTAAGTTCTATTCTTTTGTTATGTTCTGTTATTTTTTGGGGGTAGTTTTCGTCTTTGAATTTTGAGGGCAAAATTATTTTACGGAGGGTAGACTTGTCACTACCATATTTTCTAGGAAATGATATTTTAGTAATTTTATAATTAATTAAATATTGTGCATGTTAAATAATTATTGTTGTATTATTTAATTATTGTTAGATGTTAGTTATTTATTTTGGACTTATGTTAGTGGACCTAACTAGTTTAGTTTAGACTCATAGACCAACATATATTAATTGTTAGAATTGAGCCTATTAGAAAGCCCATTGATTAGGAGGATGATTAATTTAATTAAACTATTAGACCAGAAGCTTTCCTCCTTAATTATTTCTTCATGAGAGGCCCCAAGGGGTATAATAGACATTACATATTATCTTGAAGAAGGGGTAGAGGGGGTCAGCCTATATAAAAAGAGGGAGAAAGTTTATCTCTCCTCTTTTTATTTGAAAACTAGATCTAGAATTTCTCTCAACCAAATTCCTTCATTCCACGTCATTTTTCTACCAAATTTCACCCCAATTCCTTCCTAAATCAACATTGAAGACTACTGGAGCAAGGATCTAGAAGAAGGAAGCAAGAATCTATAAAAAAAAGGAGCAAGGATCTACAAGTTGGAGGCCAATTTTATCACATTTGGAGGTTAAATTGGGAATCCATCTCCCAATAAATATAATTCAGTTTTTCTCCTTAATTTAGGTTCTAAATCTAAGATTTATCCATAAGAAATTAACCCATAAGCATAGGCTACCCATAGGATTTGGTTTTGTGTTCATAGGAGGCCTATTGAGAAAGTTATGGTGCTTTTTGTGTCAATTTTGGGGGAATTCCGAGATTGACATTTGTTGTATGTGTCAATTGGTCCTATAGATCAATTTGGCATGTGCTTGTATGTTTGGGGCTAGTGTCGTGTTCACAATTGGGTACGTGTAGGTCGTATCCCAACAATTTGGTGATACGTGTTGATTTGGGGGGTTTTCCTCCGACACGGGACTTTGTGCATGTCATATTTTGACACGGACACGTAGATTTGTGTTTGACTCTTCGTATTGTTCATAAATAATATATTAGACTTGTTCGTGTCCTTCGGAATATGTTTGGATGTGTGGTTGACTCGTGTCGCAAGCCTATCCTAGATCTAGTAGGGTACGGGTGTGATATGCTCCATGTGTTTGTGCAATTTAATTCTTAGATCTATTTCTAAATTGTTCTTAGTCATTGTGATGTGTAATTTTATATATATATATTGTTGTGTATATATATTTATGTATTAGTGTGTCATGGATCTATATGTCTATGTGTATATATATTTATGTAGCTATTCTTCTATATATGTATAAGCTATTAATTATTGTAGTATATATATATATATATATATATATATATATATATATATATATATATATATATATATATATATATATATATATATATATATATATACACATAACATATATATCTACACATAACATATATATATATATATATATATATATATATATATATATATATATATATATATATATATATATATATATATATATATATATATACGTGTACGTATAAGTTGTAGTTATATATATATGTTACTATATATGTGTATGTTATGTTATATGTATTATTGTGGATACGTATATATGTATTTAGAGGAGTGTATATATATATATATATATATATATATATATATATATATATATATATATATGGTAGTAGTTATATATATTATGTGTTATATATAAGAGAGAGAGAGAGCAGCCGAGTTTTAGCGACAGCAGCCACGGCTATAGCAACAGCAGCAGCAGTAATTACAACAGCAACAACGGCTATAGCAACAGCAGCAATAGCAACAGCAGCACCATTAACAGCAGCACAGTAGCAACCGCAGCAGATTTAGCAACAGCAGCCGCAACAGCATTTGCGACAGCAACAGCAATAGCAAAAGCAGCAGTTCAGCAACAACGACAACAGCAGGAACCGTCGCAACAGCAACGGTATCAGCAGCGTTCAGCGATGGGCAGCAGTGGCCTTTTGCGACGGTTCTGCTATTTTTTATATATATATATATTATATATGTAATTATTATATATATATATATATATACATATATATATATATATATATATATATATATATATATATATATATATATATATATATATATATATATATGTATATATAGGGTATTAGTATATATGTATTTAGTTCCTAATTGTTATTATACTTTAGTATGCTATACTTTTAGTAGTGGGTTGTTAACATATAGTTATTATGGATAGTTAGTATATATATGAAGTTGTGGCTTTTACCTTGAGATACCAAGGTAAGTATCAAGGTATTTGGGGATGACCAAGGTATTGGGTTTAGATATCAAGATTAAGGTGTAGTGTTGTGATACCAAGTTGGTTCGAAACCAAGGTATCCATTTAGCATTTGTAATTAGTATTTTATATATTTAATATTGTTTGATATATGTATCTGTGATATTTTATCTCCTATTTTCGAATCCTGAAATGTGGTATCTTAGTATCCTAAGATATAGCTAGTATGACCTAGATTCTTAATATTTGAACCCAATATCATTAAGATAGACTCATGCAACCTAGAAATAGGTAGTTTGACATAATTGACCATAGTTTGACCATAGTTTGACCGATTTGACTTAGAGTTGACCTAGTTTGACTTTTTGACTTAGAATTGGCTTATTGACCTAGAAGTTGACTAGTTTAACTTATTTTCTTTCCGAAACCTTGTATTGATGATATATTCCATATCTAGGTCTTCGAAGCACCGTATCAGACATCTTTGAGACTATTCTTTGGACTTCAGGCGAGTACATTCTCTGATAGTTTCTCATTTATGATATCCTCTATGTTCATTGTATTTAGTGTATATATCCATGCTTCTTGACACGATGGTTACACGGATTGGTATATCCAGATCTCATCATGAGATTTTATTCCATGGTATATGGTGTATCTTGTGCAAGTATTATTTCATTGATTATCTTGTATATATACAAATAATGATTCTCGGAAAGACTAGCTATCTTCTTGGGGAATCTCGTGACATAGCGTACCATGGTTGGATCTACTATACCAGTCGGGGTGGGAAGTATTAGTGTAGATATGCGATCATACCTTCCTGTGCAAGTATTGTTTTCCTGTGAGTATTGGTCATACACCGCAAGTATGACTAACCAGGCCATTATTCCTGTGCAAGTTCCTAAGTCGATCACATGTTAAAGCTAGTGCTCACTCACTTAGTCATTAGTATTCTTGTTCATTGACATATTGTTCATTATTGTATTTATTCGAGTATTTTCTTATTGTGTATCTCTTGTATCTATTGTGCATCTTGTATATTTACATCTACTTACTGTTACATAGTTTTTATCATTGATTAGAACTACTGTTAGAGATGTACTCTGCTCATTTCCTGACTGGATATATTTTTCCCAGATGACACTGAGGAGTGGTACCCTACACATTATGGACCTCAGGATGTTGTATGTTTAGAGTCAGAGACCCTGGATCAGGAGGGACTTATCCCAACTGAGACAGATGACCCGGGATTAGTAGCTTCTTAGTATTCTTGTACTGGATTTGTCTCCAGCTTATTTGTTAGTATTCTTTCAGACTCATTAATGTTATTATTTCAAACTCATGAGTTGTATGTGGCTATTCCATTCTTTATCATATTCGTGCTCGTATCTATCTTAGATCTGTGATTGAGTATATTGATATTGTTAGTGGTTTATTATATTGCTAGATAGATTACCCAGACAGCGTTCTATCACCGATTCTGCGGCGTAGGCTGGGCGTTGTTCCCGACTTGCATCCCTACATCGGGTGTGGGTCGTGACAACCTTCTAGTGCAGAGTTTCCACCCTCAAGGGTGGTAAGTCATTACACACACGGTAGCTATCTCCTTTATTGAGTTATACAAATGGATATTTTCAAAATCCAATCCAAAACTAACGAATCTTTTAAATACAAAACAAATCCCAATCCAAACTAACATTTGAATCTTTTCGAACCCATATGTATACATCAACGTATCCATCTAACCCCGGAAACCCTTTCGAGAATCCTCCACCCTTACAGACCATATCCTCCTACAGCCGCCCGACGATCACCCTCGCCGACTGACCGCCGTCGCCGACTTCTCATGCCGCCGGAGCACCGCCAAACCCGTCCCGCGCGCTCACGTATAGCAAAGCGCAACCCCGAGCCCCTAACTTCGTGGTAAGTTATCTCCCACATTGTCGTATCATTTTACGAAATCTTTGTCCGTATACGCTCACAACCTGACCTCTTAAGAATTCCTTCAAGTATAACGAATTTTAGAGTCCCGGATTGATCGAAAAATCGACCGAAAGTTGGCCAAAAAACTGTTCAAAAATAGTTCAGAAATTCATTCCAACCGCTCATGTTCATGTCCAATATTTCACCAACCCATTTAACATTTTTAAATTCTAATTAAATGACTTATTCACAATATAACCAAGATTATTTCTATTCTTTTAGTTTTCATACTTTGCTTTATTTGTCAAGATATTTCTGTTAGAAGTTGACCAAAAATATGTTTTATAAAACCCAAAATCTTACGATACGGAGTGCGCCTCGCCAAACGGGACCACCTTGTCTGATACCAATTATACCAAAAGGCGTATATGGTATATCCTAACGTGTGAACTTTCGCGGAAGTTGATTTGGACGTGTGTGCGTATCGGAATCTACCCGTATCCGTAAAAAGTCCTTTGTATCGATATTTTGCAAAATTTTCTATTAGTTTGTGTGCGCTCATCGGATCGCCACGAAACTTGCACCATTGAACTCGCAGCGTTTGAAATATCTTGTGAACCGATTTTCGCTCGATTCCGAGTCAGTCGACGGATCGCCATTTTGCGGGCCCACGATTCGACTTGACGAGCGATTTTGTGATCGGCTCACCGAAATCCAAAAATTGGACATACCATTAAGTTCGTATCGTCATTTAGGATTTGTTTGACCTATAATTTGTCCCATTTAGAGACCTTTATCCCTTGCACATATTTTGGTGCAAAGTGGACCACATGTGGACCATACTTTGACACAAAATTACCGATTTGTCCATGTGTCCAAATTGGACTTATGGCTAGTCAATCATAGCTATTTTTTATATTCTAGAAATGTTGGTGATGTCTGTTGTAGCACCCAGAGATGTTTGCACTGCTCTTATATTTTATGGTTCGATGTACCTGATGACTTGAGTTATTTCAGCACCAAATAACTGCTAGGCAAGTATACCTTACCATGATGACTGTTTATTTACATTTTGTACAACATATTGCATTCATGTTACTTATTTATTTAGTTATTTTCTTATAAAAACTGTACGTCCAAGATAGACTTGGGTGCAACGGCGGGTTGCGTCCTCTTTATTTTGTTTATTATGCATATTGACCTAGAGTTATGTGACCACCCTATAATTGTGAGGTATTCTCATATCTCCTAGACCTTGACACGTACTTTGCACATATACGAATGTGTGATATGCGTAAGAGGGCACAAATCATCGTATTCAGGTTGCTCCTAATACGTAATGGACGTGCGTCGGCTTAGTTCATATTTAGCGTCTAAGTGCATTTATTGACTTAGTTGTGAGGAACTGTACGTGTCGTGTTAGGGATACGATTCGGACAGTCATTTGGGTGGGAAGGATATAAACGAGTCATTTGGACTACTTTACACTTTCCCTATTCACCTGTACGCTCCGCTGGAGATGCGAGGTTTATGACCCTATATTATTTGGCGGCCTCTGACGTCGATGACGTTATGCACGAGGCCCTTAATACTCTGAGAAAGATCACGCCAATCCCATTATTTCAGCCAGACAGCCCATTCGTGCAAAGGTTATCCTTAATTGCATTTATGTAGTTTGGTTAGTTTACATAGTGCATATGTTTATATTTAGTTTATGATTGGCATACTTCTATGTATCTTGTTACATCCCTCTGAGGACCTGGTTCCTTTCCAGGTGTAGACGATCACGACGATTTGCAGGAGCACGGACCCAGACTTGCTACTTCTTTCTCTTTCGAGGAGGTCTTCCCTTCGAGCCTCTCTGATCATTAAATGATGTACTTATTATATTTCCTTTTATATCTAGTTTGGTAGTGGATTTGTCTCCATCCAACTATTAGTTTTTTTCATCTATGTCATACTTGATTCAGTTATATAGTTGATTGGTTATTCTTTTCTATTTGGTTTTGTAGATGATATTAGTATGGACAGTGACTTGTGAAATTATATATCACTTGTGAATTAATATTCATAATACAGCGTACGTATGTGTTGTAGTTTCTATATATTGGAGTTGCCATAAATATACGGTTGGCATGCTTACGTATTCCTAGTCCTACGTATTTTGGGACTGTAGTGTGACATGTTGCATTGCTTCCCGCGCTTCATCGACTACGGAAGGGGCAGATGATCTAGGCATGGGATGATTGTCGCCAGCGGGTAGAGCGGTTGTATTTGAATTCTCGTTTGTTTCGGGGTCCAGGCTTGCTTGACTAGAGGCCCTTCCTGGTTGTGAGGCTATATTCTCCTTGATCTCCAAGATTGTCTGGGTCAAGGCCTGTATTGACGCGCTCATAGTTTGCATCATGGCCTCTAGGGTTTTGAGGTACTGTCGATCGTTGAGGCCCTCGTAATCGTCCCCTGCTATGTATGTTGTTCTCATATAGGGAAAAATAGATGGGACATTAGACGTCACACTCTCCGCCTCAGACTCTTGTCGAGAATAGTCATCCAAAAAAGTTGGTAGTGCCACATCCTCTTCGAACTAGGAGGAAACTCTACCCCAGTGTAGGAAGCTGCATCCTCTTGACGAGGGTGGCTACCCCCAGGGATCTCAACATCTGTTCATTAGGAATTATCGTCTTTTCAGAACACCGGATTGTCATAGAGGTCCAGGGGATTACAACCCCCATCTTGCGTGGCTATGTGAGTTCCTAAGGAAGAACTACCCACAGCGGCTGACAGCTTCTTCTTTGAGAGGGTGCCCAGGAAAATACCTTCCGCGGGTTCTGCTGTCTGTCCTTCTTGGATCTGTCTTCTTGACTCGCTGGACTAGAGCGACGGACTGGAGGTGCTGGACTTCCGATCTTCCCTTATGGAGGGGGCCTTCCGAGCAGAATAACATGAGGCAAGGGGCACCTCCTCTACCTCTAGTACTTGCATATGTTTTTTGGTTACAGCCGCTGGAATTCTGACTGCCTGCTTGTGGGTAATGTTACTTTGTTACCGCAGCAGTAGATGATAATGCTGGCAGAATGATGCCTTGGGGAGGTTACTTCATATGTCGCAGTTGATTCCCTCGCTTTTTGTTTGTGATTGATCATTTTGCACAAATAAAGCGAGGGCTGATTCACCTTTGCACCCTTCTTAGGAGCCCGGGTGGACCGAGCATATGGGTGTGTAGAGGTTGACTTTGCTTCCTGACCTGGGATTCGTACAAGAACTTTTCACAGGTTGCTGATAGAATACTCTTTAGACTGACCCTGTCCAATTGCCACTGTGGGCTAGACACATGGGTCAGTTTTGTATAACTTTCCGTCAGGGACACGCATTACAGTTAGCGGTGCCAGTTGACGGTTGGTCAAATGAGCAATTGCTTGAGCTTGGCGAGCTCGCATTGCCCTAGACATCTTCGTCCTACCACGCGCCGCTGCGTAGTATGAAGGGTCCAAGTTTACATCTTCGCCTTTCTCAGCATGGCGCATGGAGTCAGAGCTGCGTGAGATTTGGTAGAAGACGAAACTTTAGTTACTGTCCTGGCTGCATGTGGCCATCTGGTTGCGGCTACCGACCAGTGCCGTATAGTCCTCCTTATATGGCTTTTGACGTGGCCGCATGGAGCGTGTCTTAGCACTCGAAATCATAGCATCGTAGTATTTTCCTCTGCCAGCGCTCAAGTGCACTTTCCTTGTCAGAATAGGCTGCCGCATGAGTGACGTCAGTTTGTGTGGACGCGTGATGTGTGTCCCCTGTGGCAGGGATAGAGACGGGGAGCGCATACTTCGTATTTGGGTGAGGCACATCGGCCTTTGCAACCCATGTCCTGCGGGTCTTCTTAGGCTTTTTCAGCCTTGGAGAAGCGCCGCCCTCATAGAGCATTTCCTCAAAGACTTGCTGGTCGAAGTGTACAACCAACATCCTCTAGGTCGAACCCAGCTTCGACGCATCGGACTGCGTCACGACCTTTTCATCAGAGGAGAAGGAAGTCCCCAACTGAGTCGCCACCTTGTTTGTCATTGAAAGTGAGTTTGAAAAACCTTCGTGTAATAACAAACAAAAAGGGTACAAAGAAATCCTAGACAGAAAATCTAAGTACAATAGTTTTTGATCTGGGTAATACGATGATGGAGATCGAGTACTGTAGCAACTCTTTTACTCCGTTGACGGTCTAACGAGGGAATGCATATTCTCCCTTCTCTCTTCTCTCTCCTGAGCTTGTGTGCACGTACATAGCTCGCCTGGAGGGGTATGGTCGTTGAAGCAGAAAAACTAGCCATTGGAACGTCCAAGTTGCTCCTATTTATAGCCATCATGCTGATGGATTATAGGTGCCATATGTTCTTCTGTTTGGTGGCCGCATGGGGCTCATTCAACAAAATACGGTTGCAACTGTAGGACATGTTATAGGCAGGTTTCCACGTGTACATCCTTAACAGGATTTAGTTGAGTACAGGCCGAGGTGCCACGTAGACGTTGTTGCAATTTGCTGTTGCTGAAGATCTGGGCAGTTCTCGTCTTTTGTTTGCATGACTTGGTCAGCTTAACATGTGGCCCATATTTAGTTGGAGAGAATTACTTCAGTCACAATAAAAAAAAATTGTCTCAGAGAACCCTACCACGTTGGACGCATGGACTCTGGAACGCATGGGGCCAAAGACGCATGGAGTCTGGAATGCATGGGGCCAGAGACGCATGGAACGAATATAAAACTTTGTCTTACATACACGTGGCCCTGTACGGCTGCATAGTGACAAAAATAATAATGACGGTGACCTGAGCACTGATGCCAACTGTCCGTGGCGGAATTGAGGCGTTCAGAGAGTCCTTTTTGTCGGGATTCTGTTTCAGATATAATATTTGTGTCAGGCCTTTATGTGGCCCGTATTGGGGCGCAGGGATGCTTGAGGGAGTAGTGGCGCATGGCACTGCTAGCTCATTCGGGCACTAGTTACTTAGTGGAGCATGGCACTGCTGGCGCGCATGGCACACTAGCAGAAAAAGTCAAATTAGCGACGCCCAAAAACGTCGCTAAATGACAAAAAAATGTCGGTAATCACGTTTAGCGACGTAATTAGCGACGTTTTACAGAAGTCGGTAATAATCACGTCGCTGAAAGGAAAAACGTTACTAAACGTCGCTATACCAACATTTTTAGCGACTTAGACGTGTCGCTAACTTAGCGACGTTTAGC
This sequence comes from Iris macrosiphon, assembly GCA_036927795.1. Classification (NCBI taxonomy): domain Eukaryota; kingdom Viridiplantae; phylum Streptophyta; class Magnoliopsida; order Asparagales; family Iridaceae; genus Iris; species Iris macrosiphon. The sequence goes on along the minus strand of JAYESA010000015.1, from coordinate 135,240,429 downwards.
GACTCAGAGTCACTAATTAGCGACGTAATAAAATGTCGCTAAACGTCGCTAATTAGCGACTTATATAGTGACGTAACAGCGACATCTTTAATGACCTGGCAGTACTGCCATGTCAGCAATTAGTGACGTACAGCGACGTATTTATCGACGTTTAACGACGTCATTAACGACGGCTATTAACGTCGCTAATTAGCGACTTATTTAGTGACATAGGAAAAATTGCTAAACGTCGCTAAACGTCGCTAAATACGTCGCTAATTTTACAAAAAAAATACTGAATTGTTCCAAACTATTATTCCTGCAATTTATAAATTTCTAATTAAAAATAGACCCGGAGCAACCCTCCGTTGAATTCTCTGGGTTCGCCGACCCCTTCGGTGGAACACTCAACACCGGTATATTAACATCATTTAATATGAATAAAAGTATCACAGTCATACAATTAATACACACAAATATTATAGACAGATAATAAAAGTATCACAGTCATACAATTAATACACACAAATATCACAGTCACACAATACACACAAAATAAAAGTATCACAGTCACACAAAATGCATAATATATAAGTATCACAGTCACAAAATGGGCATAATATATAAGTATCACAATCACACAATAACCACAATAAAAGTATATGAAACATCACAGTATCAATCTCGAGGATATCCAATACACTGGGGCAGATACCAGTCCCTCAGATACTGCGCATAAACAGCATTTATGTTATCAATCTCCACTATGGGTGTTGGCTGACTGGAACTCCCCGTCTGAGATACAGCCGCTATAGGTGCTGGGTGACTGGAACTCTCCGTCTGAGATACAACAGGTGGTATCTCTTCCTCCTTAACAGTAGGAGGCATCACTTCCTCCTTAACAGTAGGAGGTGTCGCTCTCTTGGGTGCCATCTGGTAAGATAGATGAAAACAAAGAATATAATTGATAGATCTTGTATAGGATGATGATGACAAAATGTATAGGATGATGAAAATGATGATGTATAGGACGACGACGACGGTGATAACGGATACAAATCTATTGGTAGTATTTATGATGGAGATGATAATACGAATGATGATGATTATTAGTGTTTTGTCAAGTCTTCTATTTTATTAGCCTGTGGTAGTTTCTTGTGAGTTTGATGATGGTTAACTCTTAGTTTTATCTTTTGGATTTTATGTTCTCAAATTAAAAAAAAATTAATGGTGTTATGAATTGATTAGATATGACTTTCTTTATTTAAAAAAAAATTCAAAAATGTGTACCTCACTTCTTTGAAGTGCACACCTCTATGAGAATCTTGCACCTAGCCTCCAGAGTAACCTAGTGCCTCGAGTGCGTCTCACCCCTTTTAAAATATAGGTTGTGAACACAAACATTTACTGGTAGTTCCTCACTTCAATCAATAGTCGCCTTCATTGTAATCCTTTGTGGTAATAAAGTGTAAAATGTGCTGCTATTTAATCCCTTCTTGGCATTACGACTAAGTTTTCAGTATACTTGGGACTTATATATTTAGCAACTTGCTTCAGTCAAGACTCAAAAGCTGGCCTCTTCTTTTACACTTGCCTAAAGCAATATAAAGTCATCTCACCTTGAAGTCGCCTTTACAGTGTATCAACTAGTAATGATGAAGCACAAAAGTAATGATGAAGCTTTGAGTTATTGTCGAGCGTAGCATTACTTTTATTTATTTTCTTTAGTTCTAATTTGAGTTATTTAGTATTGGACTAGATTTGGAACTTTAGTTGGATTTAAGGAATCTTCGGAAACTCTAATTGAAATCTTCATTAACGAGGAACATTTAGTAAATGTTAAACTGGAATGTAGTTGTATATGTATATATGTGGGAATGTACAGATACAAAGATGATACAAGAAAAGGTTTTGTACCTTTTTCTTGCATAATTATTCATACTAAGTTTCACTTTTGACACATTCATGTAGATTAAATGCCATAATGACAAGAATAGTCTCCTTTCAAGAGCATGACATAATGTAATCTATCCTACTATATATATATATATATATATATATATATATATATATATATATATATATATATATATAGGAATTGATTCATACATTTTATGTGCATCCATGTGCACTAGTACACTCCATTTCTATTGGTCCACATGTGCATGGCTCATGTAGGAATATGAGCCCTATGGCTCATATCCCGTTATATATATATATATATATATATATATATATATATATATATATATATATATATATATATATATATATATATATATTTGGTTTAGTATTTATGGGTCTCTTCATATGTGATGACAATCATTATGAGATATCATTCCCTCTATCCTATATCTTGTGGGTAAGTATGGATGGGTTTTGTGGTGTGGGGGTATGAATTTTGATGTGGGCATTATGGGAGTGTTATTCCTTTTGGCTTGAGGTGTCATAGAGATGAATGTATTTCCCTATAGAAAATTGTGTTTTCTTAGCTCTTCGTCTAGACTCTTGATAGGCTACGGAATTTGAAGGGTGCTCTTGGTTGCATGAACTTGAATTACTTAGCCAAAAGGTAGGTCTACATATCTGACAATTGTGAGTCTAGGTTTTTTGACATGTTCCTCACATGCTCATTAGCTATCTTAGCCAGAAATTTGGCACCGATATAGGTGGTTGCCATCAGGTATCAGCCGATCATAATAATTGTCAATCTTTTGTGGAGCTTCCTTATGCTCCATAACTGATCCCATTTTGATGGGATAAAGCTTTGGCACCGATATAGGTGGTTGCCATCAGGCTACCTACTTTTTGCATCATGTAATTATGCATGTGTATATTTACATCCTTTTCTCTATTTTGTGTCAAATGTTGGATCATTGGCATAAACATAAATTATGTTGGTAGAATATCTGAATATAAATTGCATATTACTACATCCTTTTCTTTCTTTGTGCCAAATCTGGGATTATTACATAAAACATAAATTATGTTGGTACTATATCTGATAATATTAAACCGAAAAAGCTACCTACTTTTTCTTTCGGCAAGTGAGGTTATGTGCATATATTTGGAACATTTTTGTTTTCCATTCTACTTTTGCCATTATTTTTTATGGCCTCCATTTTCATACATAAGTAGATCAGTATTTGTGATGAAATTGACCTCAAAATTGTTCACCATCGCTCGTCGACTAGGGCCAGTCGGCCCTAACCCTAACCCTAACCCCATGTCAAAAAACCTAACCCTAACCCTAGGTCCTTATCAGTGTCTGTGTCAGTGTGTGTGTGTGTGCCGTGTCTGTGTCACTGTCTGTGTGTGTGTGTCGTGTCTGTGTCAGTGTCACATGTGTTCTGTGTGTGTGTGTGTGTGTGTGTGTGTCGTGTCTGTGTCAGTGTCACATGTGTTCTGTGTGTGTGTGTGTGTGTGAGAGAGAGAGAGAGAGAGAGAGTTAGGGTTTACCTAGAGCTCGAGGAGGAGGAGGGGGATGCGGGAGTAGCCGTGGTGGAGAGGCAGTCGACGGAGCGGGGGGGGAATTTTTTTATTTTTGAAATTTCGACAAATGGGGAAAAACGAAACCGAGCCCTAATTAACCAAATTTTAGCGACGTTTAGCGACGTCCAATAAAAACGTCGCTAAATTAAATTTTAGCGACGTTAAGGACGTCGCTAAACACGTAGCTAAATATTTTTAATATAAACGTCGCTATATACGTCGCTAAACGTCGCTAACTTAGCCATATTAGCGACGTTTAGCGACCTTAATTGAACTTATAGCGACTTATCTTTTAAAATCTTAATAAAAGTCGCTAAACGTCGCTAAATGTCGCCATTTAGCGACGTCTAGCGACGTTTTTATAATGAGTCGCTAATTTATATAAAATTAGTGACGTTTCTTTTGACGTCGCTAAAATACGTCGCTAATCCCGCTTTTTTTTGTAGCGGCACTGCTGGCGCGTATGGCACTGGTGGCACACGGGAACACTAGTTATGAAGCAGTCGGCTCATAGTAGCTTCTTTTCTTGGCCGCACATGATTTTTTTCTGTGTCGATCTTGGGGCGCATGTTTGTTGGACGCATGGATCTAGATTTTCCATACTTCTACAGTTATGGTCGCCGTTTTGGTGATTGAACTTTCTTTTTTTTGTTAATTTGGTATCTAACATTTGTACTTTAGTTTAAAGAGTGTCTGAACTAGGTTTCGTTAGTACTTTTGGATGAAAACCGTTAAAAATTGACATGTGATGGTTATGTGTTTTATTTTTAGGATTATTTTTGTCCAAACCCGCCACTATATCGGTTATAATTGATTGTAGAGCCGTTATTTTGTACATGTAAAATTTCTTCTAACACCAATATTCTTATGAAAATAATAGTCCAAAAATAAAACTTGATAAAATATTTCTTAAAAATAAGGCACGTGATCATCACATGTCCATTTTTAACGATTATCATCTAAAAGCACAAACGGAATCAAGTTCAGGAACTTTTAAATCAAAATGCAAAACTTAGATATCAAATTAACCCAAAATAAATTCAATCACCGAAACGACGACCACGACATTCCCCTTGTACCATTTGAACAATTAACTCTAAAACAAAACTAGTAATTTAGACGTGCGTAAAAAAATATTAGAATTTTTTTTAATATAAATTTATTATAAAATTTATCATTTCAAAATATATATATATATATATATATATATATATATATATATATATATATATATATATATATATATATATATAGAGAGAGAGAGAGAGAGAGAGAGAGAGAGAGCGCGGGGATCCGGAGCCCCGCGGGAGTCCCGTCGCTACCAATCGTTGGATCGCGGGGGCCCCACGTGTGGCCCCCACACGCCCCCCCCCCCCCCCCCGATCCGATGGTGCAGAGGGGTGGAGGACTTCGGCGGGACTCCGGAAGCAAATCTTTTGATCCGCTCTCATATATATATATATATATATATATATATATATATATATATATATATATATATACACACACACACACACACTTGAGTTAGAGTTGTTTAGTTATAAATATATCATATTAGCTAGTTAAATACTTGATTATTTTTTAAAATAATTAATATATTATTTAGATAATTATTTTGTTATTCTTATTAATTTTTATTTATTTATTTAGATTATGAGAAGGCATTATAGCGCGTATTAGAGATTAGAGATAAGAAAGTGGTCACAAACTTTGGTCCAATTCCAAAAGAGAGGAAAGAAAAGAGAGACTTTAATCGGTTATTGTTGTTTATAATATGGCAGGTTTTGTTCAGTACATCACCCAATCTTGTCCTCCACGAAATCCCAAAAATAACAACCTAGCACTATTTTCGTAATTTGCCTCCCCCATCATCCAATCCATACATGATGCATCCATCCATGGCCCATACCATCATTAGCCCCCCACAGTAATAAATATCAACAACGGCCTCCAGCTCATTTCTACCCCATTCTTCCTCCTCTCCCCCGCATCGCATGGCAGCATAAAAAGTGAAACCGCAGTAAATAAAAAATCACCAGAGGTCGGTAAGTTAATTTTTTATTTAATGGCGTCGATGCTGTCATTTGTCCCATGCTATTGCTGAGAGCGAATCCCAGCCGTCCAGCCCTCATCCGCTTTTTAAAATCCCACTCTTGTGTCGATTTGGGGTTTTAGCAGCAGCGGAGAAGGAAGAAGAAGAGGAGGAAGAGTCGAGCGAGAGGAAGACGAAGGGAAGAAGGAAAGTTTCGTAGAATTTATGTCGGTTGGATCCATCGATCTGCTGTTCTCGTCGCGATCTCTACTCCAAAAGAAGCAGAAGAACATCACCGTCTCGATCTGTTGTTCTTTGTTGGCGATTCTGCTTCTGTCCTTTTTCTTCTTCGATCCTCTCCGCATGCGACGGAGGCTGGGGAGATCGGGAACCGGATCGATGCGATTGAAATCTTATCGGTATTTTTTTCTAGATTTTCCCGAATTTGTTTTGCCATTTTAGGAGTTATTGTGCGGAATATGTCGATATGGAATGAGTCTGAACAAATCACTGTTAAACCGGGTTTTTATTTGTTTTTTTATTTCTTTTGAGGTCGTTTTTTTACTTTTAAGAGGAATCTCTGATTATATGGAACGATCTGGAAATCAGAACTATTTATTTCCTAGAAATGGGTGGAAATCACTTTTTTCTCGCTATTTTCTTCGATTTCCTCTTTTTTATGGATTGTTAAACGGAATCTACGTTTATATGGAAATATCTTAAATTTAGGGATGAATAGGTTGAAAATCACTGATTTCTTCGTTTTTTTTACATGATTTGTTTTTCTTGTAGAAAGATCTTAAATCAGGGTTATTTATTTTCAAGTACTCGCGCAGAAATTTCTTCTTAGTTTCTTGAAACGGAACGATCTTTAAATGTTCTCTTCATTTTCTGATTTATTTTGAAGGATACGCTATTAATTAACAGCTTCCATTTTTAGAAATTGCATTCAAATTTCCCGGAATCATTGCTACGAAAACAAGGAACACAACTATTTTCTAAATTTAGATATTCCATCAATAAAAATTTAATTTGTTCAAGAACAACCATTAAATCTCTTTTTCTGATTATTTCATTTATTTTTATGGCAGGGCTGGATTCGGAGTGAAATATTCTGGTTTCCTACACATAGATCCGTGCTACTTCCTCTTCCTCTTCTTGAGAAGAGCTCTCACCTGACAAATTTCTAAAAAACTCCCTTCCAACAAATTTCATTTTACATATTTCCCCCAATTTTGTTTTTTTTTGTTTTTTTTTTCAAAAATGCCTGGTCCTCAGCGACAGCTCCTGAACCAAGACAACATGAGAGCAAAATCCACAACCAAAAAGTCCAATTCCAAACCCGACCCGGTCCTTCGCCGGAAGGTCCGAAAGATCCGGGTTGTGTTCGACGACCCGGACGCCACCGACTTGTCCGGCGGCGAAGAGGACGAGGTGCTCTCGCCGTTGTCGGAGCTCCGCAAGCGCAAGCGGGTCATCCAGGAGATATCTGTCTACCCATACCCGCAATCCAAAAACTCTTCCCCCGCCAAAACACCCAAAACCCCCAAACCCCTAAAGGGATCCAAATCCGAAGCCGGTGGTGTTCCCAAGTACAGAGGCGTCCGCCAGCGGAAATGGGGCAAGTGGGCCGCAGAGATCCGTGACCCCATTAGAGGTGCCCGTGTCTGGCTTGGGACATATGACACCGCCGAACTGGCCTCCGAGGCCTATGTATCTGCTTCCAAGCGGCTGCAGGCCGAGAAGCGCACCTTAGAAGAAGCCACCACCATGGTGGCGGTGGCGGCAGCAGCCTCCGTCACCTCTTCAAATGCGACTTACTCGCAGCCCTCCCCTTTGTCAGTTCTTGACGTGTCGCAGCCCTCCCCTTTGTCAGTTCTTGACGTGTCGGGATCGGAATCGCAAGTGGTGGACAGTCGGGAAAATTCCTTGGAGCAGTTGGATATGCCGGCTGTTCCAGCAGATGAGGAGCAGCCGATAACGGAGCTGTTTGAACAAAGCCAGCTGGCTATTCCTGAGATCGACTTTGGGTTCGATGATGCTGATGCGTTCTTGGTTGGCGATTTGGGCGGCGACGACTTTGTCCGACTGGACGACTTGCCGCTCTGGGAGCAGCAGTTTGAAATCGAGAATTTCAACTTCCTGGACCAGTAATGCAAAACTTATTTTTGCAGATTAAGGATTACGTTTTTCTACAGTTCAATCATAGTTTTTGGATAGTATGAGTTTAAATGTTACTATGTGAGCTTTAGGGAGGGGATTTTTCTTGGGTTTTTCTGGACCTCTATTGGTCGCCCAGGGAATTTTATGCGGGTTTACCCCTCTTTATTTATTTTTCATGAGCAGTACTATTAGTACGTCAGCTGTTTTAAATGTCAGCTTTTGCTATATTAATGGTTATAAATGCAATTTCAGTTTTAATAGTGATAGTATTGAATATCTGGACATGAATATCTTGTGAAGGAACTCATTTATGTTTCAAAGAGACTGGCCATAATGAAGTTGGTAGATGGGTCACATTTTTTGTAGATGAATATTGTTCTAGTTTTATGGCAGCATTATGGGTACAACCAAATGCTTACATTGGAGGCGGGAGGAGAGAGGTGGGGTAGGGTGGGACCCATACAGTAATGCTAAGTTTACTACTTTTAATGTTTACAACTTTCTTATAATCCTCTCACCGTCTTGCTATGTGGGCCACCTTCGGCACCACCTTTCTCCCAATGAACGACTGACACGTAGTGTTTCGGTCACGTGACGACCACCCCGGACAGCCATCGGGTTCCATCTTTCTCCCCTCCTCCAATGGACAGTCGCCACATCGACGTCACGTAACGGTTGTAAGAGGGTTGTAGGCATTTGGTTGTAGTCATAGCATAATCCGGGACCCACAAGGGTGCTATGTTTACAATCTTATGCTTATAACCTTCTTACAACTGCCACGTGGCGTCCACATGGCGCTCATGTGGCGTCCATTTGGCGGTTGTCCATTGGAGAAGGGGGAAGAGGTGGGATCCGGTGGCTGTCCGGATGATCGTCACGAGACTGTAACGTCACATGACGATCGTACATTGTGAGAGGTGAGATCGGGAGTGGCCCACATAGCAGGGGTGAGAGGATTATAAGAAGGTTGTAAGCATTTGTTAATAAACTTAACATTATTGGGCGTGGGGTGGGGTGGGGTGGGGTTGTAAGAAGGTTGTAATTGTACGCTTAGCATTTTCCTAGTTTTATTCATGTATATAGGTCGGCTTTGCTTTGCCTACAATTGGAAAAGATAGGAAAGAGATGAGACCGTATAGCAGAGAGAGGGGGGGGAGGGGTTTGTAAACTTAGCATTTTTCATATAGGTCTGGTTCTGCATAACCCTATATGCCTTGGTTGGATACAATTGATGGCAGAAACAGTCTCATGTGCTCCTGTAAGGAACTCCATCATCTATTTTGATGATTAGTCTCCTCATCATGTTCTAGTTTTCAATTCATTAGTTATTTCTCTTTGAAGTCATGGTTAATTAACTTTGTTTTTAGTGTTTTTAACAGTTTGTCAAATACATTACATGTGAACTATTATTCTGTTATCAAGTTTGATTCTATACTCTAGAACTTCATTGAGCATTCAGGTTTTACTACAAAATGTGCAAGTTAAATATAACTAGGTATTATTGTCTTGTGCAAATTTAGACTCCAAATTGTTCTTGTAAGATCCATGTCTTTCTGTTGTTAGATTATTTTTTTTACTTTAGCTACACTCTTGTGACAACATAATTTATTTGGATTATGAACATGATGTCTTTTCCTTTTTCCAGAATGAATTGAATGGAGGGGTCACCATCTTTTGGAATATAGTTAGAAATGGTCTTACTAGACTTCAGTAGGCTCTCATCAATGTCATGCATCCTTACAGTCATTGGTGTTTAATGTGTATTATAATTGTAAAGAAAAGAAGCTGTTGTTTTCCAAGTATAGGCACTCTTTGTCCCCACACCCCACAAGAAAGAAAGTGCTCAACAATTTCAACTTGACTAGGCTTTAAAGGCGAAGACCCATAAATAATTGAAACTGCTTCTTCTATCTATATTGTGTGATGGTCAGAGTGGGGATGATTTCTACAATGCTGATTTGTATGTGTGACATCGAACGAAGCTGTTGCAATAGTGAAACGTCAGCATCGTCTTGTCCTTGTGAAAGGTCGTAGCTGTCTGAATAGGAGGGAGATGCATGTGTGGCAAAATGTTATTTGAATTCACTTTTCTCGTCATGCATGAACCTATTATCAGCTATGCCAACTTGTGTATATTAGGCCGGCCAGCCTGCCCAAAACACACTCCAGTTCACCTCGGTCAAACTCAAGATGGGTTGATCCGGAAACGGTCCATGGGTTGGCCCAGTCAATGGACCAGCTCGGCCCACTATTATATGCAATATGGGCTGTGTTTCTTCCAGGCCATCAAGTCCGGCCCAGTCGGACTTTCCAACTGATTTGATTCGAAGTTAACCAAAAAAGTCGGTGGACTCGGCCTTCTCTGACGGTGAGCGGTCAGATCCGGTCCCACCTCGATCCATAAAAAAAGTTAAAAAATAATAATAGATATGTATATAAACTATAGGAACTTTTATGTGTCTAAGAACATCCACAGTGATGATACTTTAGACACATACTTTAAATTATTAAAAAATGTTTAAATTATTATTTTTAGAGTGTGTATATAATATTAGCACACAATGATGCACTCCAAATTTTTTTTCTCTTTATTTTTTTTTCTCTCTTTGGTATTATTTTTTCTCTCTTTTCCTTCTTGTTTTCTTTCCGGTTTGGTTACTTCTGGTCGATCCATCAATTAATATAGAGGAGCTAGGACACACTCTAAATTTGGAGTGTTTCGTAGTTTTCTAACAGTTTTTAAGTATGCACAAGTGTCCACTGCAGTCTTCAAGTGCTACATAATTTGAGTTAAAATATAGCACTTAAAATTTTTTCCTTTGTAACTTTTTGTTTAAATCCAATTTTATAGATTCTCATAATGTTTTTTTCTTCTCCTCCTTTCCTTTGAGATTATTTTTTTCCTTAGTAGTTTTCAAACTTTTTTTTTTCCAAAAATAGTATCATATACTCTTATCATACCTAAATAGAACCGACTAACACACATATTAAACATAAAAGTAGACAATAACAAAGTCAGAACTAAACCAAAATAGTTAATAAAAGCAAAATTATTTAACTTGAAGTATTGGCCACTTCATGAGGCCTCCTACTGATTCTCTCCGAGACATCCTCAGACCTCGTTTGGTTCACGGAGAGAAATAAATTTTCTTATATTTTTTATAGGAATAAAAAAATAGAATTTTTAATAGAATTTTTTTTCTAAGTTTGGTAAAACAAAAAAATCAATTTAGTAAAGATTTTTTTTTTTTTTTACTTTCCAGTGTTTGGTTGTCGTAGGAAAGGAATTTTTTTTTTAATATTTCCATAATGTCCTTGCCTTTTAAAATAAAATAATATTATGAAAAAAATATGTGAGTAAAATAGACAATAACACATTGTTATCTTTGTCTTAATTTCTTGCAATAAATGTTGAAAAAAAAAAGGAGGAAAAATCATTTCCATGGATTTTGTGAGGAAATATTTTTCTACCTATTTTCAAGAAAAATATTTCCAAAGGTTGTGGCTACCATAAGAGGCCTTAGTCCTCTCATATATGGTAGTTATTCAAAGTAATATGACAATTAATTGGTAGTCATTCAAAGCATTTAACTACAGTCCATTTATGTAAAACAAATACTAAAGGTTTCCGTTATTGACACTTCTAAAATATTATCCTGCACTTCTCTTTAATTTTCTATCATTCAAATCTATTTCTAAATCTGCCCCTGTATTAGGAGTGCATTATAACATTTTAGGAGTTAACGGCGTTCCAGCAACCGCTATTGACACTACTAAAATGTTTTACTGCACTCCTCCCTCTATGAATGTACAAAATAATGTCAGATTTAATACATAGACAAATTTAGAATTTGAATGATAAAAAATTAAAGAGTGCATGATGACATTTTAGGAGTGTCAATAACAGCACAAATACTAAAAATACTATAGAAGTATTACCATATCATTGTATTTTTATGTAGTATCTATTACAAGACAAAATTTTATATGGAAAGTAATTGCACAAAATTAATGATAGCTTATCTGAAAACTACTAGCATATATGATAGTTATTCAAAATAATATGACAATTAATTAGTAGCCATTGAAAGTTTAAGAATTAATTAAGCATTTAACTACGATCAATATAATTATTTTAAATCCCATGTGTACCTAGATAGAACATTCAAACAATTTCTAAAATTATTCTATAATATAGTTAATATAGAAGTATTGCAATGCCATTGTATTTTTAGTATACTTATAGACAACCCACTATATATAAGATCTCATTACAATAAAAAATCTAATTAAAAATAATTACATAAAATCAATGATAGCTAATATGAAAACTACTAACATATATGATAGTAATTCAAAATAGTATGACAATTACTTACTAGCCATTCAAACCATAAGAATCAATTAAATATTTAACTATAATTAATATAATTATTTCAAATTTAATGTGTAGCCAGCTAGGTTATTCACATCAATACTAACATTACTATAATATAGTTAATATGTAAGTATTGATACAATGCCATAATATTTCTATTGTACTTATAGACACCACAAAATATGTAATAAAATTAATGATAATTAATATAGAAACTATTAGCATATACGATATTATTCAAAATAGTTATATTTGTTTGATCTTAAAATATTTGTTTAATAGATGTCTACAAATAAATATATGTACAATAAATGTTTTCAAAGAAATGACCTTAAAATGTTAACACAAAAAACTAATAACGAAAAGTTTGTAGGTAATCCACAAACCTTTTTTATTTAGAGAAAATGTCTATCCGTGTCCAAAAGTCCAAATCCTTTTCTTCTTCTTTTTTCTTTATTTTTTTATAAAAATGTTCAATCCGAGTCCAAAGTCAAACAATTTTTTTATAAAAAATAAATTGGATCAACCTAGAACCGTCCTGGTTAAGCTCTACTGAAAATTTTCGAGTACTAGGTCGGACAGGATTTGGGTTCATGATCTTTGGATCCGATTCGATCATGAATCTTAGTGAGTTTTATCCGATCTGACTCAATTTCGATCAAATTCAATTAAAATTGGATCCGGATTGATCCGGATCTGTCCAATACTCACCTTAACAATTATGATGATTCATAGTGGGACGGATATTCATATCCTAATTTCAACATCGTGTCCTAGAAGGCTGATCGATGTATTTTTTTTTTTTTTAAGATGTCCGACGATACGTGAAATTTTGTATATGCTATATTGCATGTCACCTTCTTGTGATTTGATTCTGATATCTAATTCTTCTCACGGACCACAAGAAAGCAGTATTTGAATGTGGCAATCCATAGTTTTCTGGTCATATTTTGTAAGGATATTGTAAACCGTATATATTTGGAAGTTAGTGCTAATACTAATACTTTTTAGATCTGGGGTGTATGTTTTATCCCGTCTCAAAAATAATCAGAGCTCTATAGAAATCTACACCGTTGTGATTACTGTAGTTGGACAGGATTGTCATGTCAATTAAAATTGTTGCTGAAGTTGGACATAAATCAACTCGCATCACTCTCCACGTAGTCAAAGATGTAAGAGGTATTATGTCTTGTATATTCTCTCCACGTAGTCCTCCAAGTTGGAACCCCATCCTGTTATTTTACACTTGAGTTTGAGTTTCACCCATGAATGGAATCGATGGAAAATCGAACAGTTTTAATTAGATCGATTCTATCCGAATTTTATAAAAACAGTTTAATTTTTAATTTTTATAAATATAATTTTTGGTTAATTTATTTTCATATAATCGATTCGGTTTATATAGAATCGTTGCTCATCCTTACCTCCAGCTCTCTTTGTGAGCCTTAAGCAGACCGCACAAAGGAAAGCCCGCAATACCACTGACTCTATGCCCGTGAGTCCATAAGTAGTAATTCTGCTTCATTTTGTTGAGACGGACGAGTAGAATTCGTATTAGATAATTGTTTGTCATGAGACTTTGACTAAAGCAAAATATAGAAAAAAGTTTAAATATGTAGAAAGAAATAATGAATGATTTATTATTCAAGAGAGAGTACATATATGTAGGAGGAGGCTAGCCTCTTTCTTATTTTCTATTTGATGTGGGACTAAATAAGTCCTTATAACTCAACACCCCCTTTCAAGATGGAGGATAGATATCAATTATCTCCATCTTGTTACAAAAGATATCAAACTCTTTAGGACATAAACATTTAGTTAAACATTTAGTTAAACAATCAGCTAACTGCTCCCCTGATTTCACATAGCTCAAAATCAAAACTCCTCTATTCAGCTGCTCCTTGATGAAGAACCGATCAATCTCTACATGTTTGTTGCGATCATGCTGAACTGGATTGTTTGCAATATTAATTATTGATTTGTTGTCACCCCAAAGTTGTAGAGAGTCTCCTCTAAACAAACGCATCTCAGACAACATTCTCTTTACCCATATCATCTCGCATAGGCTAACTGCCATAACCCTGTACTCAGTCTCAACTGTAAACCTAGCCACTATATCTTGCTTTTTGCTACGCCAAGATACAAGATTGTCTCCAACAAAAATAAAGTAACCTGTAGTAGACCTGTGATCGTCCATAAAATTTGCCCAATCGATATCACAGTAGCCTTTAAGTCTCAGATGTCTAGAACTTCTGAACCATAAACCCTTTCCTGGACTTCCTTTAATATACTTGAGAATTCTGCGAACTGCCTCCATATGCTGCAGGGATCATGCATATATCTGCTCACCACACTCACAGTCTGTGTAATATCAGGTCTCTTATGGCATAGATATATAAGCTGTCACGACCCGCACCTGGTGTAAGGGTACGAGAACGTGGGTACATCCAGCCTAGGCCGCAGTATATAGGATAGAACGTTGTCTAGGTCAATAATACTATCTAAATATCTCACATAATATATATGTACCTGTCAAGACATCTCAACTACAAATGGAGGATAACATAATAATCAATACTCAATCACAATAAAACTAGAGGAAGATGTAGCACGATATGGAATATAAAATAGAAATAAAATACAGTCACAAATATAACTCATAACCAAGTCTAATAAACTAGCACAATAGTCTCAAATATAATACATGCCAAAATGTCTAAACTAAGACATAACCAATCCAAGAGTCTAAACATCTACAACTAGCTGATCATCTTCCAGTACTGGCTCCTCCTGAGCCACTGTCTCTAACTCCACACCCACTACGTCCTGAGGTCCATAGTCTGAATGATACCAGTCATCTAAATTATCTGAAAAATATATCTAGTCAGGATTGGAGGGAAGCACACCTCTAACAGGAGTTCCAAATAAATAATAAAGACTATGTAATAATAAATAGAGAGAATATACAAGATAAATATAGTATGAACATAAAATATATAGAATATGAAAATGCTGTAAATAGTACAAGAGAGATGAGCATCATATCTAAGAGTCAAAAAATATAACTAACTAAGTGAGTGAGTACTAGCTTCGACATGTGACCGGCTTGGTAACTTATACAGGAATCATGGCCTGGTTAATTATATATGAAGTGTACGATTAACACTAACAGAGAACTTGTACATGAATACTTATACAGGAATGGGTATTGATCACATCTCTAACTAACACTCCCCATCCCCCGACTAATATAGTGGATCCAACCATGGCACGTTACGATACGAGATTCTCCAAGATGGTAACAAGTCTTCCCAGAAATTAGTGTACATACAAGTACAAAGAGCAACATGGCATGTACAGGATACGCCAAGAAATGTCGAAAATAATATCTCATGACGGGATTCGAAAAATACCAATTCGTGTAACCACGTGTCAAGAAGTCAAGGATATCTACACTAAATACAAGAAACATAGAAGATATCATAAATGAGAAACTGTCAGAGAATGTACTTGCCTCTGGTCCTGAGTATAATATAACTCGGTGCTCAAGCTGGTATCACACAATCTTATATTTATGAATAATTATGTCAATGGGTGTAAAGAATGATAAATATGCTAAATGAGTCAAAATATCATTCCTAGGCCATTTTTAAGTCAAAATAGTCAAACTAAGTCAACTCTGGGTCAACTAGTCGAACTTGATCAAACTAGCTATTTTTAGGTTGCATGAGCCTATATCTAGGTTATTGGTCCATACTTTACTTATCTAGGCTATACTAGCTATATTAGGATACTAGAGTATCATAGCTATATAGTATCACAAGATACACAATAATACATTATATACTAGTTATCCTATAATTAATACTAACTCTATATGATTACCTTGGCTTTGAACCATCTTTGTATCACTACCTAGTTACCCTATTGATACCCACTATCAAATACCACTGATACCTCATACCCAATGTTACCTTGGTTTATCTCAAGGTAATACTAGAACTTAGTATCTAACCATACTAACATATACACTAACTATTATACTAACTAAGATACCTTAACATATAACTGAAACTAATATTTACAACTGATATCAACCAACTAACAACATTCACTAACTGATAATAACAACTGACATACTAAAACAGATCAATACTAACTTAAACTAACATCTTACTAACTTATATAATTACTAACTAGTCAACTAACTAACTGTTAACTATCCTCACATATTAACTTAACTAATACTAATCTTATATTAACTAACAACTAACCAACATACTTACCATGCTAATTGCTGCAATGACTGAACATCAACCCCTAATTGCCTACCTGCTGTTGCTCCTCCATTCACAGTTGCTTGCAACAGACCCTTGCAGTGCTGCTGTGTTCCTCCCATGAAGCCCGACTGCTCTTGTGCAGTTCCAACCAACCTAATGGAGCCCACTGTGCAACACAGCCATTACTGTTGCAGTACTCCATGTGAGCTGTTGCTGGGTTGCTCTCCTAATAACTGTACACAAAATACACAGGTCTGCCTGACCTTGCTTGCTGCTGTGTTGAACACAACAACACACCACTGCTCTTCTATTCGAGACTGAACATACCCAAGCACTTAAACATCTAGAAACCCACTAGTTGAACCCTTGACCAGAATATAGGATTATGAATTTTAATTAGTATATTTTGGGATTAATTATTGGGGGTTATAATTCACCACTATGATTTTATTTAATTGTTGTACTTTACCGTTGCTTCGATATTTGGAGCGCTACACTAGCTTTTACCTTCCAATAAATTTTACACCATTGTCCTAGACGTGTCAATCTTCCATTCTGACCTTTGCGTAACTCATAAATACCCTCTTTTGTGCTTCATTTTAGTCGCACAATATTCATCGCAGACGTTTATTTTTAAATCCCAAAAATTCTAACTTTGCATCTTTGTCCATTCCAATCAAAATTGGAGACACAATATTGACCCATTTTGTGTAACCCAAATTATGACAATATTCTATTCTGAGTCTTCTACGCCCATGACACTTGTGTCCCACCTAATTTTAACCCTATGCACTTTAATTAATTTAAGAACACCATTTACACTAATTTTAATTAAATTGGTGTAAGGACCCAACCTAACCCAAAACTAGATCCAACACCAACCCAAACCTCCACTCACACCCTCAAGGTTCATACTAAATACCACATACCCTTTTTATCCACTATATCACACCAAACCTGGTATTTTTCCTCATTCAATCCCAAACCCCACTTTTTCTGCAATTTTCTAATTGTTGGGGGCTTTTATGCAAAAGTGCAGTGAGGTATCCACCTCCCATTGGACCCAACACATGAAGAAATAACCTTCTTCCTCATTGACCGGTTACATAAAATTTTCCTTTTTTTTGGAGTGTGCAACACTCAAACCTCCCCCTTAAACCATCTCCACCCTCCATTCAAACCAACACCATCTCCACCATCCAATTTCCTTCATGTAGAAACCAACCCCATCCCAAGGAGCACATGGTCGGCCCTAATTCCAAGAATAGCACCCCCTTTTTCTCTCTCCTACATAAACTCTCCTCTCTCCATTATTTTTACAATATCATTATCAACTCTAAACCAGCCAAAAACTGAAACCTAACCTTAAGCCATCACATTCCTTTATCTCTCCTTCCTCTGGCCTTCCCCGCCTGAGCACCGCCACCGCCGGGACAACCCTCAACCGACAGCAGCCTCAACCATGCCCCGGCCACCCATCGTCAATCTCCACGACGAGCAGATCACCACCACCCTCATCTATCATCCCCGACCTCATCATTATCATCACCACCTTCCCCACAGTCGGCCACCACCATCTCCGGTCAGCGTCGACCCCGACAGCAGTCATCTCCATCCACCGTCGATCTCTACGACGAGCTCACCACCACCACCACCTCGCCATCGCCACACCATCGCAGCCAACACGATGACCCCCGACTTCATCCCCTCCCCGAGCACCGACTGCAACCACCGAGCCACCGCCTCCATCCCTACTTCACCCCTACCTCGCCTGAGCAGCCGCCACTGTAACCACCGTCACCCCGAGCAGTGACCACCACCACCACAGCGACTTCTATCACCACCACCACTTTGTTCTCCGATCCCATCCCGCCGGAGTCCGACCACCCCGACCACACGACCTCCCTGACAAAACCACATGCTTCATCGACCATCTCCATTCCATCACGACGACCGACCTACACCCGCCGGACCTTCATCATCATTGTCGTCATCACCATCTCCGGACACCTAGCCACCACCCTCACCGGTCACCACGACCTCCCTCGATATCGCAACTACCCCGCAGTCTCGACCACACTGTCGATCTCCTTCTCGGCGAGCAACAACCGCCACAACGACAACACCATCTTCCCGACGTCACCCCCTCCTCGGTCACGTGCACGCCAAGGTTCGAACTTGCCTTTTATTTCTTGTTGTGTGTGTGTGTGCATGTGTGAATAGTAATTAGGGTTAACATATTACCACATGGGAGTTTGGTTGTTAGATATGATTGCATGACACTGTATTGTAAACCCTAATAACCAGTATATGTGTGTGTGTGCATGTTTAATAGTAATTAGTATTAATAATAATAATTAGGTTTAATAATTACTTGAAAAGTAAGTAGGGTTATTATTTACCTTATGGAAAATTTAGGTTGTTAGTTGTGGCTATCGCATATTTCTATATGTTGTGTAGACCTACGTGTATTAGTATAAATATGAGTAATAGGTAATACTAGGCAATGTTTTAAGGTGCTATATATTTATATATTAACGTATTTTGGTAACTCACTGTCTTATATACCTAACCTACTAGCTAGACCATGTGTTAGTGTTACACAAGATTTAGAGATTTGAAAATGTGTTAGTGTTAGTTGTTTGTCTTGCTGTGCACGGTATTTGAGGACATGAGACCTGTACATTTAGACGTACACACTTGACCCTGCTAGTTGACCAGTTATCACCCCCTTGCGTTAGTTTTAAGTGCATTGTAATTATGTTTATGTGCGTACTAGTGTAACGACTGATGTTATTATATATTATATATATAGGATCATTGGATCATCCTGCGAGACCTCGGGAGCAGGATATTGGTATTACCAGCAGGACTACAGGTGAGTACATTCTCTGATAATTTTTATTATTTGATAATTCCTATAATTCAAGTACTTAGGAATGTTACATCTGATTCTTGACACTGTGGTACACAGACTAGTTTATAGATTGGATCTTCATCATGAGATGTTATATTGGTTATCATATTGACATTGTACACGATATTGATATTAGATATTGATATTAGAAATTGTACATGATATATTGGACATTGATCATGTATCGTGACGTGTCATGGTTGGATCCACTGTACTAGTTGGGGGCAGAGAAATTGCTAGTGAGAGAGATGATCATATCCCTATCGTACAAGTGTAAAATATTGTTAGTGTTAATCATACACATCATATATGATTAGCCAGGCCATATAGCAATCGTACATGTTCCCAAGTCGATTACATATCAAAACTACTATTTCAAACACTTAGAATATTTAGAGTTCTTCAATTCAGTTCATATACTACATTACGCTGTATATGATATTGTAGTTCTTTCTCTTTATTTCATATATGCACTGATTATACCATATTGCCTATATTGCCTATTCTCTTTACTATTGCCATTGCATATATTTATTGTTCTCTCTCAGTATATAGCATCATTTATTTATTGTTTTGTAGTCCTTGTCAATTAATTGGAACTATTATCGGGTTGTACTTCGCTCCAATCTTGACTGGATATATTTTTCTAGACTGCGACCTAGAGGACTGGTGTCCGACATATTACAGACCACAGGGAGAGTAGCTACAGTCTTGGACCTTGTAGCTCAGGTGTGATTTTCGGAAGGTCTAGCCGGGATCACTAGTTATTCAGTTAGTTTCTTTTAGTAGATTATGGTATTGGATTTATTTTTGGCATATTTTGAGACTTGGATGTTATTGTTTGAGTTAGATTATTTTGTTGTTTAGACTTGTGTTGCATTTCGATTATTTTCTTCGATATCTTATCGTGCTTTAGTTCTTTGATGGAATATTTTTATATTATATTGTGATATCTGTATTTTCTTATAGAGTTGGATATTCGTGTGAGATTGATTAGATAGTACTGTGACCTAGACAGCGTTCTATCGCCGATGCTGCGGCGTAGGCTGGACGTACCCATGCACTCGTGCCCAAATTCTGGGTGCAACACATTTTTAGTAGTGGCCCATGCAGGTCAGGCTTCGCAAGTACTGCGATGTCATGGTAGTGCCACGTCTTAGTTGTACTACTACGAGCTTGTCATAGGATCTTGGATATAGTATACTAGGATGAGAGCGAATACTCGATCACAACTAGGAATACTTCTAATCTTTGCTATTGCTATTCCTTCTGAGCATTGCTTTCCTTGAATATTTTGTCCTTCCTTGATGATATCGTATTCTTGTGCTGTAATGACTTCTTCTTTTAAATTAAATTCTTGGTGTCGTTGTTGAGTTAGATTTTATATCGAGATAAATTTTACGGACTAAAATTTATGGTATCATCTGATGACATATGTTGACAAGGACAGTGCGAAAGATGAAATGTCTACTTTAGTTATAGAGCATAGAGTTCATCGCAGCCATATTAGCTAGCGTGGCAGAAATATAGGGACCTGACTTCGGATGTATATATACCTTAGTTATGAAATTTAGAATTTCTTGCAGCTATACTAGTCGGCACAGTGAGGATTCTAGACGATATGATTATAGAGTTGCATACCTAAGTTATGGAATCTATCGTTTATCGCAGCTATGCTTACTGGCGTGGCAAGGATTCTAAGGGTCATGATTTCGGACAGACGTGTATGATTATCAGATTGTATCTTAAATTGGTTCTTAAAGTTTTATCTCAATACTTATCTACTTCTGTTATTATAGGACTTTATTCTATCATTTTGCTAGCAGTAGAGATACCTTCAGTCCTTAGTCTAGTTCTTTTTTTTGAGTTTTATTTCTATAAGGATCCTTGTTAGTGTGATAATTGGTGACTTGCAATTAGGTCTGTGTCTTGAGTATCAGTGTTGACTGTTGTGAGTGTGCCATAGTAGGAGAGTACTTATAAGTGAATAGGAGAGTGTGAGGGAATAAGAATTCATTGTGCTAAGTAGTAAGACTTGTGTTACAAACAAAAGTAGGGCCTTGATGTGAGTAGATATGAGTATACCGGTATATGACTAGTGATGGATATATCACTTGATATTGAGGCCAGTGATGGGTTGGAAGCAATAGATGGAAGAGTATCTAGAAATTGTGTGCAGGATGCACAGTGGGTGATGAGTGTCAGTATGATGAGGTAATCTAATGATGAAGCTAGTGTTACTATACCAAGAGTGATAGTATTTCTATATCAAGGATTATTTGAGCAATATGCTGGTAACAGTAAGTACCTCGTGTGATAATATTAGATTGGTGTATCAGTTAATATGGATAGAAAATCATTGGAAGTAATAGTGCAAGTAATCCAGGCAGTACAAATTTCAGTACAAAGTTAAGGAGTGTAGACAATTGGTGTATTTGTGTGTACCATGAGTGTTAGAGATTATAAGTATATATAGGTATACTTAGATAGATGTGGGTAAGAAATGTGTATTAGTATATGAGTGGATGATGTGCATGTGTAAAGATCTGTTGGCTTGAGCATGCCTGAGATGGCATTGTAAACTGACTTGGGTATCCATCTAGAGTTGTATTAGAGGGATTAGTACTTAGTGTGCTGTGTTGCACTTGGTATGCACTTGAGTAATAAGAACAACTAGTATAAACAATTGCAGTAGGTAAGAGAGATAGCAGTGGGAGTGCTTGTAGTAGAAATAGTGGTACCTAAGGGATAAGTGTATCAAACTTTGGATGCATCTTTAAATCTATGGTTATGTTAGAGGTTCTTGGTATCAGATTTTGGTATCAATATACAGGTGTGTGCAATATGGATGTATCTATGGATATCTTGTGGACTAGTGATTATTTGATATGGGTATCATTGTAAAGAGATAGAAATTAATGCGTGAATGTGCCAGAGTTAAGTGTATGTTAGAGGATGAAGGTGTGTCCAGGTGATGCATATTATAGTGTTTGAGTATATCAGAGTGTTGAGTGCATCACATATATCAGGGTGTTTGGGGATAATTGAGTTGATGCCATAGTTGAGAGTGTGGGTCTAGTACAACACAAACCTGTGTAAATATTTGAGCATCAGAGTACAAGTTTGAGGTATAATTCTTTGTCCGATTGTATGTTCTTGTGCTAGTTTAATTCAATTTCGAGGACGAATTTTTTTTAAGGAGGGTAGACTTGTCAGTACCATATTCTAAAATAGGGATATTTTTGTCTTTTTATTATTTATAAGTATTGTGCATATTTTATTTTATAATTTCATGATATATATATATATATATATATATATATATTATATATACTGTGTTCATTAATTGTATGGGTTAGTGGACTAGACCTATTAACCCACTTGTTGAACCCCTGACCAGAATATAGGATTATGGATTTTAATTAGTATATTTTGGGATTAATTATTGGGGGTTATAATTCACCACTGTGATTTTATTCAATTGTTGTACCTTACCGTTGCTTCAATATTTGGAGCGCTACACTAGCTTTTGCCTTCCAACAAATTTTACACCATTGTCCTAGACGTGGTAGTCTTCCTTTCTAACCTTTCTGTAACTCATAAATACCCTCTTTTGTGCTTTATTTTAGTCGCACAATATTTGTCACAGACGTTTATTTTTAAATCCCAATAAATCCAACTTTGCAACTTTGTCCGTTCCAATCGAAATTGGAGACACAATCTCGACCCATTTTGTGCAACCCAAATTATGACAATATTCTATTCTGAGTTTTCTACGCCCATGACACTTGTGTCCCACCTAATTTTAACCCTATGCACTTCCAATTAATTTAAGAACACCATTTACACTAATTTTAATTAAATTGGTGTAAGGACCCAACTTAACCCAAAAATAGACCCAACACCAACCCAAACCTCCACTTACACCCTCAAGGTTCAAACTAAACACCATACCCTTTTTATCTACTATCTCACACCAAATATGGTATTTTTCTCATTCAATCCTAAATCCCACTTTTTGTGCAATTTTCCAATTTTTGGGGGTTTTATGCAAAAGTGCAGTGAGGTGTCCACCTTCCATTGGACCCAACATATGAAGAAATATCCCCCTCCCTCATTGACCGATCATATGAATTTTTTTTATTTTTTTGGAGTGAGCAACACTCAAACCTCTCCCCTTAAACCATCTCCACCCTCCATTCAAACCAACACCATCTCCACCATCCAATTTCTTTCATGTAGAAACCAACCCCATCCCAAGGAGAACATGGGCGACCCTAATCCTATGACTAGCACCCCCTTTTTCTCTCCCCTACATAAACTCTTCTTTCTCCATTATTTTTACATCATCATCATCATCAACCCTAAACCAACAAAAAATCGAAACCAAACCCTAAGCTATCACCTTCCATCATCTCTCCTTCCTCCGGCCTTCCCCGCCTGAGTACCGCCACCGCCGGGATAGCCCTCCACCGATAGCAGCCTCGACCATGCCCCGGCCACCCACCGTCGATCTCCACGATGAGCAGATCACTACCACCCTCATCCATCATCCCCGACCTCATCATCATCATCACCACCTTCCCCACAGTCGACCACCACTATCTCCGGTCAGCGTCGACCCCGGCAGTAGTCATCTCCGCCCACCGTCGATCTCCACGACGAGCTCACCACCACCACCACCTCGCAGTTGCCACACCACCGCAGCCAACACGACGACCCCCGACTTCATCCCCTCCCCGAGCACCGACTGCAACCACCGAGCCACCGCCTCCAACCACCGAGCCACCGCCTCCATCCCGACTTCACACCTACCCCGCCTGAGCAACCGCCACTGCAACCACCGTCACCCCAAGTAGTGACCACCACTACCACAGCGACTTCCATCACCACCACCACTTTCTTCTCTGATCCTATCCCGCCGGAGCCCTACCTCCCCAACCACACGATGTCCCTGACAGAACCACCTGCTTCATCGACCATCTCCATTCCATCACGATGATCGACCTACACCCGCCGGACCTTCATCATCATCGTCGTCATCACCATCTCCGATCACCTAGCCATCACCCTCACCGATCACCACGACCTCCCTCGACATCGCAACCACCCCTCCGTCTCGACCATCACCGTCAATCTCCTTCTCGGCGAGCATCAACCGCCACAGTGACAGCACCATCTTCCCGGCATCACCCCCTCCTCGGTCACGTGCACGGCAAGGTTTGAGCTTGCCTTTTCTTTTATGTTGTGTGTGTGCATGTGTAAATAGTAATTAGGGTTAGCATATTACCTCATGGGAGTTTGGTTGTTTGATATGATTGCATGACACAATATTGTAAACCCTAATAACCAGTATATGTATGTGTGCATGTTTAGTAGTAATTAGTATTAATAATAATAATTAGGTTTAGTAATTACTTGAATAGTAAGTAGGGTTATTATTTACCTTATGGAAAATTTAGGTTATTAGTTCTGGGTATCTTATATTTCTATATGTTGTGTAGACCTAGGTGTATTAGTATAAATATGAGTAGTAGGTAATACTAGGCAATGTATTAAGGTGCTATATATTTATATATTAACATATTTTTGTAACTCACTGCCTTGTGTACCTAACCTACTAGCTAGACCATGTGTTAGTGTTACAAGAGATTTGAACATGTGTTAGTGTTAGTTTTTTGTCTTGCTGTGCATGGTATTCGAGAATATGACACCTGTGCATTTAGACGTGCACATTTGACCCTGCTTGTTGACCAGTTATCACCCCCTTGCGTTAGTTCTAAGTGCAGTATAATTGTGTTTATGTGCGTACTAGTGTAACGACTGATGTTATTATATTATATTATATATATATATATATATATATATATATATATATATATATATATATATATATATATATATATATATATATATATATATATATATATGACCATTGGATCGTCCTACAAGACTTCAAAAGCAGGATATTGGTATTGCCAGCAGGACCACAGGCGAGTACATTCTCTGATAATTTTCATTATTTGATAATTTCTATAATTCAAGTACTTAGGAATGTTACATCTGATTCTTGACACTATTTTACACA
Organism: Iris macrosiphon; assembly: GCA_036927795.1. Classification (NCBI taxonomy): domain Eukaryota; kingdom Viridiplantae; phylum Streptophyta; class Magnoliopsida; order Asparagales; family Iridaceae; genus Iris; species Iris macrosiphon. Next base: position 135,215,100 of record JAYESA010000015.1, on the reverse strand, counting down.
GACTAGTATATAGATTGGATCTTCAGTCATGAGATGTTATATTGGTTATCCTATTGACATTATACACGATATTGATATTAGACATTGTACATGATATATTGGATATTGATTGTTTATCGTGGCGTGTCATGGTTGGATCCACTGTACTAGTTGGGGGCGAGAAAATTGCTAGTGAGAGATGTGATCATATTTCTATCGTACAAGTGTAAAATATTGTTAGTGTTAATCATACACCTCATATTTGATTAGCCATGCCATATAGCAATCGTACATGTTTCCAAGCCGATCACATATCGAAACTACTATTTCAAACACTTAGAATAGTTACAGTTCTTTAATTCAGTTCATATATTACATTACCCTGTATATGATATTGTAGTTCTTTCTCTTCATTTCATATATGCACTGATTATACCATATTGCCTGTTCTTTTTACTATTGCTATTGCATCTATATATTATTCTCTCTCAGTATATAGCATCATCTATTTATTATTTTATAGTCCTTATCAATTAATTAGAACTGTTATCGGGTTGTACTTTGCTCCAATCCTGACTGGATATATTTTTCCAGACGACGTCCTAGAGGACTGGTGTCCGACATATTACGGACCACAGGGAGAGTAGCTGCAGCCTTGGACCTTGTAGCTTAGGTGTAATTTTTGTGAGGTCTAGCCAGGATCACTAGTTATTCAGTTAGTTTCTTTTAGCAGATTATGGTACCAGATTTGTTTTCTGCATATTTTGAGACTTGGATGTTATTGTTTGAGTAGATTATTTTGTTGTTTAGACTTGTGTAGTATTTTGATTATTTTTTTCGATATCTTATCGTGCTTTAGTTCTGTGATTGGGTATTTTCATATTATATTATGATATTTGTGTCTCCTTATGGAGTTGGATATTCGTATGCGATTGATTAGATAGTATTGTCACCTAGACAACGTTATACCGACGATGCTGCGGCGTAGGCTGGACGTACCCACGCACTCGTGCCCAAATTTCGGGTGTGGGTCGTGACATATTCCATCTTATTGTTCTGTGATTGAGTATTCATGTTTCATTGGTGGTATTATATATCTTGATGATCATTATTGCTAGATAGTATAGTTTACCCAAATATTATTCTACCGTCGATGCTATGACGTAGGTTGGACGTACCCACGCTCTCGTTTCCTTACATATGGTATGGGTCATGACAAATCTGGTCCATCAGATCAGACTGTATCTATAATCCCATATTTGTATCTCGACACCAAGTACCAGCATCTCAATACCCAAGCTCTCAAGATCAGCCAATAAATGTCTGTCCGTAGTCAAGCACATAGCCACTGGATACCTGCTCAAGGCATCAGCAACTACGTTGGCCTTCCCTAGATGGTACTGTAATGATATGTCAAAGTCCTTCATCAACTCCAACCACCGTCGCTGTCTTATGTTCAGCTCTTTTTGTGTGAACACGTACTTCAAGCTCTTGTGGTAGGTAAAGATCTCCACACGCTCTCCATACAGATAGTGTTTCCACAGCTTTAGAGCAAAGATGGCCGCTGCCAACTCTAAATCATAGGTAGGGTAGTTCTTCTTATGAGGATATAATTGCCTGGAAGCATAGGCAATCACCTTTTCATTTTGCTGCAGAACGCAACCCAAACCCTTCCCTGAAGCATTACTATAAATAGTGAATCCACTTGACCGCGATGGCAACAAAAACACTGAGCTGTCATCAATCTCCTCTTGAGCTCATCAAAAGAGGCCTGATAATCTTCTGTCCAGACAAACTCAATATCCTTCCTGGTCAGCCTAGTCATTGGCTCTGCAGTCCTAGAGAAGTCCTGTACAAATCTCCTGTAATAACCTACTAGTCCCAGGAAGCTACTGATCTTTGCCAGTGAACTCGGAGTAGACCATGGCTCTACTATTAAAATCTTCTTCGGGTCTACTGAGATCCCATCTCCTGTAATCACATGCCCAAGGAATTTAATCTTATCAAGGAAGAACTCATACTTTGAAAGCTTGCTATGAAGCTTCTGCTTTCCGAGAGTCTCCAGAACTATCCTCAAATGCTCCTCATGTTCTTCTGGGATCTTTGAATATACCAGAATATCGTCAATGAATACCACCACAAACTTATGAAGGTACTGGTGGAACACCTTGTTCATCAGATTCATGAATATAGCCAGGGCATTGGTCAACCCAAATGACATTACCATGAACCCAAAAGCTATCTTCAGAATATCCTCCTTCTTTACTTTTACCTGGTGGTAGCCTGACCTCAAGTCTATCTTCGAGAATACCTTCGCTCTGCTCAACTGATCGAAGGGATCATCTATCCTCGGCAGCAGGTATTTTTTTCTTGATAGTGAGGTTGTTCAGAGTCCTGTAGTTGATACACATGCATACCGACCCATCATTCTTCGATAAAATAATACTAGAGAACCCCATGGTGATAAACTAGATCGAATGAAGCCTTTTTCCTATAACTCATTGACCTACTTCTTTAATTCTACCAGTTCTCTATTGTTAATTCTATAGATGTATTGAGATATCAGCTTTGTGCCTAGCACCAAATCTATAGAGAACTCAACATCTTGGTCTAGCGGCAAACCCGACAACTCCTCTGAAAAAATATTCACAAACTCTGCTATCAACGGATGTGGCAACTCCTTCTCTTCTACTATGGCTCCAGATATGACATCCTCGCTCTGCTCCGCTCCTCCTCTAGAAATCTTAAACTCTGGCTCTGTCACGACCCGCACCCGGAAGTTCGGGCACGAGTACGTGGGTACGTCCAGCCTACGCCGCAGAGTCGGCGGTAATACGCTGTCTAGGTCAATCCATCTAACTAATCTAACTCATTCACAATTTAACATAGGCAAGTCAATAATGAGAATAGAAACTTAACTTTTGCAACTGAAATGAATGAGACAACAATTCAAATGTTTAGTACAGGAATTCCAAAATAAAATCGGGGACAAACCCGATTAAATAAGATAAGAACAGAAATAAAAGATAGCTACTAAAAGCTACTCAGCAGCAGGGGTCTCCTGGATAGGTTCTGGTTCTTCATAAGTATCATCTGTCCCCTCATAGGGACCATAATAAGTAGGGGCAAGGTCCTCATCATCGCCTAAATCAACAGATCCAGTCAGGAAAGGAGCAAAGTACACAGTGCACAACAATGTTAAACTAAATATTTATGACAATTAAACATTGAATATCATGTTAAGGAACTGCATAAAGAATGTTAATATTTCAGAGTCAAAACTATAAACCGGAATATGAGAAAACAGAAGTAAATGAGCAGAGTGAAACTATCACAGTCAGCAAGAAAGATAACATGACTAGAACTATCTGTATGAAACTTGTGTTTTGTTTTTAGAATACTTAGTTGTCATACAGGGGTTTATAAGGCTAATCCGGCCGTCATGAACGGCTATTAGTCACGAATAATCGAGATCCGGCTGAAGGACAGTCGTGTACCAACAGCTATTATTCACGGCAAGGGGAAGGGTAAACTACATGCCTTTCAGTATTCTCCCACCCGACATGAAAACAAGACATGAATTCCAAATATTCAAGACATGAAAATCCAGCATTTTCTAACACTAGGTGTAATCATCAAGGGTACTAGTAAAGCAGGGAATTAATTATCACAATATATAGATTTAACTTGAAGTGCAGGTACTTGCCTATTGTTTTGGATCTGTTTAATTTGGTTCTTGGGAGAAATTTCCACAGATGAGTCCAAAAGCTGAAATAGACATTACCATCATGCTCAGAAGATGTCAAATAGCTAGAAACGCCAGTCCTTGGGTCCAATTTGGAGACAAGGGCAAAAACGGCAGTTTCGGGCCAAAACGGGGTCCGCCGTTGGGCCCGCTTTGCACCGAAAAACGCGTCCGGGTCAAAAAGTCTCCAAATTCACCAAACTTAGTGCCAACAGGTCAGGAACGCTGCTACGAACCCAACGGAACTTCCAGATTTGGATTCCGATGAGCCGAACACAAAATCGCCCGTCGAGCGGGGCCTGTGGGGCCCACGACACGCGATTTCGTCAACGTTCTCAGAATCAAACCAAACTTGACCCACAGGACCAGCGTATCGCTACGAGTCCGATGGCGCAAGTTTCGTCTCGATCTGACGAGTGTGCACGAAGTTAGGGCGAATTGCCGAAAAGGCGGATACGGAGCGATGTCCGCGGATACGCGTTGATTCCGGTGTGCACGCACACCCGAATCAGCTTCCGTGAAATCTCACACGTCCGTATCGACGCTGCGCACGTATCTGTGAAGACCGCACGCGACCAAGTCGTCCCGTTTGGCGGGACGTACTCGGTTCCGGGGTGAAACAGGGTCTGGTTTTTCCTGTTTTTGGATCGCGGTGTGCGATCACCACAGGACGCGGTGCCCCGAACAGTTTGTCCGGACACCGAGAGGGTCATACAGGCTTCACAACGCAATTTGCAGAATTGAAAACGGAGCTACGAGGCGAAAATTACACATACCTGAAGGGGACCCGAAAACAGGGTCGAAATCGTGTCCGTGTCGTGTCGGACACGACACGAAGAAAAGGGGATTTAGGGTTAGGGTTTCGGGACAGCGGCGGCCGGCCGGAGGCCTGGGCGGCGCTGGCTGGCCGGTGGTGGTCGGGGAGGGTTCGCCTGGGCGAGGCGGATCCGTCGACGGGCGGGGCGGCGCCGGAGGCCGACGGGAGGCGGCTCCAAGGCTGCTGCTGTTGCTGTTCTGCTCGTCGGGGTCGACCGGAGGGCGGCTGCTGGGCGGCTCCGGAGGGCGGAGACGGGAGGAGGAGGCGCTGGCGGCCTAGGGCGGAGCTGGTGGGGTCTCGGCGAGGAGCGAGGCGCCTGCGGCGTGGTGGCGGAGGCGGTGAGGGGGGCCGGAGGGGTTTATATAGGGGAGATCGGTGGTCGTGGGGTCCGAGGGAGGCGGCCAGGTGGCGGGGCAGCCGGGGGTCGTGGGCGATTGGCCGCGCGGAGCGGGGCCGAGCGACGCGGGCGGCCAGGCGACGTGGCCGGCGCTCCGCCGGAAATCGCGCGGGGCTGAGCGGGTCGTGGGGCTGGGGTGGAGGCCGGGTCGGGTTCGGGGCTTAACGGGTCTGGGCAGACCCGCCCGACCCGCGAAGGAGACGGGCTGGGTTGGGCTACGGGCCGGGCAGCGGCCCACGGGCCGCGGGCCAAAAGAATATAAATAAAAATAGAAATAAAATAAATAAATAATAATAAATAATCAATTAATAATTAATTAATTAGAAAAATTGTTTTTAGGCATTTAAAAATAGTTCTGAGGTCCAGAAAAATCCAGAAAAATTGTCCTAAGTCCAGTTTTCTATTTTACACCCAAAAATATTATTTTCATGATATTTTAATATTATTTATTGCCATTTAAAAATCATTCATTAATCAAAAACCTTGATTTTAATTACAGAAGATTCACAGAAAATTCCAGAAAATTGGGAAAAATCCAAGATTTAATAATTTGGAAATTCAGGGGGTTTACAGGCTCTCCTGACGGTCTAAATAAAACTTTGCCTCCACGATAATCTATACTAGCATGGTGCCTACTCAACCAATCCATCCTGAGTACAATGTCGTAGTTCGGAAGTGACATTACGAGTAAGCACACACTAAAATTCTGGCCTCTCAGTGTAACTCTTCGATCCTTGCAAATATCGCTAACCAGGATAATACCTCCCCCAGTCGTGATCTTACAAGTTCTAGCCAATGGTCCAGACAAACGATGCTTAAGAGAAAAAGATACATATACAAAAGAATAAAAAATTCTGGAATCAAATAAAGCATAAGTTGGAATAGAATCAAGAAGTACTGAACCTGATATAACATCCCTTACTGGATCGGTCTTCTCGACCATCATGGCAAATGCTCGCCCCTGCTGTGCACCTTTCTGCTGCTGGTGCTGTACGAACCTCTGCTGCTATGTCTGTAATGGAGGTCCTCTCTGCTGACCCACAGGTGACCTCACTGGTGCTCTCTAAACTGGGGCGGGTCTCTGAGATGCATGATAAGAAAATATGGGATAATCCCTCATATGATGTCCCTATGCGCCATAATACAAGCACACTCCCAACCTTATCCTACAGATCTCCCAGATATGGCCTCTTTTCTTACAGAAGTGACTGGTGGGATTCTGCTAAACCCCTCTCTACTGCTGCTGGTGTGGCACCTGCTAAATTGGTGCCCGAACTAGAGCCTACAACTTCTGGAAAGTCCTTTGCTGATAGAAATGGGGTCGCTTAGCTGGTCCCGCATTGCTGCTAGATCCTCTAAATACGTCTCTACCCCTCTTGGACTTGAGCTCCAAGTCATCCTCCACCCTCTGAGAATCCATCAGTATATCCTCGAATGCTGCATTGCGATGACCCCAGCTCACTCAAAAATGGGACGACAGTGGTCCGCCGGAAGTCAAGTGTTCCTGTTTACGATAATCCCAACATTTCCAGAAATCCGGACTCATCTAACAGATCCAAACAATACTTCCGCTGAGCTCAAATCCGGGTTCCTCTTGATGTCGAAACACCCTATTCTCAAGGAGGCATTCCTAAGGGCACGTGCATGTGCTGACTGTAGAGACTACAAGCCAACGCCGGAAGCGACCGATAAGCAGGCAACGCTTTTCGGGTCGGGCCTTTAAAGCTGGTCTAGTGCGCTAGTGCCCTCGCCGATGTTAATAAAAAACATGGGTTTCTACAAATCGATCTTACTAATTTATTCCTAAGCAACATGAGCTACCAAATTAAGACATGTTCCAGCTAATAGGCAGTGAGAAGGGAGGAAGTGAGGTGACCGATAGGGACAAGAGGAAAGGATTTGAAAACAGTACCCGCAGTGGTTTTGGAAGTCATAAGTTTAGACTCTGAGTTTATTGAAGAAGCAATGTAAGAGATTTGACCTCTCTGATCAATCCCTTTCAGAACTTCCCCACTCTCGCAATGGGGTACTGCATCTCCACAAATTTGTCCAATCTACAAAACTCTGTATCATACTCGTCCACCGTCATACTCCCCTGGACGAGGTCCTGGAACTGGATCTCTAGGGCACTCAGAGCCACGTCCAGAAAGAACTTCTCCTTGAAAATCTTTTTAAAACCTCCCCAAGTCAATCCTGGCGCCATGATCCTCGGGTCCGTACAGAACCATGTCAGGGCAATGTCGAACATATGGTTGCCCACTACCTCCACCTGTAGGCTCTCTGGAATCTATGCTAGCCTCAGGGTCCTCTCTATGTCCTCGATCCAATCGTCGGCATATAAGATCCCCTCGATACCCTTGAACCTGTAAACCCCCTCAAAAATATTTTAGGTAGACTGGATATGGTAAGAATTTTGGTTTAGATTCAGGTTGATTAAGGTTTAGAAATTAGGGTTGTTTAGACTGGTTCTTTAATTTAAACCCTTGGTATACCTTACCATTGCTACAATAATTAGAGCATAACAATAGCCTTTACTTTCCAACAATTTTTTGCACTCTTGACCTGACAAGATAACCTAGGCACTGGACATTTTTGTCACTCACAAACACACTTCCTTGTGCTCTATTTTAATTGCACAACTTTTCAGTCACAAAAATTAATTCTTAATCCTATGTCTTGTACCTATGTCGTTGCCATCGATTTGGGGACACAAACTCAATCCGTTTTGCCTAACCAATTAAAGGACCCAAGACTAACACCAAGCCTACACCATTCATGACCTTTGTGTTACTCCCAATTGAGATCCCATGTACTCCCATTTAATTTAAGAGCACACATGATACTTTATTTAATTAAATTGGGGATACCAACTTAACCTAACCCCAACTTAACTCAACACCTATTCATGAGGCTCATACAAAACATACAACAACCTCTCATCCTACAAAATACAAAACACAACTTTCCACATCAAATACTCACCCTTTTTCCTTCATGTATAAACACCCAAATGTTAAGGGGCTTAAATGCAAAAAGAGTGCTAGGTGTCACCCTCATATTGGTGCAAACTAATAAAGAACCCCCCAACCTCACATAACCAGTCACCTCACCTTCTCTCCCCCTTGCTATGTACTAAACCTTCATGAAGCATCCTAACCCTTGATTCAAATCCCCACCCAATCACAACCACACACTCCCTCTATATTAACACACACACAACCCCCCACATGTGGCCGACCCTAATCCCTAGAAAAAACCTAGAAATTTCCTCCCCCCCACACTCTATCTTCTCGCCTCCCTCTACATACATTTAGCCGACCCTCTCCCTCCTTCTTCTTCTTTCTTCTTTCTTCTTCTTCTTTTTCTTCTTCTTCTTCTTCTTCTTCTTCTCCTTCATTAATAACCTCGCCGGAGCATCACCCACAACCAGCCGCTGCCACCACCGTTGACACCACCACCTCCAGCCGCTGCTACCACCGTCTCTAACCCACTGCCTTGATGACCCGCTGCCCCCACTGCCACTACCACCACGACCCATAACAGCCCTTCGCCACCACCACTACGACCCACAACAGCCCTTCGCCACCACCACCTTCGCTACCATCACCTCTACCGAACACCACCTACATCTCCACGTTCACCGTACCACCGCCAACGACAAAACACCATGACCACCTCCATATCCACCCCTACCACCGTCTCTAACACACTGCCTCGATGACCCGCTACCCTCACTGCCACCATGACCCACAGCAGCCCTTCGCTATCACCACCTTCGCCACCATCACCTCCACCGAACACCACCTACATCTCCACATTCACCGTACCACCGCCAACAATACAACACCAGGACCACCGCCATCTCCACCGCTGCCACTGCACTACCCCGACCACGATCGCCATCGTTGGCCACTGCCACCACCACAACAGCATCACCTCCGATACCGCAACCAACGTTTCCACCACCACCACCACGGTCGACATGCGCACCACCCCCGCGGTCGATGCCGTCCCTGACCGAAGCCGCAGCACCGCCGCTGCCACCACCCGCAGCCACCTGGGTAACTTATCATCCTTTGTCTTTATTATGTAGTTATTCTTTGTGCTAAAAAACCCTAGTTAGGGTTAGGATTTCCTGAATATTACCCATACTTATTTTTAATGGCATTGTTGAGGTCATATATATATGTGGAATTGATATTTTATAGCAATTGTTTGAGATTATTTATATATGAGAAAATGCATGGTATAATAGCAATAGTTGAGGTTATATATATTTGAAATAGATATTTTATAACAATTATTTGAGGATATATATATGGGAAATGCATATGTTGGGGATGTTCCAATGATTTTTGGTTAGTTGATGATATGAATGAGGATATTATACGTGAACATTATGCGTATTAAGGTGCGTTAACTAAATTGGGTGTATACAATTATGTCTATGATTACAGGGATGGTCTGGTCGAGGATGAACATAACTTAGATGACTGAAATCACTGTAATAAATATTAGGGTTTGAAGATATTGTTTGAGGATGTTATGCTATTTGATGATCGTATTTGATGCAACGTTACCCTAGTCAATTTGGGTCAACCCTCTAGTTAGTATCTTAGACGTGAGCTATGTAAGAAAGACAGAAGCCTATGCTAGTCGTGATGTCATCTCTTATTTTAGATAGTATCGAGCTAGATTATTAATTGATTTTATATATCATCTCTTGGTACTTTGGGATCCTCGGACTTGGACGTTGTACCGGAGCCCTGCCTTCAACATTCGGATCCAGGCAAGTGTACTTTGCCATCCTATATCTCAGTTCTAGATTTACTTTTTATTCTATCTATGCATTGTGTGCACTTTGGATCGAAATCGTTACTTCATGTCTGGGTCATATCCGGGTGCATACGTTCGTCGGTAACGTCTAGTATCGATTGATAGATGTTCGTGATACCTTGATATACCTACTTGGTTACATTGGAACCCTATGACACATTCAAATACTGTTATCGTGTCATACTTCATGTATCATGATAGTGTTACCATGACCAAAATTTATGATGATATTAGGATCATGATTGTTGATAGTTACTTCAGTGTGACAAGACTGTTAGATAGAGGTTCAGGTTCAGGGAGCACTCGTTGACCGTATTAGGAGGGAAAGACAGTTACTAAATGCTTGGGCTACTTTACACGCGCTAATATATATATATATATATATATATATATATATATATATATATATATATATATATATATATATATATATATTCTTATTTATGTAGAGATCTTGTATCCGGAGTCGTAGTATAACCTATGTGACTCTGTGCTCAGAGTTACGGTCCGTACCGTGCGTCTCTGTGCCTCGGAGCTACGGTTTTATATTTGGAAAGTCCACGTGTCGAACATTATCTTCAAAGTTGCGTCTCACTTAGGTGATTATTCTAGATTACACCGGCATATCACATGTTTTCTTCCCGTTTTACTATGGCATACTGCTTTTGTGCCTTGTTACGTCCTTATGAGGACCTGATTTCCTTTCAGGCTTAGGCAAGGTGGACTACCCGGAGGAGTACGGACCGGGTGTATATCCAGGAGCAGGACTTGTTGTAGAGGACGAGATCCTTCCCGATGACTTCGTTTGATCTTTGGTAGTGACTTCACCCTGGCCCCGCTATCATTATCTAGTTTGCAGATATCAGTCCTAGTTATCTTATTGCTTTCTTTCATTAAGTATTTGTATTAGCAGATTTGTTCCCTTATGACTCTATTCGTATTATATTATGATATATTTTCAGTCTTATTTCCCTTCTGTAGATTAATAGATTTGATTTCTCTATGTGTTCTATATTCAGATATCTGTGGATGAGATTTAGTTTCACTGTTTATTTTTTATATGTTGGGTTTTATCATTGTACTTTACAGCTTAGGTGCACTCTGTCATGTCCATTAGATTGGGATGCCCGTCAAAGTGTACCCGCTGGCCATTGCTACGTGGTTTATTTTCTTATATTTAGAACTGGGGCGTGATATAGTTTTTGTGGTGGCCCATGCAGGTCCAATTTAAATCGTCTTGATTACCTGACTGTGCCAAGCGAGCCTGAAATTAGGAATAGATATTAGAAATCTTATCTACATGCTTGAGTACTTCACATGACACCTATATTTTAATTTTATTTTGCCAATTTGTATCCTGTTTAATTTCTAAACGCTAATTTTAAACATGACTTCTTTTCAGAGTTATGAATCTTTGTAGTGGACGTATCGCGCAGCTGGACGATGTTCCTTGTGACACAGGGTCATCTGGGGAACCCGCACTGGGGCATGTTCTTCTATTGACCCCAGTTCCCCAGGGACAGTCATCTGGGCAGCCAGAGGTACCTCCAGACAGGCACCAGACTTCGCACCAGGCAGGTCATGAGGGCTAGAGGACCGTAAGATAGGAGGAGCAACGGTTGCCCCCACCACCTCCATTTTCCCCACAGATGACATATATGCCTTTTCTACCAGGGCAACCTATGTACGGGCTGCAGATGTTCCAGATGGTCTACGCTATAATGCATGCCCAGCAGCAGGTCCAGTAGCAAGCTCAACAACAGGCCCAACAGCGCCATGCTGAGACCTTGAGAGAGAGTATAGTGACGACTTTGGGACAGGCGTCACCACCAGCTTGCCAGTCGATGATGGAGTCTGTCATAGACTTTCGTCATATGATACCACTTATATTTTCTGGCACGGAGGAGCCGACGGAGGTACACGCATGGCTGACCAATATTCAATACCACTTGGAGTCCACCATTCTCCTAAGGCATAGATGGATGACCGCTATAAGGATGCAGCTTATCAGCAACGCTCATTACTGGTGGCTTTCAGAGGATGAGCGTTTAGGGTCCGATCGGGTCACTTGGGAGGAGTTCTCTAGGCTCTTCCAGGAGATGTTTATTCCTTCCTCTGCCAGAGCAGAACTTTGGGACAGGTTCCAAAACCTCAGGCAGGACAGTTTGACCATTGAGGAGTATAATTCTGAGTTCCTCCGTTTGAGCCATTTTGTGCCGTACGTGATTCCGACTGAGGATAAGAAGGTCAAGAAGTTCTATAAAGGCCTGAGTTTTGAGACGCAGAGATTTATTGGATCTATAGCCCCCACCTCCTACTTCGAGGTTCTATTAGCAGCTCAACGCCAGGATCGCATCAACAAGATGGAAGCCAGTTTGAAGCACTCTTGTGCATCGGTATCGTCAATTCGAGCTCCGTAGGGAGGACCTACAAAATATCTCCTGGTACCATAGAATCAGAGAGCAGTACCCTTACAGGGACCAGTGATTCCCACATGCCTTTACTACGGCAAAAGGGAATACTTGTTGAGGGATTGTCGATGGAGGTTGGAAGTATGCCTGAGATGTGGATCTTACCAGCATGCAGTCCATGATTGCCCAGACCAGAGGACTCAAGTACCGATGGTTCATCAACTAGCATTGCCAGCACCGAGGCCCTACCAGCAGCCTCCTGGACCGAGGTTGTCCTACGCAGGATGTGACCCCCAACACCAGGAGGAAATCAGAGGAGGCCACCCTTGGCCCCTGTCATGCCCCACTCCCAAAATACGTAGGACTAGGACACGTAAGCATGCCAGTCGCATGTATATGGCAATTCTAATATATGGAAACCATAATACCTGCGTACGCTGTATCATGAATATCAATCCATAAGTGATAAAAGCTATCACTAGTCACAGGGTATAATCTAATCTCATCCACAGAAATCATATATATGTGAATAACCAATATCTATGAGCTAGATCTCAATAGAAAGTATCTCAAGATGACAGTCGGATGGAAACAAATCCACTGCCGAACTAGAATAAAGAATAAACAAGATAAATACAATATAAGTACAATATCTAACAATCATGAGGCACGAAGAGAATAATCCTCGGAACGTACGCAACCAGTACAGATCTATGCTCCTGCGAATACTTATGAACAATACACCTGGAAAGGGCTAGGTCCTCAGAGGGACATAACAAGATACATAAAAGCATGCCATAAAGTAAATACTATAAAAACTCAAGAGTGACCTAACCATCTAAGTGAAATGTAACTTGAGGACAACTTGAGTGTATGGGAAAGTGTAGGCTAGACATATGCTGACGTAATTCACCAATCGTGACAACTGGCTAGTATATGCCACATATGGGCGCTGTAATATAATAATGTCCATACTGCTCCGAAGAACGGGAAAACTGCATAATATATCGTCCATAGCGCTCCGAAGAACGTGGAAGCTGAATAGTATATCGTCCATAGCTCTCCGAAGAACGTGGAAACTGCATAATATATCGTCCATACTGCTCCGAAGAACGTGGAAGCTGAATAAAGGAGGTGGGTGTCCTATACGCCTACTAGTCGTCCTCCCTGCCTAATGATCTATGCATGTTGTATCCACAACACACTTCAGCCACTACGCCGAGGCGTCGTAACTCTGGCTCATAGTCTATCGTTAGAACAGTAGCCCAACCTTACAACCGAACAAGGACAAGGATTGGACCATTGTACCACGATAGTCTATGCTCCGACTACTAATAAATGCTAAGTCTTCTAATATGCATTGCTAATAACAGTTATTTCCTATCCGTTGTACGCCTACACGTACAGGTGGCCAACCATATATGCAAGTTCGTGCCCTACATGAGACTCACAATACGTGTAAGAAATGTGTTATGGCCTGGGGAGTCATACCAATAACTCCACAACACTAGGTGGGTCTACTAAACACTAGGTCAGACACTAGTCCTTACGTCAACGCCTCCGTTGACTGTACTCGAGTCTCGCTCGGACGCGCACAGTTATATAATATAAATATGCAACTAATAATACAGAATTTAAACAGTACAACAAGGCAAGGTATACTTGCCTGGCAAGTGGCTATGTTGTCCCAATAACCTACTCCGGATGTCGCACAGAACGATCCAATAGTCCTTAGGGTCAACGTATACGGGAATCGGGGTGTCTGCTACGGGTTATCTGACAAGAGTGATGGGTCCATGATGAATACGAGGACGAGGGTAATGACGATGTGATGATTAGGTTATGGTTAAGGTGATGATTTGGCCAATGGTGGTGGTTATATTGATGAGGGGGGTTATAATGGTGATGATGTGGATGATAATAGTAAAGGGGGTGATGATGTGGTGATTGATGTGGATGATGGGAGGATGACTAGGATGATGATGTAGATGATGGTGATGACAATGATGCTAATGATGATGATGACGACAATGATGAGATGATGACGACGACAATGATGATGATGACGATGGCGTTGGTGATGATGATGATAACGATGATGGTGGAGGTGAGTCAAGGTAAAGGTGTTGGTGATGATAATGGTGAAGGCAATGATAAACAGGGATGAAAGAGGGTGGTGGTGCACAACGTTCAGGTGAAGGGAAGCAGGGAGGAGGAGATCACCGGAGGCATGGTGGTCGATGGTGGTGATGGGAACTGTCAATGGCGGAGGGGGAATGGTCGAGTGCAGCGGCTGCGGGTTCAGCGAAGGGGTGCTCGGCGGTTCGGGTTGGTGGTCGGGATACACTCAGGCGGTTCAGGGACTCTGGTTCAGGCGAGGTCGAGACAGCGGGTCAGTCCGGCGTGGGCTTCTAGTCGAGGTCGAGGGTAGAGGAGAGCCGACGAGGGAAAGGAAACGGTGGCGGGACTGCGGGCCAGGCGGAGGATCTGGTGATCCGACAGGGGAGGATTGGTCGAAGAGTGCAGCGTTCAGCAGGAATAGCCGCTGCTCGTCGTCAGGCGGGGATCTGAACTCCGGTGGTGGGCGAGTTCGAGGAGGAGGCAGGGAAGAGGAGAGATGCGAACGGGAAGAGGCGGGTCTCCTCCGGTCTAGGCGAAGATGGTTGGTCGGGATCTGGCTGGGGAGATGTCGACGTGGGCTTCAGCTTTCTCCGGTCGAGTACAGGCTGCAGCGACGTTCACGACGGGTTGGGCGAGTGAGCGGCGGGTCTCGACGGTTGAGGGCAGTGGGCCTCCATCGAGGGGTTCGTCCGGCGGGGGAGTCTTCGGCCGTGGGTGGCGGCGGAAGAAGAAGAAGAAGAAGAAGAAGATGGTAAGGGGATTGTGAAGGTCGGCTGGGAGCTAGATTTAGGTTTAGGTTTTAGGATTTTATTTTAGGTGGAGAAAAATAGGAAAAGTATATTTATACATGTAGAAATTTGGGTTTGGGTTTGACCTAGGATTAGGGCTTGGTCAACACCTCCTGGGTTTGGGCCTTGGGCCCACATGAGGATGTTTGGAGAGCCATAAATCACATTGTTTAAATGCAAGGATAGGTTTAAAATAAAGGGACGATGTTGCGTGTTACACATTTCGAAAATTATGGAAAAATTTTATACGAGGGAAAAAATAGATTTCTTCATATATTGTCCAATGGTGTGGACACCTCAATACACTTTTGCATAAAAGTGCCCAAAAATTGGAAAACTGCATAAAGACGAAAATTAGATTTAAATTAATTAAAATTAGTGCGCATGATGTTTTGGAATTAATTAGAAGTACATGAGAATAAAATTAGGTGGGACACAAGTGTCATGGATATAGAGGGCTCATAGTAGGATTTTATCATAAATTAGGTTGCACGAAATGGTCAAGATTGTGTCTCCAATTTCGATTGGAACGCACAAGAATACAAAGTCATAATTATTTTGAATTAATTATAAACGTCTGCGACGAATGTTGTACGACTAAAATATAGCACAAGAGATCATAATTATAAGTTACCCAAAGGCCAGAAGGGTAGGCGGGCACGTCTAGGACAAGGTTGTAAAATTTATAGGAAGGCAACAACTAGAGTAGTGCTCTAATTATTGAAGCAACGGTAAGGTGCGTTAGGTGATATAAATATTGTATAATTAAATAAAATGCCGTGTTCTAATTCTAATTGGGTTCAAACTAGCCCTAATTTCACTATCTAAGCCAGATAGGCCTACTTTAGGGTGAGAGGGTTTACAATCTATCCAACTTAAAACAATTTTGTCCTCGAAATTAAAATAAAGCATAATTGGATAATTCCTTCATATTCGTACATAATTCAAGTCAATGTCAATCTCTTCCAAAATCTTAAAACTATTCAATTCTATTGCAATCACTTTCAAATTAAATTATCCATTTGTTTATATCGAACTTCAACACCTCACACTATCTTCTCAATTTTCAAATTAATCCATATCCAAGTCTAATTCAAACTTATATGACATCCAAATCAAAATTTATATCGCAATCTCCAATTACCATCCTCTCCTTTAGAAAACAGTTATAATCAAATATTATTTCTATTTGTGAATTCCGTATTCTTCAACTTTTAAATTCAATTTATATCCTCAATATTTTAAATAGATAATCCCACAACAATATTTAACCTTTAATTTAATGCCTCAAATTATGAAATTTGAAATCTAATTCACCAATTGTTCAAGTCTAGATTTCTATATTTATCCTCAAAGTTTAAAGCGATGATTCAACCTTCAATATTCAAAATTTAATCATAAGCTCAAGTATAAGTATTTGGTTCGTCATATCTCGATTATTTTTAAAATTTATTAATCTTCATCATTCTTCCAAAATTCTAAAAAAATTAAATGACTTGAACCTCTCAATCAAATTTTACTCGATCACAATCTAAAAGAAATTCCTCTCAAGTTGACAAAGCAACTGCTACCCAACTTAGAATTTACCCATCTATCACATAAGGCTCTTATATTTAAGAAATATTATTCCTCACATTTACTTAATCATGTTACTCAATCCTCAAAAATTTAAACACCGTATATATCATATATGATATGCTCTTAATCAATTATAAAGGATAGTCACCTAGTAATGTGATTGGCCTATGGGACATATCTAGTACTCTCTGTATATCAAGCTTATACTAAGCATGATGTTTCGTCTTTCCAAAATGAGGGAAGACGGAAAACAACAATAAAGTGTTCAAGGGGAAGGTAATAGAATAAAAGTGCGGGAATTAAGGCGTTTAAAGAATTCAAATGGGAATTGTCAAGGCAGTTGTGGATTGAAATCCTATTTTGGTAGGTTCTTATTCACATGCTCATATCAGTATAGTTATATAATCGATATGATATGCTCAGATATGTCTAAGGGCAAGTACATTCGTTTACTAGTCACTATATATCTCAATCTACGTAAAGTAGTCATGCGAAGGGCGAACCAAGCGCACTAAGGTTAGCTAGACCTTAATACACTGATTCTGAAATGTATTAGTATAGTACTCCAATAATATATATGTCATAAACAAGCTTGATAAAGAATAAGCTTGCAAAACTAGGCTATAATAGCAGCGTAAGTCAAGGTAGTAGAGAAAATATAAATATGCTGGATTATGATGCGAGAAGGTACAAATAATTCAAGTTCACAAAATAAAAACAAAAACAAGACTCTACAGTCTCTACAGTTGTCATACTAACTCCTTGTCTAAGTTTTTAGTCGATAAAATAGGGGCATGGGCCTCTAAGTTCTACAGTCTAAATAAATACTATTGTTTAATGCTAGTATACAGTTAATGTCATTCCGTTACACTTCAACAATGAGTCAAGAGGACCATATAACACTAGGTTATGAGGAATACTACCCAACTTAAAATAATTAAACTAATACTATGACAGTCTCAAGGGGAATCTACAGAATAACCTTGTTCTGGTAAATAAGGTAGAACTCTTATTAGGGTATATGAGGAAAGGTCTTGGTACTCATTGAGGTATCCTATTGCATTATATAGGTAATGGCCATCTTAAGTCTTAATCATAGTGCTTATAGAACAAGGGTGTCAATAGTAAGTATGGAAAAGTTATGAGCCTCAAGTGAAAAGGGAATATAACTTGTATCGAGTTGTGGATGCAAATTACGTGATTCAAAAACTAAAGGATAATAACCAAGTCACAATCTACAAGATTAACTCAAAACTATCATGCTCTATCTACCAAGCACAAAATTCAAAGTTCAAGACTACAACTATAACCCTAGCAAGATATATATCCTAACATACAAGGAATCACTCGGTCTACAATCAGAAGTGTCAGGTAGCACGAGTTGGAAGATAAAGAGAAGCATAATTAGTCATCGCCCAATTCGCGAGTGCTAAGTTTTCAGGAGAACAAGATATAAACTAAATAGAAAGACTCTAGATAACATCATGGTTTTCTAAGGGAAAGGTGGTAGCTAATCTCTGTGTTCGAGGTATGATCAAGGAAAATATTATTTTATTCCTCTAGGTTTTCTAAGGTTTTGTCTGCTAATGAGAGAACAATGATTCAAAATTATGTTTCTCTAATACTATCTCACTTATGAAAATTAGGTTCAGCCCTAATATTCAATCTTGGATCTCTATTGGTTCCTCAATACTAGGGTCAAATATTATGGTCAAATCTCTAACTAGCTCTAGTAGTGTTTATATTATTCTCAAGTCAATCATAAACATATCAAGGGATAATGGTAAATTATTCTATAGGTAAGGGACGCTAGGGTTCATTAAGTAGTAAGGAATGCTAGGGTTTGTTAAGTATTCTAACTAAGTGATGTGTCATTATCCTAGTTGTACTCTTAATAGGAAGGTTACCCTACTTAATATCTAACCAACATGGTCTTCTATATTCTAGGAGAAGGCTATACTCAAAGAATATTAGGGAAGCACATGAATCAAGCAGGATATAGCTATTCAAATAGAACAGATTAGAAGAAATATGAGTCATAGTCAATTGTGGATGAGATCTTATACTATAATCCTAAGTGCAGGCTTGCTCGGTACAATAAAATAACTGAGACAATATGCTCTCGACCTGCATGGGCCACCATAAAAATATGTCATGCCCCAGTCCCAAAATACGTAGGACTAGGACACGTAAGCATGCCAGCCACATGTATATGGCAATTCCAATATATGGAAACCATAACACCTGCATATGCTGTATCATGAATATCAATCCATAAGTGGTAAAAGCTATCACTAGTTACATGGTATAATCTAATCTCATCCACAGAAATTATATATATGTGAATAACCAATATCTATGAACTAGATCTCAATAGAAAGTATCTCAAGATGACAGTCGGATGGAAACAAATCCACTGCCGAACTAGAATAAAGAATAAACAAGACAAATATAATGTAAGTACAACATCTAACAATCACGAGGCACAAAGAGAATACTCCTCAGAACGTACGCAACCAGTCCGGACCTGTGCTCCTGCGAATACTCATGAACAATACACCTGGAAAGGGCCAGGTCCTCAGAGGGACATAACAAGATACATAAAAACATGCCATAAAGTAAATACTGTAAAAACTCAAAGGAGACCTAACCATCAAAGTGAAATGCAACTTGAGGACAACTTGAGTGCATGGAAAAGTGTAGGATAGACATATGCTGACGTAATTCACCAATCGTGACAACTGGCTAGTATATGCCATATATGCCCCCATACCAGGGCGCTGTAATATAATAACGTCCATACCACTCTGAAGAACGGGGAAATTTCATAATATATCGTCCATAGCACTCCGAAGAACGTGGAAGCTGAATAGTATATCGTCCATAGCGCTCAGAAGAACGTAGAAAATGCATAATATATCGTCCATAGTGCTCCGAAGAACGTGGAAGCTGAATAAAGGAGGGGGGTGTCCCATACGCCTACTAGTCGTTCTCTCCGTCCAATGATCTATGCATGTTGTATCCACAACACACTTCAGCCACTACACCGAGGCATCGTAACTCTGGCTCATAGTCTATCGTTAGAACAGTAGCCCAACTTTACAACCAAACAAGGACAAGGATTGGACCATCGTACCACGATAGTCTATGCTCCGACTACTAATAACTGCTAAGTCTTCTAATATGCATTGTTAATAGCAGTTATTTTCTATCCGTCGTACACCTACACGTACAGGTGGCCAACCATATATGCAAGTCCGTGCCCTACATGAGACTCACAACACGTGTAAGAAATGTTTCAAGGCCTGGGGAGTCATACTAATAAATCCATAACTCTAGGTGGGTCTACTAAACACTAGGTCAGACACTAGTCCTAACGTCAACGCCTCCGTTGACTGCACCCGAGTCTCTCTCGGACGCGCACAGTTATATAATATAAGCATACAACTAATAATACAGAATTTAAATAGTACAACAAGGTAAGGTATACTTGCCTGGCAAGCGGCTATGTAGTCCCAATAATCTGCTCCGGAAGTCGCGCAGAACGATCCAATGGTCCTCGGGGTCAACGTGCACATGCACGAGAATTGGGGTGTCGGCTGCGGGTTGTTTGACAAGAGTGACGGGTCCATGATGAACACGAGGACGAGGGTAATGATGATGTGATGATTAGGTTATGGTTAAGGTGATGATTTGGCCAATGGTGGTATTTATATTGATGATGGGGGTTATACTGGTGATAATGTGGATAATAATAGTGAAGGGGGTGATGATATGGTGATTGATGTGGATGATGGGAGGATGACTAGGACAATGATGTAGATTATGGTGATGACAATGATGCTAATGATGATGATGACGACAATGATGAGATGATGACGACGACAATAATGAGATGATGATGATGACGACGATGACGATGTCGTTGGTGATGATGATGATAACGATGATGGTGGAGGTGAGTCAAGGTGAAGGTGTTGGTGATGATAATGGTGAAGGCGATGATAAACAGGGATGGACGAGGGTGGTGGTGCACAACGTTCAGGTGAAGGGAAGCAGGGAGGAGGAGATCACCGGAGGCGTGGTGGTCGATGGTGGTGATGGAAACTGTCAATGGCGGAGGGGGACTGGTCAAGTGCAGCTGCTGCGGGTCCAGCGGGTTCAACGAGGGGGTGCTCGGCGGTTCGGGGTTGTCCAGGCTGAGGCCGAAGTAGGGAAGAGGAGGAGGAAGCGGTTCAGGTTGGTGGTCGGGATGCACTCAGGCGGTTCAGGGACTCCGGTTCAGGCGAGGTCGAGAAAGCGGGTCAGTCCGGCGTGGGCTTCCGGTCGAGGTCGAGGGTGGAGGAGAGCCGATGAGGGGAAGGAAACGGTGACGGGACTGCAGGCCAGGCGGAGGATCTGGTGATCCGGCAGGGGAGGATTGGTCGAGGAGTGCAGCGTTTAGCAGGGAGTGGCCGCTGCTCATCGTCAGGCAGGGATCTGAACTCCGGTGGTGGGCGAGTTCGAGGAGGAGGCAGGGAAAAGGAGAGATGCAAGCGGGAAGAGGCGGGTCTCCTCCGGTCTAGGCGAAGATGGCCGGTCGAGATCTGGCTGGGGAGATATCGACGTGGGTTTCAGCCTTCTTCGGTCGAGTACAGGCTGCATCGACGTTCATGGCGGGTTGGGCGAGTGAGCGGCGGGTCTCGACGGTTGAGGGCAGTGGGTCTCCATCGAGGGGTTCGTCCGGCGGGGGAGTCTCAGGCCGTGGGTGGCAGCGGAAGAAGAAGAAGAAGAAGAAGAAGAAGAAGAAGAAGATGGTAAGGGGATTGTGAAGGTCGGCTGGGAGCTACATTTAGGTTTAGGTTTTAGGGTTTTATTTTAGGTGGAGAAAAATAGGAAAAGTATATTTATACATGTAGAAATTTGGGTTTAGGTTTGACCCAGGATTAGGGCTTGGTCAACACCTCCTGGGTTTGGGCCTTGGGCTCACATGAGGATGTTTGGAGAGCCCTAAATTACATTGTTTAAATGCAAGGATAGGTTTAAAATAAAGGGGCGATGTTGCGCGTTGCACATTCCGAAAATTATGAAAAAATTTCATATGAGGGGAAAATAGATTTCTTCATATATTGTCCAATGGTGTGGACACCTCAATGCACTTTTGCATAAAAGTGCCCAAAAATTGGAAAACTTCACAAAGACGAAAATTGGATTTAAATTAATTAAAATTAGTGCGCACGATGTTCTGGAATTAATTAGAAGTTCATGGGAATAAAATTAGGTGGAACACAAGTGTCATGGATATAGAGGGCTCAGAGTAGGATTTTATCATAAATTAGGTTGCACGAAACGGTCAAGATTGTGTCTCCAATTTCGATTGGAACGCACAAGGATACAAAGTCATAATTATTTAGAATTAATTATAAACGTTTATGATGAATGTTGTACGACTAAAATATAGCACAAGAGAGCATAATTATAAGTTATCCAAAGGTCAAAAGGGTAGGCGGGCACGTCTAGGACAAGGTTGTAAAATTTGTAGGAAGGCAACAACTAGAGTAGTGCTCTAATTATCGAAACAACGGTAAGGCGCGCTAGGTGATATAAATATTGTATAATTAAATAAAAGGCCGTGTTCTAATTCTAATTGGGTTCAAACTAGCCCTAATTTCACTATCTAAGCCAAATAGGCCTACTTTTGGGTAAGGGGGTTTACAGTCCCACAGGCAGTTCGTTACAAGCAGGCTTGACAGCAGCAGAGGGCACCAGGACCAGGACAGGGCCAAGCCTTTGCGATGACCATTGAGGAGGCAAAGATAGCTAGAGAGGTGATCGCAGGTACTATCTTAGTGGCTTTATTACCAGCAGTAGTATTATTTGATTCTCGTGCCATACACCCTTTCATAGCTGCTAGTTTCGTGGCCACCAATAGAATAGAAACTGCACCCCTACCAAAGATTAAGAGGATTCTTACGGAAGGTAGAATAGTACTAGTTAGTGACACTTCTAGATCTTGTTCAGTAGTTGTTTGTGGGCGAGAGATGCGTGCCCGATTTTTAGTCTTCTCCATGTCGGACTATGATATTGTCCTAGGCATGGATTGGTTAAGCCAATACCACATGACGCTAGATTGTTGATGTGGTTACGTTATATTTAGACCACCAGATCACCCTGAGTTTGAGTTTCTTCGGGGATCCCGAGAGCATGGTGTCCAACCTACCTTAGCGGCGCACATTGCAGAAGGTGAACCAGTGTACCCTCACATTATATCAGAGTTTGAGGATGTGTTTCCAGAGGATCTTCTAGGCCTGCCACCTGATAGAGAAATAGAGTTTACTATAGAGTTGACTCCCGAAGCCGAGCCAGTTACTTACCCTGTCTACAGACTAGCACCGAAAGAGTTGGTTGAGTTGAAGGTCCAAGTAGATGATCTCTTAGACAAGGGTTTCATTCGGGCTAGTATTTCTCCATGGGGAGCATCCATCTTATTTGTGCCGAAGAAGGATAGGACGGTACATTTGTGTATCGATTACAGGACGCTAAATGCTATAACCATAAAGAACAAGTACCCTTTATCGCGCATCAATGATTATGTAATCAACTGAGTGGCGCTTGTGTATTCTCGAAGATCGATCTCAGATCTGGCTATCATCAGATCAAGGTGAGAAAGGAGGACTTTTCAAAGATAGCTTTTCGAATGAAGTACGGGCACTATGAGGTTTTAGTCATGCCTTTTGGTTTAACCAACGCGCCAACAGTATTTATGAGCCTGATGAACAAGGTTTTCCATCAGTACTTGGATATGTTCGTGGTGGTATTTATCGATGACATCTTGGAATATTCTAAGAGCCAGGAGGAGCATCTCAGGATCGTATTGGAGATGCTGAGGCTGGAGAGGCTATATGCCAAGCTCAGCAAGTGCGAGTTCTTCTTCGATAGGGTACCATTCCTGGGTCACATAATCATTAGAGATGGACTATCAGTTGACCCGAAGAACATCACCACAGTGGAGTCGTGGCCTACCCCTACATCAGTTACGGAGGTTAGGAGTTTTTTCGGACTTGTCGGATATTATCAGAGGTTCGTAGAAAACTTCTCGAGGATCACTGCGCCTATGATGCGGTTGACGCGTAAAGGCGAGGAGTTTATCTGGACTGAGGAGTGTCTGACGGCTTTCGATGAGTGAAAAAGCGTCTGACGTCAGCCCCGATCTTGACACTTTCTTCTGGATCTGGAGGATTTATGGTGTATAGCGATGCGTCTGGAGCGGATTAGGATGTGTACTGATACAACACGACAAGGTGATAGCTTACCCATCGAGATAGCTAAGGGTTCATAAGAAGAACTACCCGACACAAGATCTAGAGCTAGCTTCAGTGATATTTGCACTAAAGCTATGGCGTTACTACCTTTATAGAGAGAGGGTTGAGATTTACACAGATCACAAAAGTTTTGAGTATGTCTACACTCAGAAGGAGCTCAACATGAGACAGAGGCGTCGACTAGAGTTGATGAAAGACTATGATATTGAGTTGCAGTATTGCCATTGCAAGGCAAATATTATAGCAGATGCCTTAAGCAGGAATTCCATGGCATACTTTTTGACGACTCAGCGACATTTGTTACAGGATCTTCAGAAACTCGGGATAGAGGTTATTTTGCAAGGCATAGATGGACAGTTAGCCAGTCTAGAGGTTCAATCTACATTGCTTGAGAGGATCAAGGCAACCCTGTCTATCGATGCGAGATTCTGGCGACTACGAGAGAGGACAAAGGCCTGCATGCAGACGGGACTCTGGATTCACAAAGAAAGAACATTGAGGTGTGAAGATCGCCTATATGTTCTGAGTGGCAAGCTACGCCAGGAGTTGATGACCGAGACCCATAGCTCGATTTATTCTATTAATCCTGGGGGTACAAAGATGTACCAAGATTTGAGAAACCACTACTGGTGGCATGAGATGAAGAGGGAGATTATGAGATTCGTGGCGAGATATTTGGTCTGTCAGCAAGTCAAGGTCGAACATCAGAGGACTGTAGGACTATTGTAGCCACTTTCCATTTCTGAGTGAAAGTGGGAGCACATTACCATGGACTTCGTCACGGGACTTTTGAGGAGCCCTAGCGGGAAGGATGCTGTCTGGGTTGTCATGGACCGACTCACCAAGTTAGCATATTTCTTTCCCTTCAGAGTTGGACAGTCCACGGAGATATTGGTTGACTTGTATATGAGGCAGATAGTATGACTACATGGAGTGCCTGTCAGCATTATATCGGATCGTGTTTCCAGATTCACGTTACATTTTTGGCAGAGTATGCAGGAGAGTCTAGGAACTCGCCTCAAGTTCAGCACTGCATATCATCCAAAAACTGATGGTCAGTCAAAGTGCATAATTCAGATACTAGAGGATATGTTGAGAGCGTGCAAGATCGACCTTGGAGGATCTTGGGAGGACCATCTCCACTTGGCAGAATTCTCCTACAACAACAGCTATAAAGCAAGCATATATATGGCACCTAATGAGGCACTATATGGCAGGAAGTGTAGGTCCCCTGTATATTGGAGTGACGTGGGAAAGCATCAGATACTTGGTCCAGAGTTGGTGACACAGACAGTGGAGAAAGTAAAGCAGATACAGGGCCACCTGTGCTCAGCATAGGACAGGCAGAAGCATTGGGCAGATGGGCACCGTAGACCTTTGGAATTCAAGGAAGGTGACTATGTATTTTTGAAGATATCGCCTACTCGGGGTACCATCTGATTTGGGGGCAGAGGCAAGCTGAGTCCGAGGTACATCGGACCTTTTGACATCTTGAAGCGAGTTGGCGAAGTGGCTTATCATCTTGCATTACCTCCATCATTAGAAGGAGTGCACAACATATTTTATGTATCGTAGTTAAGGAGATACGTGGCAGACCCTAGACACATGCTCGATAATTCAGAGATTACAGTCGGGTCCAATTTATCATATGTGGAGCAGCCAGTAGGGATACTCGATCGTAGTACGATAATTTTGATGGGATATACTATTCGACTGGTCAGGGTTGCATGGAAGCATCTTTCGCAGGGCAAGTATACCTGTGAGCGTGAGGATTTCATTCAACAATGTTTTCTATATTTATTTGAGGACCGAGGTACGAATTTACGTGCTACAATTTGATTACCTGTTAACTTTTTAATTCTTGTAACTCTTATTCGTGCTTTAGTTTTAATTTTGGGGAAAAAATTCTTCTAAGTTGGGAAGGATGTAAACCCCCTTAAAAATATTTTAGGTAGACTGGATATGGTAAGAATTTTGGTTTAGCTTCAGGTTGATTAAGGTTTAGAAATTATGGTTGTGTAGAATGGTTCTTTAATTTAAACCCTTGGTGCACCTTACCGTTGCTAGAATAATTGGAGCAAAACAATAGCCTTTACTTTCCAACAAATCATTGCACTCTTGACCTGACAAGCCAACCTAGGTACTGGATATTTCTGTCACTCACAAACACACTCCTTTGTGCTCTATTTTAATTGCACAACTTCCCAGTCACGAAAATCAATTCTTAATTCTATGTCTTGTACCTATATCGTTGCCATCGATTTGGGGACATAAACTCAACCCATTTTGCCTAACCAATTAAATGGTCCAAGACTAACATCAAGCCTACACCGTTCATGCCCTTTGCGTCACTCCCAATTGAGAACCTATGTACTCCCATTTAATTTAAGAGCATATATGACACTTTATTTAATTAAATTGGGGACACCAACTTAACCTAACCCCAACTTAACCCAACACCCATTCATGAGGCTCATACAAAACATACAACACCCTCTTATCCTATAAAATACCAAACATATCTTCCCACATCAAATCCTCACCCTTTTTCCTTTATGTGTAAATACCCAAATGTTTAGGGGCTTAAATTCAAAAAGGGTGCTAGGTGTCACCCTCCTATTGGTGCAAACCAATGAAGAAACCCCCCCAACCTCATATGATCGATCATCTCACCTTCTATCTCCCTCTTTCTATGTACTAATCTTTCATGAAGCATCCTAACCCTTGATTCAAATTCCCACCCAATCAAAACCACACACTCCCTCTATATTAACACACATACACACAACCCCCCACATGTGGCCTGCCATAATCCCTAGAAAAAACCTAAAAATCTCCCCCATACTCTCTCTCCTCTCCTCCAACTACACAAATTCAGCCGACCCTCTTCCTTCTTCTTCTTCCTCTCTTCTTCTTCAATAATCACCTTGCCGGAGCATCACCCATAACCCGCCGCTGCCACCGCCGATGACACCACCACCTCCAGCCGCTGCTACTACCATCTCCAACCCACTGCCTCGACGACCCGTTGCCCCCACCGCCACTGCCCCTACGACCCACAACAGCCCTTTGCCACAACCACCTTCGCCACCATCACCTCCACCGAACACCACCTACATCTCCACGTTCACCGCATCACCGCCAACTGCACAACACCACGACCACTACCATCTCCACCACTGCCACCGTCTCCAACCCACTGCCTCGACGACCCGCTGCCCCTACTGCCACTGCCACCACGACCCACAACAGCCCTTCACTACCACCACCTTCGCCACCATCACCTTCACCGAACAATATATATATCTCCACGTTCACCACACCACCGCCAACAACACAACGCCACGACCACAACCTTCTCCACCGCTGCCACTACACCACCCCAACCACGACCGCCACCATTGGCCACTGCCACCACCATGACATCATCACCCACAACACCGCAGCCAATGTTTCCACCACCACTACCATGGTCGACACGCGCACCCCCTGTGGTCGACACCGTCCCTGACTGAAGCGGCAGCACCGCCGCTGCCACCACCCGTAGACACCTTGGTAACTTCTCATCCTAGTTATTATTTATGCTAAGAAATCCTAGTTAGGGTTAGGGTTTCCTGAATATTACCCATGCATATTTTAATGAAATTGTTGAGGTCATATATATATGTGGAATGGATATTTTATAGGAATTGTTTGAGATTATTTATATATGTGAAAATGCATGGTATAATAGTAATAGTTGAGGTTATATACATGTGAAATAGATATTTTATAACAATTATTTGAGGATATATATATGGGAAATGCATATATTGGGGATATTCTAATAAATTTTGGTACGTTAGTTGATGATATGAATGAGAATATTATACGTGAACATTATGCGTATTTAGGTACGTCAACTAAATTGGGTGTATGCAATTATGTCTATGAATACAAGGATGGTATGGTTGAGGATGAACATAACTTAGATGACTGAAATCACTGTGATGAATATTAGGTTTTAAAGATATTGTTTGAGGACATTATGCTATTTGATGATCGTATTTGATGCAACGTTACCCTAGTCAACTTGGGTCAATCCTCTAGTTAGTATCTTAGACGTGAGCTATGTAACAAAGACAGAAGCATATGCTAGTCGTGATGTCATCTTTTATTTTAGATAGTATCGAGCTAGATTATTAATTAATTTTATATATCATCTTTAGGTACTTTGGGATCCTCGGACTTGGACATTGTACCGGAGCTCCGCCTTCAGCATCCGGATCCAGGCAAGTGTACCTTGCCATCCGGTATCTCAGTTCCAGATTTATTATTTATTCTATCTATGCATTGTGTGTGCTTTGGATCGGAATCGTTATTTAGCATCTGGTTCATATCCGGGTGCAGACGTTCGTCGGTAACGTCTAGTATCGATTTATAGATGTTCGCGACACCTTGATGTACCTACTTGGTTACATCGAAACCCTAGCACACATTCAGACCCTGTCATCGTGCCACACTTCCTGTATCTTGATACTGTCAGCATGACCAAAATCTGTGATGACTTTAGGATCGTGATTGTTGATAGTTACTTCAGTATAAAGAGAGTGTTAGATAGAGGTTCAGGTTCAGCGAGCACTCGTTGACTGCATTGGGAGGGAAAGACAGTTACTAGACGCTTGGGCTACTTTGCATGCACTATATATATATATATATATATATATATATATATTCTTATTTATGTAGAGATCCTGTATCCGGAGTCGTAGTATCACTCGTGTGACTCTGTGCTTGGAGCTACGGTCCGCACCGTGTGTCTCTGTGCCTCAGAGCTACGGTTTTATATTTGGAAAGCTCCGCTACTTTTCTGGCGACCTCAAACTCTGGCTCTCCTGGCGGTCAAAATATCACTCTACCTCCTTGATAATCTATAGTAGCATGGTGCCTACTCAACCAATCCATTCAGAGTACAATATCGTATCCCGGAAGTGACATTACGAGTAAACATACACCCAACTCTCATCCTCCCAATGAAACTCTCCAGTCCTTGCAAAATTTACTAACTAGGATAATGCCTCCACCAGTCGTGATCTTGCAAGTCCTATCTAAGGGTTCCGCCTCTAAATAATGCTTAAGAGCATAAGATACAGATACAGAACTATGGAAAGCGCCAGAATCGAATAATACAAGTGCTGGAATAGAATCGAGAAGAACTGAACCTAATATTATGTCTCCTGCTGGCTCGGCCTCCTCGATCGTCATAGCATACGCTCATCCCTAGGGTGCACCTCTCTGCTGCTGCTGGTGTTGGGCAAACCTCTGCTGCTGTAGCGGAAGGGATGGTCCCCTCTGCTGGCCTCCTGGTATAGTAGGTAATCTGGCAGGCCCCCTCTGAGTGGCTGCTCCATCCTGACCTGGACGAGTATGAATAGATGAACAATCTCTCAATTGGTGCATTGACGATCCACAAGACAAACATGTACCCAGCCTCTTCCTACAGTTTTCTCTCGTGTGTCCTGCCTTCCCGTAGTACGCACACTAGTTAGGGGGCTGGGTCTGCCTCTGCGGCTGCTGCTGGATATGTCCTTGAGGTGGTGCCTGGTGCTGCTGATACAACCTTTGTTGCTGCTGAAAGTGGGGCGCTTGGCCAGTCCCGCACTACTACTCGCTCCTCTAAAAATGTTGTGTCCTCTCTTGGTCCTGAGATCCAAATCATCCTCAGCGATCTGGACATCCATCAGAATGCCCTCAAAGGTGTCACGCCCCGTTCCAATAGGGGCCGATCGTCCTCGCTTGGTCCCTACGAAACCGATCGTCCTCGCACGGACATGATCCCGTACAAGCCTAAAATGTGCTTGCACAAGGCTAAAGCTTGAACAAGGACAAGTAAGCTATTCAATAAAGAAGCAGTAACACATATATTGTAGAAAAGTAAAGAATACAAAGGCATATAAAAATGAGCTCTTTTATTGATAATCGAAAGTATTACAAGTGGAGCATGGCCGAGGTTACAGATCGCTGAAGCACTCTTTCTCTCGATTACAATGACACCGTTCCATATATTATGTCCCTTTATACAAAAGTATCTCAAAGCAAACTTGATACGGCTCAAGGCATCGACTACTGATTTCTGGTTCCTTGGGATGAGGCACGGATATCGCTTCCTCGGACGATCCAGCACCTGAGAACATGCAAACTGTTGGTGGGTCAGCACTTTTATAAGTATTGGTGAGTATAAAACAACTGAACAGAAGCTACACCCTCTGAAACCCACACTGAGTAAGCATGTGGCAAAATATTACATTACTAGTGATCTTGCTAGTTTTACCTAAGTTTATTTCATGAAGCTCAGGATTATAATCAGATTACATCTTTTAAAAATATAGCTTGAAAACAGTTTTGCATATTCAACAATAAGTATACATACGGGACAGTTGTTCTATCGTGTAGTGCGCAACATATATTGTGCACCATATTCAAACTCTTAGGGACAAAGTTCACTAGTGGACTGATCATCTCAAAACAAGACAAGCATTAAGTGGACTATCATACTTTCAAGCACACAAGAAGAACTAGCTATATGATTTTGGCCCCCAAGAAACTCAGGATCAGTAGCGGTAATCCAGCTAACCAATGACTCACATTCTAATATTATTAGCAACTGTGACCATGGTTGCTCTTCACTAACGTAATAGCAGCCGGGACCAAGGTTCAGCTCTGCACTAATAGCCATTGTCCTACCGATGCGAATGCATGAAGCACTATCAAATAAACTCTATGATGCAAACAAAATGAATGAGCGAGCTATATGTATACACTTGTATTTTTTACCCCATAGCCGAACGGTTATCCCTGCAGCAGATATATAAGTTAGCAACAATTTTGCATAAACATATACAGTAAGGTTCTCTTTCCATGTCCGTCTCTGCATCAAACAGTTAGGTATGAAAGAAGGCTAGCCTAGCATGCACCCTAACTATATTATGGTCCATGGGTAGCCCCATGATTAGCAACGGTTGCCCAAGATTCAGCTCTTCACTAGCACTCACCTGTGTCGGCAGCTATGACTCAAGGTTCAGCTCTTCACCAACACACACGAGTACTAGCAGCTGTGACATCATGGGTTCCGTACAACACTAATTGACAAATACCGCCCCACTAGACCCCAGCGGCCGTATCCTCAGGGCAATCCAAAAATCTCTTCCGGACCGAGCGATTTTCAGTGCCCCAGGAACCGTTCGAGAGACAAGACCTTATGCACGAGTTAGTCCAAGAACAATGCAATGATATGAAGCATTTATAATGCAAGCAAAACAAATGATCAAGCAAAACATATATGACCTAGTAAAACACATCTTGTCAACCAAAGCATATCTCTCACATATCTAATAGCACACCCCACTAGACCCCCAGTGGGCCGTATCCTCAGGGCGCACTATTAGTCTATGCTTATACGAATCAAAGACTTATAGCAGTTT
Organism: Iris macrosiphon; assembly: GCA_036927795.1. Lineage (NCBI taxonomy): Eukaryota > Viridiplantae > Streptophyta > Magnoliopsida > Asparagales > Iridaceae > Iris > Iris macrosiphon. The sequence goes on along the minus strand of JAYESA010000015.1, from coordinate 135,183,667 downwards.
GATATAGCAAAACAGATAAGAGAAACATATAATGGCAAGCACGATTGATTTCATATCTAGCATGCAATATCTATCTCTTTCTTAGCATATTTCAAAGGGACATATTCAAGCGATTCATTTGCTTATCTTCTTAGCATAGCAAAGGTTCGTTCAATAACTTTGTCGGTGTAACTAAGCATGCAATATTTCTTATACTCTTGACTTAGCATGGCAAGGTTTTAACTCATTTCAGACAAGCATACAAATTCTCTAGTTAAGCAAGCAGGTTCGTTTCGATGACAAGCTATACGAGTTCTCTTATTAAGCACACAGAGTCAAGTTCTATCATTCTTCTTATGAAATAATCTTTTTAAGCAAACAAGCATTCAAAAACTCAGATTCATTATTAAGTCGTGCAAGAATCAGAGAATACAGTTATGGCCACACACATTGATCAATCATCTTGTGGTTCAGTCGAGAACTCTCCGAAAAGACTTCCACTCGAGCAAGCAAAGCGATATCACTTGTACATAGTGCCTACGCAGAGCGGGGCACTACAAAAGGTAGAATTCTAATGTCCAGAAGTACGAGACTTGGTCTCTCTCATTCGCCCCTTTCTGAACTTCCGAACTCGGTCTCCTGGGTCCTGAATCATCGATGGTACAAAATGACTCAAGCGACAAAACTCTACGACGTACTCGTCGATCGACATTTTCCCTTGGACCAAGTCATGGAACTGACTCTCCAAGGCTCCCAGGGCCACGTCAGGAAAGAACTTCTCCTTGAAAATCTTCTTGAAAGCCTCCCAAGTAAGTCCTCTAGCAGTAAGTCTCAGCTCCGTATGATACCAAGTCAACGCGATATTGAACATCTGGTTGCCGGCGGCCTCGATCTGCAGACTCTCTGGAATTTGAGCCAAGCGTAAGTTTCTCTCTATGTCCTCCAGCCAGTCATCGGTATAGAATATCCCCTCAACGCCCTTGAACTCCCGAGGCATCATCCTCTTGAAGTCCACTATAGTGCCTGGCCTCTGTTGCGGCTGCTGCTAGCCAGGATACTGCTGGCCAAGATGTTGCTGTAAGACTCTCTCAACTACCTGAAGAGCCACTCGATGAGCATTCTCCATGCTCTCCCTCATCAGCTCAGTCTGTGCTTGGTGCGCCTCTGCCTGCACCCTCTGTTCCTCAGCATGAACTCGTTGAGCCTCTGCCGACGTCCTCTAAGCATCCACTATGCCCTGGATCAATGCGAACATCTGTGCTCCATCAGCGAACACACCTCCTGGAAACGAAATTTGTGGTGGTGGAAGGTCCTCCGTAACATCTGGAATAACCCTCTGGACAGATGGGGGAGGAGGACCCCCAAAAACTGTAGAAACTCCTACACGAACTGGTGAAGTAGGAGGAGCAACTCCAGCTGTCTGGATGGCAGGTCGAGAGGTGGCAGACCTCTCGAAAGTTGCGGGTCCCAATCTCAGTAACCTAGTCTTCGTTGGCATCCTGAAGACAGACCAAAAAGAATCAATTAAGGCAAAAGATACGATATCATCAAGGAAGACAATTAAATTTTAAAAGAAGCAGTTATTCAAAATAACAGAATAGAATTAGAAATTTCTTAGTTGTGATTGAGCATCCCCCATCTATACCCTATTTTATGCTCGTAATAGTACTCTAAGTCTGAGCACTACTACGATACTGCACTAGTTGTGACCTAACCTTACTCTTCTAGAGTCTCGATTGGACCTGCATGGGCCACCACTAAAATGTGTTACGACCCGCACCCAGTATTTGAACATGAGCCGTGGGTACGTCCAGCCTACGCCGCAACATCGACGGTAGAACGTTGTCTAGGTCTCAACACTACTAATCACAACTTATAAAATAATCTGTCAATAATCTCAACTCCCTGAGGAGGACAATGAATATGCATTTGATCATCAAAATATAAGGTACTCAATCACAATAACTATAAGAAGGTAAATAGTACGATAAGATATAAAAATATATAAGAAGTTCTGACATAAGTCTAGAACACAACTCAAATAACAATAATAAGTCTAGAATCTAACTGTCTCAACATAAATAAGTCTCAACATAAATACACCCAAGTCTCACAGTTATAACAATCCAAAACATAAATAAACTAGACTAAGTGCTGTCTAAACAGCTGTGGGTGGTATATCCTTTATGGAGAGTGGCTCCTCTGGAATCTCCGTGATATAATCTTCATCTATTCCTGGACCATAGTGGGGTAGGGCAAAAATCCTTGAGATCCTCTAAAAATATTATCCAGTCAGGATTGGAGTGAAGCACAAACATTAACAACAATTTCAATTATATTGACAAAAACTATAATACAGTCTAAGGAAATATATTATGAAGAGATACTAGAAAATAAAGAATATTGGAGAGACATGTAATCAGCATATAGAACTAACTAGCAATGAACAGATATATGGAAAAGCTAGAAATAAAAGTACTGAAATAAAAGAATATGAATTCTAGCTAAGTATTGTGAAATATCAGTTTGCTATGTGATCGACTTGGGACTAGATCAGGCTTGTTATATATGATTAGCTATTATACATGTGAGGTCAAGCTAACCATCTGGTTAGCTATGATGCGAGCAATGTCAGGCTAATCATATATAACAGGTTATGAGGCATGTAAATGGTCAGGCTACACCCTACGTGATATATAGGGTGAGCTATGATGCATGTAAAGTGGGGTATGATCACATAATCTTGCTAATATTTTTCTCTCCCCAGCTAGTATGATAGATTCCAATCACGACTGCTCATGACAGGTATCTATGATACTAGCCCGTGTATCCATTGCGTCAGAATCAAATATACACTACAACTAAAATCATAGTGATAATCAAAATAGTAAAAATTGTCAGAGAATGTACTCGCCTGAAAACCAATGAGATGAATCAACTATGTCTAAAATAGTGCCTCGAGGACCTGAATATAGAATATTATATTAAAACAAGGTTAAGGAAAGATAACAAGTCATTCTAGTTCAATTTTTAGGTTGTTTGGCCATTTCTAGATCCAAACAGTCAAACTAGGTCAATATCAAGGTCAACTAGTCAAACTTGGTTAATTTAGCCAATTCTAGGTTGTTAGAGTATATTTCTAAGTTATTGGGTCAAAACACTACTCATATAGCTAATACTAGCTATATTTAGGATACTCGAGTATCGATACAATACCGTATCTCAAGATACTCGAGATATTCTAATATAACTATCCAAAGTATAATTAATACTATCTATACAATACATACTAACTTATATCAATAGTATATACATATGTACACTAATATATACAATATCCCCCTATTACCTTGGCTTTGAGCCAATACCTTAAGTTGTATCCTAATACCTTAGCTCGTGTCATGATATCCTGACTTAACCGAAACTAGTATCTAACCAAAAATCTATTACTAGTATCAATACTTAGATTCCAATACTCAACTCAATATCACATTCACATACACATACTAACTCACTCCTTAATACTCATATCTTGATACCAAAATACCCCTTTCACTTACATAACACTGATTTCACAACCTCTCATCACTAAGATACCTCCATGCTTACTGCACTTATCTTGATACCATATCCTCAACCACAACATCACTCTATACTTGGACACTACACTTGATACACATACTTAGACATAATACCTATTGCTATACAACTGATACACTAACCAATTACACTACCATCATGTATCATGAATACCATCATCATAGGCCTTTAAGGTTACTGTAACCGACCTTGCCCTACACAACTTAGCACTCTAACCTGGACTGCATGCCTGTGAAATTTACTGCAGGACTCCCCTTACCTACAGATCCTTCTATAATGTGGACTGCACACAGGTGCAGTCCTTCATATTCTCCATTCCTCCACATCTGCACTCTGTAGACTCAACTGCAGTTTTAATACTGTAGTGAACCTCTCAGGACTGAAATCCCCCATACTCTACTCCACACACACTACCAATTACTTTTCCTCCCTCACTGTTAAGATCACAAACCTGAGTTAAACTCTTCCTATACACTGTACTGCTCCAGATTGCATCCACACAGCACAGTACTAAGGTTATGTGCTTCACTGTATATACATCACTCCCCAAGTATTTTTGCAGTTCTGGCACATACAAACTTCTCTCTCAACTGATACATACTACACCTACCCTCACAACCCCTTGAAATCAACCATGTAACTAATACTCCATATAACTGATACTCTGGTATCAATCCAGCCATCTACCCATCCTATGATACTGTCACGTCCCAGTCCCATAATATCGAGGGACCAGATACGTGGCAATAGCCAACAGCACGCACCGATGGACAAACCCAATTTAATGGATCCATCAGGGCATACTTAAGCTGTAAAATCAAGTCTACGACAATCATGGCACAACTAATCTCATCCACACAAGATATAAAATATGATCCACAGAATAAATAAGGGATGTAAATCATCAGCTAGTCTCACAAAGTGCTTCGGGGAACAACCCGATAAATATTTGATACAATGGTTCAACAGACCAGAATATAAATGACTGAAATAAATAATAAATACTGAGCATGAAACATGAATGCTCAGGAGAAGTCTTCGGCTAACACCTCATCCTCGGATGGCGGTACAGCTCCTGGATCAGCTCCTGCTGTGGTCCCGTATACCTCGGGATAGATCTCGTCCTCAAATCCTGGGGACATAATCCGGATCCAGGTCCTCAGGGGACATAGCAAGGTACAAGAAAGCTCATGCCAAAATAAATGCAGTGCAGCAGATAATAATATAAATAGGATAAGTATGTAAACATCTGTGTGAAATGAAGAGAGAATATCAATATTACTCAGGTTGAAACAACTACAAGCTCTGTGTAGGGGAGCCGGGTAGCAGTGATATCATGAGGTGGTCTAGCTCAGCGGGAGACTGAGTAGCTTGCATAACATAATCAACCTGTAGCCTGTGGATCTCTCCAGCAGTAGATGGAATAATAAGGGAATACTAAATAACCAGCTAAGTGATATGCAAGATGAGAGCAGCACTAGAACTCAGGCTGAAGCCACTATAAGCTCTGTGTCGGGGAGCCGGTAGCAGCAGTAATAATGAGTAATGGGCCAAGCTCGGGCTTCAGAGTCTTGTGCCTCACAATAATAGAGGTATATATATATGATCAGCCTGTAGTCTGTGTGTCTCTCCCCACCCAATGTAACCACGCATACCATGACCATAATGTTTCATGATCATGTCAGCGAGGTCATAACTAATGCACAAGCCATAATGTATCTAAGAATATAGTATCTCTGTCAAATCCTGTATCCTACACAGAATCACCACGAATACCTCGGGAAGATCCTACCTCATGAACAGTGTAAAGTGTCCTAGGTCATAATGTACTTGGTAAGACAAGTACGGAAATATAAAGTGTCACGATTATCCATCTCTAAATGACAATACATAACACCGAATACGATGTTGGCACCCGACTGATAATCGGACGCTAAGTACGTCAAACGGTCATAGGTTAAGCATGCACAACTATATAATGAAGCAAGGAAAAATATGTAACAATATTGCAGAGTTTGGCAAGGTACACTTGCCTGATGTTTGCGTATCAACTGTCGTCCTGGTATCAGTGAATCCTGTTGGTACTACTCCAAAAGCTGTAATAAACATCACCAACCATCTCAGAAGATGTCAAATAGCTAGAAACGCCTGTCCTTACGTCCAATTTGGACATAGGGGCAAAAATGACATTTCCGGGCCAAAGCGGGGTCCACATGTGGGCCACTTTGCACCGAAAAGCGTGTCAGGGTCAAAGGTCTCCAAATTCCTCAAACTCAGTGTCTACAAGTCAGGAACGATGATACGAACCCAACAAAACTTCCAGAATTGGATTCTGATGAGCCGATCACAAAATCGCCCGTCAAGTAGAGCTTGTAGGGCCCACGATACGCGATTTTATCAACGTTCTCAGAATTGGACCAAACTTGGGTCACAGGACCAGCGTATTGCTATGAGTCCGTTGGCATAAGTTTCGTCTCGATCCGACGTGTGTACACAAAGTTACAGCGTATTCTAGAAAGGACGGATACGGGGTGTCGTCAGCGGATACGCGTTGATTCCGGTGTGCATGCACATCCGAATCGACTTCTGCGAAATCCCATACGACTGTATCAACGTCGCGCACGGTTCGATAAAGACCTCGTGCGACCAAGTCGTCCCGTTTGGTGGGGCGTACTCAGTTCCGGGGTGAAACAGGGCATTATTTTTCCTGTTTTTGGATCGCGGTGTACGATCACCACAGGACGCGATGCACCGAGCGGGTTGCACGAGCACCAAGAGGGTTATACAGTCTACACGTAACAACTGACGGAATTGAAAATGGAGTTACGAGGTGAGAGAAATCGGTACCTGAATAGGGCTCCGTGAACGTTGAATTTTGCGTGTCCGGTTCGAGATGCGACACGGAAAACTGCGTCCTGGTCGAGTCCGCTGCGCTGTTCGTGTCCTGGGTGGACGTATCCGTGCTAGGGCAGCGGACGGTTGACGGAGCGAGCGGGGCGGCGCTCGCGGGTGGCAGCGGCGGAGGTGGGTGGCAGCGGCGAGGTCGACCGCTGCAGCTGCTGCTCGTCGGAGTGGATCGGGTCTGCGGCCGGAGTCGTCGAAGGGGGTTCTGTATGGGGAGGTCGAATGCGAGGGGGTCATGCAGCATCGGTCGGGTGATCGACGTCGGGGTTTGAGCGGTGGCGTCGACTGGTCTCGGGTCGAGCGGGCGGTGGAATGATGCGGTGGAAGAGTCGACCGACTGAGCTGAGATCGACGACGAGGCGAAGAGATAGGCGGCTGGGTCGGATGAGAGAGGGAGAGGTCTGGCGGCGTGGCGGGGCACGGAAGTCGAGGGGTTTAAATAGGCGGCTACAGTAAATCCGGCGGGGAGCTAGGATTTGAATTTGGGTTTCGGGTCCGGGTCGGGTTTGACTCGGATTCGACCCGACCCACAACGTTGGGTTGGTCCGGTTCAATCCGGGGTTTGGTTCAGTTAGGTTTGGTTCGGTTTAGTTAGGTTTGGTTCGGTTTAGTTAGGTTTGGTTCGGTTTAGTTCTACAATTGTGTTTAGGGCTTTAAATGCATTTCCGGAGTCGAATAAATTCACCGAAAAATACCCTATGCCCGGTTTTTCATTTTACACCATACAATCTTATTTCCATAATATTTTAACACTAATAAACTGCATAAAAATCCTTAACTCCAATTACCTTGATTCGTCTTCCAGAAAATACCGAAAAATATATTAAAGATTATTCTGAAAAATAGGGCGTTTACAATCTTCCCTCCTTAAAAGGATTGCGTCCTCGCAATCAAAGAATAAGTTACTAAAGAAAGAATTATAAAAAAATAAGGTGGCTTAGTTTACAACTGTCTCCTCAAACAAGTGGGGGTAACACTGGCGCATACTATCTTCTCGTTCCCAAGTCGATTCGCCAGGAGAATGATATTTCCAAGCTACACGAACCAGTCTGATTGTCTGTCCCCGCAATGTCTTCTCACTGACGTCAAGGATGCCCACTGGTTGTTCTTTATATCTCAAGCTTGGGCCTACAGCGATCTCCGAATGATCGACTACGTGACTTGGGTCGGTCACGTACCTTCGCAGCTGCGAGACGTGGAATACGTCATGCACTCCCTCTAAGGATGGAGGTAATACAAGACGATAAGCCACCTCACCAACGCGCTCTAGAATGTCAAATGGTCCAATATACCGTGGGCTCAACTTGCCTCTGCTCCCAAATCTGATAGTACCACGAGTAGGCGAAATCCTCAAGAACACATGCTCTCCTTCTTTGAACTCTAGTGGATGTCTGTGTGTATCTGCCCAATGCTTCTGTCTGTCCTGAGCTGCTCGAAGATGATTCTGAATCTGTTTTACCTTCTCCACTGTCTGCGTTACCAATTCTGGACCCAGTATTTGACGTTCACCGACGTCACTCCAATATATAGGCGATCTGCACTTCCTTCCGTATAATGCCTCGAATGGTGCCATCTGAATGCTGGCCTGATAACTGTTATTCTAGGAGAACTCCACTAAGTGCAAATGATCTTCCCAAGATCCTCCAAAGTCTAGCATATACGATAGCAACATATCCTCCAAGATCTGAATGGTACGCTCCGATTGGCCATCTGTATGTGGGTGGTAAGCCGTGCTGAATTTGAGTTTGGTGCCCAGACTCTCTTGCATGCTTCTCCAGAAATGAGAGGTAAATCTCGATCTGATACAATACTAACAGGCACTCCATGTAATTTGACGATTTGTCGCATATACATGTCGGCTAGTACCTCTGTGGACTGTCCAACTCTAAATGGCAAGAAGTGTGCCGATTTAGTGAGTCTATCCACGATAACCCATACTGCATCTCTTCCGCTGGGGCTCTTTGGAAATTCGGTGACAAAATCCATCGTGATATGCTCCCACTTCCATTCTGGTATAGGAAGCGGCTGTAACATACCTGCAGTCCTCTGATGTTCGGCCTTTACTTGCTGACAGACTAAACATTTGGCCACAAATCTTGCAATCTCCTTTTTTATTCCATGCCACCAGTAATATTGTCTCAAGTCTCGGTACATCTTGGTTCCTCCTGGGTGAACAGAGTACATAGAGCTATGTGCTTCCGTCATCAACTCCTGTCTCAATTCTCCATTTGGAACATACATGCGATTTCCAAACCTCAATGTCCCGTCTTCGTGTATGCGAAGTCCTGTCTATATGCCTGCTTCTGTCCTCTCTTTGAGTCTTCTAAATCTAGCATCGGTGGGCAATGCCTCTTTAATCTTCTCCACGGGTGATGACTTAATTTCAAGATTAGCCATCAAGCTATTCTTTCCTGGTAAGATGACCTCTATCTGAAGCTCCTGTAGATCTCTCAATAACTCGGGCTGCATCGTTAAGAAATAAGCCGTTGGCTTCCTGCTCAGTGCGTCTGCTACAACATTCGCCTTTCCCGGATGATACTGCAGATCTATGTCAAAATCTACCATCAATTCAAGCCAGTGCCTCTGCCTCATGTTAAGCTCCTTCTGAGTATATACATACTTCAGACTTATGTGATATGTAAAGATGTCTACTTTCTCCCCATAAAGGTAGTGTCTCCAAATTTTTAATGCGAATATAACAGCAGCTAACTCCAAGTCGTGTGTTGGGTAGTTCTTCTCGTGGACCTTCAACTGTCTTGATGCATAAGCAATAACTTTACCATGTTGCATTAAAACACATCCCAGTCCACTACCCGATGCATTACTGTAAACAACAAAACCTCCTGACCCTGAAGGGAGAGTCAAGACAGGTACTGTGGTTAATCTCCTCTTCAATTCTTCGAAGGCCTTCTGTCCATATAAACTCCTGGTCTTTACGTGTCAGCTTCGTCATCGGTTCTGCAATCCTCGAAAAATTTTCTACAAACCTTCGGTAATATCCCGCGAGTCCGAGAAAACTTCTCACCTCTGCAACTGTTGTGGGTGTAGGCCAAGTCTCTATTGCCGCAAATTTCTCTGGATCCACTGAAAGTCCTTCTCCTGAGATGATATATCCCAAGAAAGGCACTTTGTCCATACAGAACTCACACTTACTTAGTTTGGCATATAACTTCTCTTGTCTCAAGGTCTATAACACGATTCTGAGATGCTCCTCGTGCTCTTCATGGCTCTTGGAATATATGAGAATGTCGTCAATGAACACAACCACAAATTTATCCAAGAACTGATGAAAGACTCTGTTCATTAAACTCATAAACACTGCTGGGGCGTTTGTTAAACCAAACGGCATTACCAAAAACTCATAATGTCCATACTTGGTCCTGAAAGCTGTCTTCGGGATGTCTTCCTTCCTTACTCTGATCTGATGATAGCCGGATCGAAGGTCAATCTTTGAGAATACCCTTGCACCACTCAATTGATCGAATAGATCATCAATGCGTGGTAAGGGATACCTGTTCTTGATGGTCACAGCATTTAGTGCCCTATAGTCAATACATAACCGTACTGTTCCATCCTTCTTCGGCACAAATAATATGGGTGCTCCCCAAGGTGAAACGCTGGGCCGAATAAAACCCTTCTCCAAAAGATCATCAACCTGTTCTTTCAACTCCACTAACTCCTTAGGTGCCAGCCGATATACAGAGGAAGTGATAGGCTCTTCTCCTGGAGTTAAGTCTATTGTGAATTCTATTTCCCGATCAGGCGGTAAACCTGGAAGATCATTGGGAAATACATCCAAAAATTCTGATATAACTCTTGGGTAACCTGTCTCCCCTTCTACAGATAGTACCCTAAGAGTAGGCTGAACTCCTTGCTCTACTGCTCCTCGAAGAAACTCGAATTCTGGATGTCCAGGCGGTCTAAATATAACCCGCCCAAGTCGGCAATCAAGAGTCACATGGTACTGACTTAACCAGTCCATACCAAGTACAATATCATAATCCGGCATGGAAAAGATCAGAAATTGAGCTCGCATTTCTCTCCCACAAACTACTATAGAACATGATCTACAGACGTCACTAACCGAAATAATTCTACCTCCCGTAAGAATTCTTTTTATTTTCGGAAGGGGTGCGGTAGCTACTCTATGGGTGGCTACAAAGCTAGCTGCTATAAATGAATGCGATGCTCCATAATCAAATAATGCTACAGCTGGTAATGAAGATACTAAAATAGTACTTGCGATGACCTCGTCTGCCGTAGCCTCCTCCTCAATAGCTAATGTGAATGCCTGGCCTCGTCCCTGAGCTTGGCCTCTCTGCTGCTGAGCCTGCTGAAATAGAGCTGCCTGTGGTGCCAGGGGTGGTCTCTGCTGATTCCCTCCTGGGGCTGGTGGCCTGACGCCTCCAACTCCTGTCTGCTGTGCTCCTACTGCCGGATAAGCTGGTCGTGGTGCAGGTAAAGCTAATCTCGGTGCTCCCTCTATACGCTCGGTGCAGTCTCTGGTCTGATGCTGGTTGGACCCGCAAGCCAGGCAGAGTCCCAACTTGCGTCTGCATTCCCTCTCAATGTGACATATCTTGCCGCAGTGGTGACAAGTAGGGAGAGATATGGCCCTGTGTGCTGTCCTCTCTGGCATACTCCTTTGGATCCGTTTTGCTGAATCCCCATGTGCTGTCCTGGAGGGTGCTGAATTGATAGGCCTCTTCGGGTTTGACTCCCTTCTAGTGACGCGCTCCATGCGTCGTACTGCTACGAGAACGTCGGTATAAGATGTAGGTACGACCGATCCTATCAATCTCTGAAGCTCGAACTTCAGCCCGTCAAAGAATTTCTCAGCTTTCTCTTTCTCTGTCCCAATCAAGGTTGGGGCAAAGCGACTGAGACGAATAAATTCTGTATTGTATTCTTCCACTGTCATGTTGCCTTGGATAAGGCGGTTGAACTTGTCTCTGAGCTCTGACCATGCTACTGCGGGAATATACATCTCTCGGAAGAGTCTGGAGAACTCTTCCCAAGTGACTCGGTCCTGCCCGAGCCTCCTCTCCTCTGCTAACCACCAGTAATGTGCATTCTCAGTTAACTGCATTCTGACTGCAGTCATCCACTTCTCTCTCGGAAGTTCAGCGGCTTCCAACTGATGCTGTATGTTTGTGAGTCATTCATGAACTTCTGTTGGCCCCTATTTACCAGAAAATATACGAGGCTTGAGCTGACGGAAGTCGGTGATAGATCCCGTCGTCGATCGCCTCGCTGGTGGATTTTCCTGCTCCAATGCGGATACCAGGCTGGTTCTCAGATACTCGGCCTTCTGCCGATGGGCCTCTTGCTGAATCTGTTGCTGCGCTTGCATCCTAGCATACATCATCTGGAACATCTGTTGCCCGTCCATGGCTTGTCCTGGCGGGAAAACTGGCATCTGGGGAGTGAACTGTGGTGGAGGTGGGATATCATCTCTCCGGAACCTTGGATTAGGCTGACCGGTTTGATCGCTCTGCGATGCTTATCCTCCATTCCCTGGGGTCACTCCGTCTATATAAGTAACCACATCATCGTGTGGCGTGTCCCAAGGAATCTCATCTCTGTTCCTGGGATCCATTTCTCTGCAACCAAAATATAAACTGTAAGAACACTCAGAGGGATCAATACAGGATGCAGTTCAAGTAATAAATTCGAGTTCGATATAGAGTTCAAACATGGTTTAATTAATGGATGAGATCCTAGAACTTTTTCCTATCCTTAGGGAAGGCTTGTTCGGTCCCTAAGTTGAAACCGAACGATTTAGTCGTAGACCTACATGGGCCACAACAAAAACCATGTCACGCCCCAGTCCCATAATATCGAGGGACCAGATACGTGGCAATGGCCAGCAGCACGCACCGATGGACAAACCCAATTTAATGGATCCATCAGGGCATACTTAAGCTGTAAAATCAAGTCTACGACAATCATGGCACAACTAATCTCATCCACACAAGATATAAAATATGATCCACAGAATAAATAAGGGATGTAAATCATCAGCTAGTCTCACAAAGTGCTTCGGGGAACAACCCGATAAATATCTGATACAATGGTTCAACATACCAGAATATAAATGACTGAAATAAATAATAAATACTGAGCATGAAACATGGATGCCTAGGAGAAGTCTTCGGCTAACACCTCGTCCTCGGATGGCGGTACAGCTCCTGGATCAGCTCCTGCTGCGGTCCCGTATACCTCGGGATAGATCTCGTCCTCAAATCCTGGGGACATAATCCGGATCCAGGTCCTCAGGGGACATAGCAAGGTACAAGAAAGCTCATGCCAAAATAAATGCAGTACAACAGATAATAATATAAATAGGGTAAGTATGTAAACATCTGTGTGAAATGCAAGAGAGAATATCAATAGTACTCAGGTTGAAACAACTACAAGCTCTGTGTAGGGGAGCCGGTAGCAGTGATATCATGAGGTGGTCTAGCTCAGCGGGAGACTGAGTAGCCGGCATAACATAATCAACCTGTAGCCTGTGGGTCTCTCCAGCAGTAGATGGAACAATAAGGGAATACTAAATAACCAGCTAAGTGATATGCAAGATGAGAGGAGCACTAGAACTCAGGCTGAAGCCACTACAAGCTCTGTGTTGGGGAGCCGGTAGCAGCAGTAATAATGAGTAATGGGCCAAGCTCGGGCTTCAGAGTCTTGTGCTCACAATAATAGGGGTATATATATATGATCAGCCTGTAGTCTGTGTGTCTCTCCCTACCCAATGTAACCACGCATACCATGACCATAACGTCTCATGTCCATGTCAGCGAGGTCATAACTAATGCACAAGCCATAATGTATCTAAGAATATAGTATCTCTGTCAAATCCTGTATCCTACACAGAATCACCACGAATATCTCGGGAAGATCCTGTCTCATGAACAGTGTCAAGTGTCCTGGGTCATAATGTACTTGGTAAGACAAGTACGGAAATATAAAGTGTCACGATTATCCATCTCTAGATGACAATACACAACACCGCATACGATATTGGCACCCGACTGATAATCGGAAGCTAAGTACGTCAAATGGTCCTAGGTTAAGCATGCACAGCTATATAATAAAGTAAGGAAAAATATGTAACAATACTGCAGAGTTTGGCAAGGTACACTTGCCTGATGTTTGCGTATCAACTGTCGTCCTGGTATCAGTGAATCCTGTGGGTACTACTCCAAAAGCTATAATAAACATCACCATCCGTCTCAGAAGATTTAAAATAGCTAAAAATGCCTGTCCTTACGTCCTATTTGGACACAGGGGTAAAAATGACATTTCCGGGCCAAAGCGGGGTCCATATGTGGGCCACTTTGCACCGAAAAACGTGTCAGGGTCAAAGGTCTCCAAATTCCTCAAACTTAGTGTCTACAAGTCAGGAACGATGATACGAACCCAACGGAACTTCCAGAATTGGATTTCGATGAGCCGATCACAAAATTGCCCGTCAAGTGGAGCTTGTGGGGCCCACGATATGCGATTTTATCAACGTTCTCATAATCAGACCAAACTTGGGTCACAGGACCAGCGTATTGCTACGATTCTGATGGCACAAGTTTCATCTCGATCCGACGTGTGTACACAAAGTTATAGCGTGTTTCAGAAAGGACGGATATGGGGTGTCGTCAGCGGATACGCGTTGATTCCGGTGTGCACGCACATCCGAATCGACTTCTGCGAAATCCTACACGACCGTATCAACGTCGCGCACGGTTCGGTAAAGATCGTGTGCGACCAAGTCGTCCCGTTTGGCGGGGCGTACTCAGTTCCAGGGTGAAACAGGGCGTTGTTTTTCCTGTTTTTGGATTGCGGTGTGCGATCACCACAGGACGCGATGCACCGAGCGGGTTGCACGGGCACCGAGAGGGTTAAACAGTCTACACGTAGCAACTGACAAAATTAAAAACGGAGTTACGAGGTGAGAGAAATCGGTACCTGAACAGGGCTCCGTGAACGCTGAATTTCGCGTGTCCGGTTCGAGATGCGACACGAAAAACTGCGTCCTGGTCGAGACCGCTGCGCTGTTCGTGTCCTGGGAGGACGTATCCATGATAGGGCAGCGGACAGTTGACGGAGCGAGCGGGGCGGCGCTCGCGGGTGGCAGCGGCGAGGTTGACCGCTGTAGCTGCTGCTCGTCGGAGCGGATCGAGTCTGCAGCCGAAGTCGTCGAAGGGGGTTCTGGACGGGGAGGTCGACGGCGAGGGGGTCGTGCGGCATCGGTCGGGTGATCGACGTCGGGGTTTGAGCGGCGGCGTCGAATGGTCTCGGGTCGAGCGGGCGGTGTAAAGATAGGGTGGAAGAGTCGACCGGCTGAGCGGAGATTGACGACGAGGCGAAGAGATAGGCGGCTGGGTCGGATGAGAGAGGGAGAGGTCTGGCGGCGTGGCAGGGCACGGAAGTCGAGGGTTTAAATAGGCGGCTACAGTAAATCCGGCGGGGAGCTAGGGTTTCAATTTGGGTTTCGGGTCCGGGTCGGGTTTGACTCGGATCCGACCCGACCCGACCCGCAACATTGGGTTGGTCCGGTTCAATCCGCGGTTTTTTCAGTCAGGTTTGGTTCGGTTTAGTTAGGTTTGGTTCGGTTTAGTTCTACAATAGTGTTTATGGCTTTAAACGTGTTTTCGGAGTCCAATAAATTCACCAAAAAATACCCTATGCCCGGTTTTCTATTTTACACCATAAAATCTTATTTCCATAATATTTTAACACTAATAAACTGCATAAAAATTCTTAACTCCAATTACCTTGATTCGTCTTCCAGAAAATACCGAAAAATATATTAAAGATTATTCTGAAAAATAGGGTGTTTACAGATACCAAGCTTGCTCTACTGCAATATGGACTGTACAACAACCCCTTAGTAATCTAACTGATACAATAGGAACCCCTCACTTAAATCTCCATCAATACACTACTACAACCACAGTACAGGTGCAATGCACTGTGGCACAGTTAACTCCCATGTGCTACTGATACATTTGCACATAGAGCTGATACTCCCTGGTGAATGCCTACCTTACTGATACTCAAGAGTTTTGCGCACACACATGCGGGTAAACCACACTAAACACAATGATTCAAAGCTCGAGCACACACCTGTACTTGCTGAAACTGAATCAATCCGAGCTTCCATACTGCCTATCACCTAGGTCTCCCCAATACTTGCTGTGCACTCAAGTGCACTGCAAGGTGCAACCTCTATTGCAGTTGCCTGCACATGTTGGATTACATTGCCCTCTCTTTCCTGATACCCTGCAGTATCTATATGCAGACAGAATACTAAACCCGATACCCCCAGATACTTGCTGCTACTCCACTCCACACTCCAGTATCACTGAACCCGATACCTCTCTACACACACACACACAGTTGCACACACAACACTACTACTAGGTCCACACTGTCACACACTTGTAAACACAATACATACACATATTTATATACACATTCATGCATTCCCAATATATATATATATATATATATATATATATATATATATATATATATATATATATATATATATATATATATATATATATATATATATACCTTCAATAACATATGAACTTAGCACTCTAAATAGGTTACACCCTCTATTAGTCATTTTAACAAACACCTAGTGTGCATAAGCAAGATACTCATAATACACAACCAATCCTCTTGCCAAAACCCCCAATCACAACTAATAACATATTTTATATCAAATATATATATATATTATATATATATATATATATATATATATATATATATATATATATATATATATATATATAATATATATATATATATATATATATATATATATATATATATATATATATATATATATATATATATATATATATATATATATATATATATATATATATATATATATATATATATATATATATATATATATATATATATATATATATATATATATATATATATATATATATATATATATATATATATATATATATTATATATATATATATATATATATATATATATATATATATATATATATATATATATATATATATATATATATATATATATATATATATATATATATATATATATTATATATATATATATATATATATATATATATATA
>JAYESA010000015.1:134894148-135166952 GCA_036927795.1 Iris macrosiphon | reverse complement strand
AAAGGATTTGGGGAAGAACTATTCTAGGTTTTTTTTATGAGCTATGAATGATTTTGAGGAAGGCTCCCCTCTCTATATAGGGCTGGCCACATGCCTAGGGCTTGGCTAATGCACAAAGTCCATAATACCCCCATATGGTTGTCATGAAGTGTTACTTAATTAATGGAGTTTTTATTCCTAATGAAGGGGTTTAACTAGATTCTAATTTAAAATTGATAGGGATTAATTAGTTAGTGGGTTCAAAATATCTAGTCCACTAACCCATATCATTAATACTAATAATACCACACATAAAACATATTATGTAACTATAGCACAATATATATATATATATATATATATATATATATATATATTATAAATGACATCAATGCCCCTACTCAAGAAATATGGTAGTGACACTATCTGCGGCTAGACAACTGCTACCTTCTTTATAACTGCTAGTGCTAACTGGTGAGCACTCTCTATTCCCTAACGTAGAACATCTGTCTGCCTCTACTCTGCTGCCATCATCTCCTGAAACATAGCAGATATCTGTGTCTCGACTGCTGAAATAAGTGGTGGGGGTAAAAGATCCTCCATGACTGATGGAACAGTCCACTGAACCGGAGGTAGAGCAACCCCAAAAGCTGCTGCTGAAACCCCCACCTGAACCAGTGAGGCTACCCTCTGAGCTGAAGATAGTGGAGCAGTGGCTGTTGCCCTCTCGACAACCGGCTGGAAAGTAGCTGAGGAAGCTGCAAATCCATTCGAACAATAAAACCTGATCTTCGAAGGCATCTAGAAGAAAGATTCAGAACAACTGGATCAATATTGTGCAAGATACGATAGCATCAAGGAAGGACAGTAATATTTCAAAGAAGCAATTATTCAGATTGATAAAGATAATAAGTTTAATAGATTGGAAATGTTCCTAGTTGTAATTGAGTATACTCTCACCCTATATCCTATAGCAGGCTTATAGTGATACTCTAAGTATGAGTACTACTCTCTTGACTTGCATGGGCCACCACAAAAATGTGTCACTACCCGCACCCGGTGTAAGGGTACGAGAATGTGGGTATTTTCAACCTACGCCAACATCGACGGTAGAACATTGTCTAGGTCAAAAATAATATATAAGCATCTCACATAATATATATGTACCTGTCAAGATATCTCAACTCAAAATGGAGGACAACATAATAATCAATACTCAATCACAATAAAACTAGAGGAAGATGTTGCACGATATGGAATAGAAGAAAGAAATGAATCACAGTCACAAATATAACTCATAACCAAGTCTAATAAACTAGCATAATAGTATCAAATATAATACATGCCAAAATGTCTAAACTAAGAATCAATCCAAGAGTCTAAACATCTGCAACTAGCTGATCATATCCCGGTACCGACTCCTCCTAAGCCATCGTCTCTAACTCCACATCGACTACGTCCTACGGTCCATATTGTGTAGGATACCAATTATCTAAATTATCTGAAAAATATATTAGGATTGGAGTGAAGCACACTTATAATACCAGTTCCAAATAAATGATAAAGACTATGTCACAATAAATAAAGATAATATACAAGATAGATAGAGCATGAACAAAAAATATACAAATATGAAAATGCTATAAATAGTATAAGAGAGATGAGCATCATATGTATGAGTTAGGAAATATAACTAACTAAGTGAGTGAGTATTAGCTTCGACACGTGACTGGCATAGGAACTTGTACAGGAATTATGGCATGGTTAATCATACGTGAAGTATACGATTAACACTTATAGGAAACTTGTACAGGAATACTTGTACATGAATACTTATACAGGAATGGGTATTGATCACATCTCTAACTAACACTCCCCATCCCCTGTCTGGTATAGTGGATCCAACCAAAGCACGTTACGACACGGGATTCTCCAAGAAGGTAGCAAGTCTTTCTAGGAATTTGTGTCCATTCAAGTACAAGAGCAATAGGGCATGTACAGGATACGCCAGAAAATACCGAGAATAATATCTCATTACGAGATCCAAAAAATACCAATCCGTGAAACCATGTGTCAAGAAGTCAAGTATATCTACACTAAATACAAGAAATATAGAAGATATCATAAACAGAAAACTGTCAGAGAATGTACTCGCTACTGGTTCTGAGCAAATAATGTAACTCGATGCTCAAGCTGGCATCACACAATCCTATATATATAAATAATTATGTCAATGGGTATAAATAATGATAAATATGCAATAAATGAGTCAAGATATATTTTCTAGGTTATTTCTAAGTCAAAATAGTCAACTAGGTCAACTCTGGGTCAACTAGTCAAACTTGGTCAAACTAGCTATTTCTAGATTGCAAGAGCCTATATCTAGGTTATTGGTCCATACTTTACTTATCTAGCCAATACTAGCTATATTATGATATTAGAGTATCATAGCTATATAGTATCACAAGATACATAATAATACATTATATGTTAGTTACCCTATAGTTAATACTAACTCTAAATGATTACCTTAGTTTTGAGCCATCTTGGTATCAGTACCTAGCTACCCGCTTGATACCCACTATCAAATACCACTGATACTTCATACCCAAAGTTACCTTGGTGTATCTCAAAGTAATACTAGAACTTAGTATCTAACCATACTAACAAATACACTAACTATTATACTAACTAAGATACCTTACATATAACTGAAACTATTATTTACAACCGATATCAACCAACTAACAACATTCACTAACTGATAATAACAATTGACATACTAAAATAGATCAATATTAACTTAAACTAACATCTTACTAAATTATATAATTACTAACTAATCAACTGATAACTATCCTCACACATTAACTTAACTAATACTAATCGTACTTTAACTAACAACTAACCAACATACTTACTGCAAGGACTGAACATCAATCCCTAATTGCCTACCTGCTGTTGCTCCTCCATTCACAGTTGCTTGCAACAGATCCTTGCACTGCTGCGGTCTTCCTTCCATCATGCCCGACTGCTCTTGTGCAGTGCCAACCAACCTAATTGAGCCTACTGTGCAACACAACCACTGCTGTTGCAGTGCTCCATGTGAGCTGCTGCTGGGTTGCTCTTCTAATACCTGTGTACCAAATGCACATGTATGCCCGACCTTGCTTACTGCTCTTTTATTCGAGACTGAATATACCCAAGCACTCAAACATGTGTGACAGTCACCCAAGACCCCCCAAAGACTGAACACTTAACCAAGAAGATACTAACATAGATCTAACTAGATACTAGAGTATATATATATATATATATATATATATATATATATATATATATATATATATATATATATATATATATATATATATATATATATATATATCAATTGAACATATAGATATTGATACACAAACTATAACTAATCTAATAAGAGTAAAAATACCAATTTAGAATATCAATACACTTATATGACAATATATCATAAAAATGAGTGCATCACACCCGTATCACAGTAAATCTATGATACGCTTGTGGTACGCCCTTGATACTAAATCCAAACCTCACTTAACTCTCAATAAATGATGTAAAAAAGTCTAAAATTATAATTAGGAGAAATACAAAGTGCTAGCTACTCATCTATGTGCTCAAAGCAAAATATGACATATGTAGACCCCCATGTCAAAGGAAAAACCCCCAAGTCAACCCGTGTCACAAAATATCATGGTACGGCCTACTCGTATCCAATTATGGACACAACACTAGTCTCATATCATAAATCTTAGTCTAAATAGATCTAATTGGTCTCATGACACACACTTGATGCATCAATCTCAAAATTATTCCAAATTGAGCACAAAAACCAATATATAAACTACAATACAAGTCATATGAACCTAGTTCTTGATCCTATGGATAGATCTAAGCCAAGGGAGGTTTCCTAATGGTCAAATGCATGAATTAGAGTCTAGTTAAGGAGAAATTTTCAGAATTCACCTATTGGGAGATGTATTCCCAAGGAATCACTCAAATGGACTTGATCCAAACAAAATCTCCTTGCCAATTCTCTATTCTCCAAGTGTTCCTTACAATCCAAGCTCCAATGCTTCTTAATTGATGAAAATTGAGAGAGAATAAGAGTAAATTGGGTAAATTTGGTGGAGGGATGAAGTAATTTAGGAAAGAACTAAATTGGGGATCTAAATTTAGAATGAACTAATGAGAGCAGAGAGAGTGACCTCCCCCTCATATGGCCGACCCCCCTCTAGCCCCTTCTCTAAGTAACATGCAATGTCCAATGTGCCCATACTAGTTAGTTATGAAGAATAATTAGGAGGGATATATTAGGAAGCTTCTAATTATTCATAAACTAATATAATCTCCTTAATTAATTAAAGGAATGGTCTAATTAGGCCTAGTCTAATGTTGGGCTCAATGTGTCATGATAAACTAATGGGTCCACTAATAACAAGTTCAAGTAACATATGCTAGCCCACTAATAAATAAATAAATAAATAAATAAATAGCACAACACATATAATTAATGACTAGTATAATATATAACATTAAATCACTAAATAATAAATTTACTATTGACAAAAAGAACCCTCACCTAGAAATGTGGTAGTTGTTGGCCCATCCGATCTCAGTCAACTTGATTTTGATATTTAACTAAACCATACAATGATATATCATAATATGAAGACTCAACATTGCTGTTACATGTTGTCTGTACTGCATCTTTCAAATATAATCTTTTATTTTTTGAGTCTAGGATCGATGTAAACCAAAGTACCTATACCCAAATACTCAGTCCACTCAAATAAACCATCGAACCTATCCACCAAATTATGCTACATTCATTAACAAAATCTACCATACTTAGCAACCGAACACGGGCCGAATTCATGCCGAACTCGGACCAAAATCGGTTACCAGTTTGGTATAAAATCAGTACAGTAGTAATATCTCTGATTTCCTGGCCCAATGTTCAAAAATTAAACTAAACCCTATCCGAATTTTGGTCGAATTCTATTTGCCAATATACTATAAATAGGATTAGATTTCTACATTCCTACTCACTCATCTTCTCCTAATTCTTCTATCCTATTATGAGCAAACAACTGAGCCTAAATTTTTCTATCTCCAAGAGTAACTCCCTAGCCTTCCTAATGCCAAGTGCGGTCTCGGTCTAGAAGTCTACAGAGTTGTAAAAAACTTGTCTCCATCAATTTCTTTCTCTCTCTAGCTATGAAGTTGCGAGACTTCGGATCAAATCTCGTGGTGTAAAGAAGTGGCAAGCCTTCGGATCAAAGCTTGTGATTCACTATTGGTAATTATAGTGGATAAAACTTTGAGCTTGAGTTATCGGAACTGGACTAGTCCTCTCAGAGAAAAACCAACATACATCTTGGAGTTTGCGTTTGCTTTCTCTCTCTCTACTTTATTGCTTTACTTTACTTTACTGTCTTTATATAAATTATTAGTTAGCAACTGCCTTAATTATGATATTTTTAAATTGGGTAGATTATTCTGCTGCAGTCTATTTACCCCCTCTAGATTTGCTTTATGTTCCTTCATTTGGTATCAGAGCTAGTACTCTTGATATTTAGCTTAACATCCTAAGAAACTTATGGCAACTATTATATCTAACCACACAAATAATGGTGAAGGCTAGTCCATAAATAGGCCACCCCTATTTGATGGTACTAAATACATATACTGGAAGACATGTATGAGTTTCTACCTGAAGTCACTTGATTTAGACCTTTGGGCTATAGTAGTAGAAGGATATAAGAAGTCACCTAGAATAGTCGTAGATGGCAAACTTGTAGAGAAACCTCATGATAAGTACACAGACACAGAAAAGAAATAAGCTAGTATTGATGCTAAAGCTATTAACGCTCTATTTTATGATGTAGACAAAACTGAATTTAACAGGGTCTCCACTTGCGAAACTTTACACGAAGTATGAAAACTTCTTGAGGTCACTCATGAAGGAATCTCTCAAGTGAAGAAATAAAAAATAAGTCGTCTAACACAAGAGTATAAAGCATTCAATATGAAGTAGAATGATACGATCACTTAAATGTTCACGAGATTCCTCGACATCGTCAACCCTCTACTGTCACTTGGCAAGGAGTACAACAATCACGAGAAGATTCATAAAGTACTCAGGAAACTAACCAAGAATTAGAATCCCAAGCTACTGCAATCATAGAAGAAAATGATCTCACCACGATGACCCTCGAGACGCTCATGGGCAAGTTGATGACTCACGAGCTGGATCTCAAGGAATTTGAAGAACCCACTCCCAAGGAGAAGATGATTGCTCTTAAGGCACATCATAAAAAGGTCACCAACTATAACTCCGACGACGACGAGTCTCAAGATGAGAAAGCTGCCCTGATCACTAGGAATTTTAGGAAAATTTTAAAGCTTTAGAGATCAAAGAAGAAGGAGCTTACTGACAACAGTGATGAAAAGCCTATATGGTACAACTATAAAAAGATATGACATATAAAGAAAGATTGTCCAATTCTAAGAAAAGAAAATCGCCATAATCACTCATCCAGAAGAACATTATCACAAAAATATGCAACCACTGGTATCTGGCACGAAAGCGAAGCTAGTGAATCCGAATAAAATAATCCTCGAGAAGTAGCAAACCTATGCTTCATGGCATTAGCTAATCAGGTAACGGATAAAAACTCTTATAATGATTTTACTTTTGATGAGCTAGGTAATGCTTTTAGTGATTTGCTTGATGATTTTAGAAAACATAGAAATAAGTATAAGCATGCTAAAAAAGATGTTCAAGAATGTCAGACTGAAATAGAAAGGCTAACATCTCTACTAAGTGAAGTAAAGGCTACCTCTAACGACTCAGAGGAGAATTCTAGACTTAAGCTTAACCTCCATGAGGCACTTCTACTCTTGACAAGAGCTCTCATGAGAATGTTAAACTTAAAGAAGAACTCGAATCTGAAAAAAAGTATTCCATTGCTGCACGTAGAATAGATGCTCTTACTGCTAAATACGATGAAGTATATGCTACCTCTAAAAGATTAAAGATTATATTGGGTAAACAGGTTGAACAAACCTCTACCCAACCTAACATGAGACACGTAGCAAGACAAAAGAATACTCACAGCTATGCTCCTACCTACATGCATAACAGTTCATGCAAACATAAATTCAGAATACATCATGCACATAAAACCAAACATAATCATGCGTACTATTATAGATACCCACGAAGACCACAAAAAATATCTCACACAATCATGCATTCTATCCACAAAGAACTATTTGACACAATCATATCTATCATGCTGCACCAAGCACCAACCATACAGCTATATATCACTACTGTTGTAAGAAAGGACATATCTAGATTCTGTAAAACTAAAAAGTTAGTAGATATGAATGTTTATGCATGGGTACCAAAAACTAACATAGCAGGACCCTCAAGGAAATGGGTACCAAGGGTTACATCTATAACTCGTTTTATAGGTGGACCAACCCTCTCATGCTAGAAGTAAGTAGATTCTCGATAGTGGTTGCTCACGAAGTATGACTGGTGATGCTAACATATTTGTAATGCTATCGATAAAGAAAGAAGGTTATGTCTCCTTCGACAATAACCTCAGAGGATATATTATTAGTAATGGTAATATAGGTATTCCTCCCTATCTTATCATTAAAGATGTTTATCTAGTAATAAAATTAAAATATAACCTACTCAGCATCAGTCATCTAGCTGACCATGTTTATGGTATTAACTTCGTTAAAAATAAATGCTCTATATATAAAAGATCAACAGCTAATGTTATTTTTGAAGCGATTAGGGAAGATAATATATATATTTTCTATCTTGCAAAAGACACTAATAATGTAGGCAAATATCTATACGCCAACAAAGATGATAGCTGGCTATGGCATATACGTCTAGGACAAGCAAACATGGACACTATTGTAAGACTATCCACAAAGAAGCTCGTAAGAGGCTTACCGGAGATTACTTTCAAGAAAGATATGGTATGTGATGACTGTGAAAAGAATAAATCAACTAAATCTTCCTTTAATTCAATCAACATTTTAAGTACCTCTAGACCTCTACAACTCCTGCATATGGACTTGTTTGGACCCAGTAGATTCGCCAGTCTTGGCGGTAAGCTTTATGCTTATGTTATTGTTGATGATTTTTCTAGATACACATTGGTTTTTTTTTCTTACAAACAAAAATGAAGCATTCTCTAAATTTATCACTTTTTGTAAAAAGGTTCAAAACGAAAAAGGTTTGATGATTACTTGTATCCGAAGTGATCATCGAGGCAAATTCGAAAATAGTGATTTTAAAATATTTTGCAATAAAAATAATTTTTCTCATGAATTCTCTTTTCCTAGAACTTCTCAACAAAATGGTATTATGGAGCGAAAGAATAGAACTCTTAGCGATATAGCTAGAGTCATATTAAATTAATATAACCTTCCGAAATACTTTTGGGTTGAAGCTGTAAGTACATTATGCCATGTTTTAAATATGGTGCTTATTCGACCTATATCGAATAAAAACCCCTATGAACTTTGGTTTGGTAGAATCCCCACTATTAGTTACTTTAAATTTTTTGGCTGTAAATATTTTATTCTCAATACTAAATATAACCTAGGAAAGTTTGACTCCAAGGCCGATGAAGGTATTTATTTAGGTTATGCCGCCAAAAGTAAATGATTCTAAGTATTCAACAAGAACTCATTGACTGTGTCACGCCCCAGTCCCAAAATATCGAGGGACCGGACGCGTGATAATGGCCAGCAGTACGCACCGATGGACAAACCCAATTTAATGGATCCATCAGGGCATACTTAAGCTGTAATATAACAAGTCTATGACCACATGGTACAACTAATCTCATCCACACAAGATACGAAATATGATCCATAGGGTAAATAAAGAAATGTAAATCATCAATCAGTCTCAACAAGTGCTTCGGGGAACAACCCGATAAATATCTGATACATGGTTCAACCGACCATAAATAAATGACTGAAATAAATAAATAAGTACTGAGCATGAAACATGGATGCTCAAGAGAAGTCATCGGCTAACACCTCATCCTCGGATGGCGGTACAACTCCTGGATCAGCTCCTGCTCCAGTCCCGTATACCTCGGGATAGATCTCGTCCTCAAATCCTGGGGACACAATCCATATCCAGGTCCTCAGGGGACATAGCAAGGTACAGAAAATATACAAGCCAAAATATAAGCAGTGCAGCAAATGATGAAATAAATAGGGCAAGTAAGTAACCATCTAAGTGAAATACAAGATGAGAGCATCACGAGTACTCAGGCTGAGCCACTACAAGCTCTGTGTCGGGGAGCCGGTAGCGGTAATACCACGTAATGTGCCTAGCTCAGCTACGAGAGTCTACGGCCTCACAATAGTAGTAGATATATATAGAAAACAGCCTGTAGCCTGTGTGTCTCTCCCCACCCAATGTAACCACGCATATCATGACCATAACGTCTCATGTCCATGTCAAGCGGGATCATCACTAATGCAACAAGTCATATGTATCTATGAATTTAGTATCTCTGTCAAGTCCTGTATCCTATACAGGATCACCACGAATATCTCGGGAATATCCTGTCTCATGAAAAGTATCAAGTGTCCTGGGTCATATGGTACTTGATAAGACAAGTACGAGTATATAAAGTGTCACGAATGTCCATCTATAAATGACAGTACCCAACACTGCGTACAGTGTTGGCACCCGACTGATAATCGGACGCTAAGTACATCACACGGTCCTAGGTTGAGCATGCACATCAATATAATGAAACAAAAAAAAATATATAACAATACTGCAGAGTTTGGCAAGGTACACTTGCCTGATGTCCGAATACCAACAGTCGTCCCGGTATCAGTGGATCCAGTGGGTACTACTCCAAAAGCTGTAATAAACATCACCAACAGTCTCAGAAGATGTCAAACTGCTAGAAACGCTTGTCCTTACGTCCAATTTGGACACAGGGGCAAAAAGGTCATTTTCGGGCCAAAGCGGGGTCCACATGTGGGCCACTTTGCACCAAAAAGCGTGTCAGGGTCAAAGGTCTCCAAATTCTGCAAACTCAGTGTCTACAAGTCAGGAATAATGATATGAACTCAACGGAACTTTCAGAATTGGATTCCGATGAGCCGTTCACAAAATCGTCCGTCAAGTGGAGCTGGTGGGGCCCACGACACCCGATTTTATCAACGTTCTCGGAATCGAACCAAACTTGGGTCACAGGACCAGCGTATTGCTACGAGTCCGATGGCGCAAGTTTCGTCTCGATCCGACGTGTGTACACAAAGTTACAGCACGTTCCAGAAAGGTCGGATATGGGGTGTTGTCGGCGGGTACGTGTTGATTCCGGGGTGCACGCACCTCCGAATCCACTTCTGCGAAATCCCACACGACCGTATCAACGACGCGCACGGTTCGGTAAAGACAGCGTGCGACTAAGTCATCCCGTATGGCGGGGCGTACTCGGTTCCGGGGTAAAACAGGGTATTGTTTTTCCTGTTTTTGGATCGCGGTGTGCGATCACCACAGGACGCGGTGCACCGAGCGAGTTGCGCGGGCACCGAGAGACTTACACAGTCTACGCATATCAACTGACGGAATCGAAAATGGTGTTACGATGAGGAAGAAACCGGTACCTGAACAGGGCCCCGTGAGTTCTGAATTCTGAGTGTCCGAAATCCAAATTGACGCGAGCCGAGTCCTGGTCGTGTCCTCGCGGTGTGTCCGGTGTCTACTGTGTTCTGGTCCAAAGGGTGGCCGTGTCCGCTGAGTCGAAGCTAGGTCGGCGGGCGGCCGGCCGAGGGCTTCGCGGGAGTTGGCGAGGCGAAGATGGGGTCGGGGCTGCTGTGCTCAGCGGTTGACCGAAGGGGATCCGAGGGTTCGGCGCTGACGGGATGGGAGTCGAGCGGTCCGGCGAGCTCTGGGAAGAAGGGGAAAGCGTCGAGGTCGGATGCGGGCTGGGCGGCTGCTCCTCAACGACAGGCGGAGCGGGTTCAGCGTCGACGGCGAGGTTCAGCGTCGCCGACGACTGGGCAACCAGAGGGGAGCGGCGCTCGAGTTGGGGAAGTCGGTCGGCTCACGGGAACGGGGTCAGCGGTCTGGGAGGAGTTGGGGGACGGGTTTGAACTGAGGGCGGAGGGGTGTTCGACCGGCCTGGATCGAGCAGGGTGCGGCGGAGGTTGATCGCTGCTCGAGACGGGCTGACCGAAGTAGATGGCGACGAGAACTTAGGGTTTAGGTTAGGGCTAGGCACGAACGCCGAGGAGGAGCTTTATAGGGCTGCTACAGGAGTTTCCGGCAGCCTAGGGTTTGCAGCGGGTTGGGTTCCTCCGCGGTTCGGGTCTGACCCGCTATGGTGGGTTTGATCCGGGTTGGTCCGAGCTTGGTTTGGTTCGGTTTAAAAACCAATAGCTTTTAGTCCTTAAATCGTTGCTCCGGAGTCCAATAAATTCACCGAAAAATGTCATGCGTCCGGTTTTCCATTTTACACAATAAATTATTATTTCCAGAATATTTTAACACCAATAAACTGCCTGTAAAAATCTTTAACTCATAATTACCTTGGTTCTTCATCCAAAATGCCGAAAAGATCCGGAAAAATTATATTAAAATTAATCTGAAAATAGGGTGTTTACAACCTTCCCTCCTTAAAAGGATTGCATCATCGCAATCAAAGAATAAGCTACTAAAGAATAATTTATGGAAATACAAGGTTGCTTAGTTTGCAACCGCTTCCTCGAACAAGTGGGGGTAACGCTGGCGCATACTATCTTCTCGTTCCCAAGTCGATTCTCCAGGAGAATGATGTTTCCATGCTACACGAACCAGTCTGATTGTCTGTCCCCTCAATGTCTTCTCACTGACGTCGAGGATGCCAGCTGGTTGTTCTTCATATCTCAAGCTTGGGCCTACTGCGATTTCGGAATAATCGACTACGTGACTTGGGTCGGTCACATACCTTCGCAGCTGTGAGACGTGGAATACGTCATGCACTCCCTCTAAGGATGGAGGTAATACAAGACGATAAGCCACCTCACCAAATCGCTCTAGAATGTCAAATGGCCCGATATACCTTGGGCTCAACTTGCCTCTGCTCCCGAATCTGATAGTACCACGAGTGGGCGAAATACTCAAGAACACATGCTCTCCTTCTTTGAACTCTAGGGGACGTCTGTGCGTATCTGCCCAATTCTTCTGTCTGTCTTGGGCTGCTCGTAGATGATTCTGGATCTGTTTCACCTTCTCCACTGTTTGTGTTACCAATTCGGGACCCAGTATTTGACGTTCACCAACGTCACTCCAACATATAGGCGATCTGCATTTCCTTCCGTATAAAGCTTCGAATGGTGCCATCTGGATGCTGGTCTGATAACTGTTATTGTAGAAGAACTCCACTAAGTGCAAATGATCTTCCCAAGATCCTCCGAAGTCTAGCATACATGATCGTAACATGTCCTCCAATATCTGAATGGTGCGCTCCGATTGGCCATCTGTCTGTGGGTGGTATGCCGTGCTGAATTTGAGTCTGGTGCCCAGACTCTCTTGCATGCTTCTCCAGAAATGAGATGTAAATCTCGAATCTCGATCCGATACGATACTAACAGGTACTCCATGTAATTTGACGATTTGTCGCATATACATGTCGGCTAGTACCTCTGTGGACTGTCCGACTCTAAATGGCAAGAAGTGTGCCGATTTAGTGAGTCGATCCACTATCACCCATACTGCATCTTTTTCGCTTGGGCTCCTAGGAAATCCTGTAACAAAATCCATCGTGACATGCTCCCACTTCCATTCCGGTATCGGAAGCGGCTGTAACATACCTGCAGTCCTCTGATGTTCGGCCTTTACTTGCTGGCAGACTAAGCATTTGGCCACATATCTTGCAATCTCTCTTTTCATTCCGTGCCACCAGTAATACTGTCTCAAGTCTCGGTACATCTTGGTTCCTCCTGGGTGAACAGAGTACATAGAGCTATGTGCTTCAGTCATTAACTCCTGTCTCAATTCTCTATTTGGAACATACAGGCGGTTTCCAAACCTCAATGTCCCGTCTTCGTGGATGAGAAGTCCTGTCTGCATGCCGGCTTCCGTCCTTTCTTTGAGTCTTCGGAATCTAGCATCGGTGGGCAATGCCTCCTTAATCTTTTCCACGAGTGATGACTGAATCTCAAGGTTAGCCATCAAGCCATTCTGTCCCGGTAAGACCACCTCTATCTGAAGCTCCTGTAAATCTCTCATTAACTCGGGCTGCATCGTCAAGAAATAAGCCGTAGGCTTCCTGCTGAGCGCATCTGCGACGACATTTGCCTTTCCCGGATGATACTGCAGATCTATGTCAAAATCTACCATCAATTCAAGCCAGCGTCTCTGCCTCATGTTTAGCTCCTTCTGAGTATATACATACTTTAGACTCTTGTGATCGGTGAAGATTTCTACCCTTTCCCCATAAAGGTAGTGCCTCCATATCTTCAATGCAAAAATAACTACTGCTAACTCCAGATCGTGTGTCGGGTAGTTCTTCTCGTGAACCTTCAACTGTCTCGATACATAAGCAATGACTTTGCCGTGTTGCATCAAAACACATCCCAATCCACTGCCTGATGCATCACTGTAAACAACAAAACCTCCTGACCCTGAAGGAAGAGTCAAGACAGGTGTCGTTGTTAATCTTCTCTTCAATTCTTCGAAGGCCTTCTGGCAGTCTTCTGTCCATATAAACTCCTGATCTTTACGTGTCAGCTTCGTCATCGGTTCTGCAATCCTTGAGAAATTTTCTACAAACCTTCGGTAATATCCCGCAAGTCCGAGAAAACTTCTCACCTCTGCAACTGAGGTGGGTGTAGGCCAAGTCTCTATTGCCGCAACTTTCTCTGGATCCACTGAAAGCCCTCCTGAGATGATATGTCCCAAGAAAGGTACTTTGTCCATACAGAACTCACACTTACTGAGCTTGGCGTATAACTTCTCCTGCCTCAAGGTCTCTAGCACGATTCTGAGATGCTCCTCGTGCTCTTCGTGGCTCTTAGAATATATGAGAATGTCGTCAATGAACACCACTACAAATTTATCCAAGAACTGATGAAAGACTCAGTTCATTAAACTCATAAATACTGCTGGTGCGTTGGTTAAACCAAACGGCATTACCAAGAACTCATAATGTCCATACTTGGTTCTGAATGCGGTCTTCGGGATATCTTCCTTTCTTACTTTGATCTGATGATAGCCGGATCAAAGGTTAATCTTCGAAAATACCCTTGCACCACTCAACTGATCGAATAGATCATCAATACGTGGCAAGGGATACCTGTTCTTGATGATCACAACATTCAGCGCTCTGTAGTCGATGCATAACCGTACTGTTCCATCCTTCTTTGGCACAAATAATATGGGTGCTCCCCAGGGTGAAACACTGGACCGAATGAAACCCTTCTCCAGAAGATCATCAACCTGTTCTTTCAACTCTACTAACTCCTTAGGTGCTAGCCGATATACCGATGAAGTGATAGGCTCTGCTCCTGGAGTTAAGTCTATGGTGAATTCTATTTCCCGATCAGGCGGTAAGCCTGGAAGATCATCGGGAAATACATCCACAAATTATGAGATGACTCTTGGGTAACCTGTCTCCTCTTCTACAGATAATACCCTAAGAGTAGGCTGGACTCCTTGCTCTACTGTTCCTCGAAGAAACTCGAATTCTGGATGTCCAGGCGGTCTAAATATAACCCGCCCAAGTCGGCAATCAAGAGTCGTATGGTACTGACTTAACCAGTCCATACCAAGTACGACATCATAATCTGGCATAGAAAATATCAGAAATTGAGCTCGCATCTCCCGGCCATAAACTACTACAGAACATGATCTACAGACGTCACTAACCGGAATAATTCCACCTCCCGTAAGAATTCTCTTCATCTTCGGAAGGGGTGCGGTAGCTACTCTATGGGTGGCTACAAAGCTAGCTGCTATAAAAGAATGCGATGCTCCAGAATCAAATAATGCTACAGCTGGTAATGAAGCTACTAAAATAGTACCTACGATGACTTCGCCTGCGGTAGCTTCCTGCTCAACAGCTAATGTGAATGCCTGGCCTCGACCCTGAGCTGGTCCTCTTTGCTGCTGCTGTTGCTGAAATAGAGCTGCCTGCGGTGCCAGTGGAGGTCTCTGCTGGTAGCCTCCTGTAGCTGGTGGTCTAACTCCTCCAGCTCCTGTCTGCTGTGCTCCTACTGCTCCTGTAGCTGGTCGTGGTGCAGGTAAAGCAAGTCTCGGTGCTCCCTCTCTTGGTTTAGTGCAGTCTCTAGAAAAGTGCTGATCTGATCCGCAAAGCAGGCATAGTCCCAATTTACGCCTGTACTCTCTCTCAATGTGTCCTACCTTGCCGCAGTGGTGACAGGTAGGAAGAGATATGGCCCTGTGTGCTGCTCTCTCCGGTATACTCCTCTGGAATCTTTTTGCAGAATCTCCTGGTGCTGTCTTGGTTGGTGCGGATGTGTTTGGCCTCTTCAGATTTGATTCCCTTCTAGTGACGCGCTCCATGCGTCGTGCTGCTGCAAGGACCTCAGTATAAGATGTAGGTGCGACTGAGCCAATCAATCTCTGAAGCTCGAACTTCAGTCCATCAAAGAACTTTTCAGCTTTCTCTTCCTCTGTCGAGATCAATGTCGGAGCGAAGCGACTTAGGCGTATAAACTCCGCGTTGTATTCCTCCACTGTCATACTGCCTTGGATGAGGCGGTTGAAATTGTCTCTGAGCTCTGATCGTGCAACTGCCGGAATGTACATCTCTTGGAAGAGTCTGGAGAATTCTTCCCAAGTGACTCAGTCCTGTCCGAGCCTCCTTTCCTCTGCTAGCCACCAGTGATGCGCATTATCAGTTAACTGCATTCTGACTGCAGTCATCCACTTCTCTCTCGGAAGTTCAGCGGCCTCCAACTGATGCTGGATGTTAGTGAGCCATTCATGAACTTCTGTTGGCCCTTCTTTACCAGAAAATATGCGAGGCTTGAGATGACGAAAATCGGTGATAGATCCCGTCGCTGTTCGCCTCGTTGGTGGATTTGCCTACTCCAATGCGGATACCAGGCTGGTCCTCGGATACTCTGCCTCCTGGCGATGGGCCTCTTGCTGAATCTGCTGCTGGGCCTGCATCATGGCATACATCATCTGGAACATCTGTTGCCCGTCCATGGCTTGCCCGGGCGGGAAAACTGGCATCTGGGGAGTGAACTGTGGTGGAGGTGGGATATCATCTCTCCGGAACCTTGGATTAGGCTGTCCGGTTTGAGTGTTCTGTGATGCTTGTCCTCCATTCCCTGGAGTCACTCCGTCTATATCAGTAACCACAGCGTCGTGTGGCGTGTCCAAAGGAATCTC
The DNA here is from genome assembly GCA_036927795.1 of Iris macrosiphon. Taxonomy (NCBI): domain Eukaryota; kingdom Viridiplantae; phylum Streptophyta; class Magnoliopsida; order Asparagales; family Iridaceae; genus Iris; species Iris macrosiphon. Next base: position 135,150,523 of record JAYESA010000015.1, on the reverse strand, counting down.
ATCTCCGTTCCTGGGATCCATTTCTCTGCAACAAAATATAAACTGTAAGAACGCTCAGAGGAATCAATACAGGATGCAGTTCAAGTAACAATTTCGAGTTCGATAAAGAGTTCAATAATGGTTTAAATAATGGATGAGATTCTAGAACTTATTCTATCCTTAGGGCAGGCTGGTTCGGTCCCTAAGTTGAAATCGAACAATTTAGTCGTAGACCTGCATGGGCCACCACAAAAACTATGTCACGCCCCAGTCCCAAAATATCGAGGGACCGGACGCGTGATAATGGCCAGCAGTACGCACCGATGGACAAAACCAATTTAATGGATCCATCAGGGCATACTTAAGCTGTAATATAACAAGTCTACGACCATATGGTACAACTAATCTCATCCACACAAGATACAAAATATGATCCACAGGGTAAATAAAGAAATGTAATCATCAATCAGTCTCAACAAGTGCTTTGGGGAACAACCCGATAAATATCTGATACATGGTTCAACCGACCATAAATAAATGACTGAAATAAATAAATAAGTACTGAGCATGAAACATGGATGCTCAAGAGAAGTCCTCGGCTAACACCTCGTCCTCGGATGGCGGTACAACTCTTGGATCAGCTCCTGCTCCAGTCCCGTATACCTCAGGATAGATCTCGTCCTCAAATCCTGGGGACACAATCCATATCTAGGTCCTCAGGGGACATAGCAAGGTACAAAAAATATACAAGCCAAAATATAAGCAGTGCAGCAAATGATGAAATAAATAGGGCAAGTAAGTAACCATCTAAGTGAAATGCAAGATGAGAGCATCACGAGTACTCAGGCTGAGCCACTACAAGCTCTGTGTCGGGGAGCCGACAGCGGTAATAACACGTAATGTGCCTAGCTCTGCTACGAGAGTCTACGGCCTCACAATAATAGTAGATATATATAGAAAATAGCCTGCAGCCTGTGTGTCTCTCTCCACCCAATGTAACCACGCATATCATGATCATAATGTCTCATGTCCATGTCAAGCGGGATCATCACTAATGCAACAAGTCATATGTATCTATGAATTTAGTATCTCTGTCAAGTCCTGTATCTTATACAGGATCACCACGAATATCTCGGGAATATCCTGTCTTATGAACAGTGTCAAGTGTCCTGGGTCATATGGTACTTGATAAGACAAGTACGAGTATATAAAGTGTCACGAATGTCCATCTCTAAATGACAGTACCCAACACTGCGTACAGTGTTGGCACCCGACTGATAATCGGACGCTAAGTACGTCACACGGTCCTAGGTTGAGCATGCATAACCATATAATGAAACAAGGAAAAATATATAACAATACTGTAGAGTTTGGCAAGGTACACTTGCCTGATGTCCGAATACCAACAGTCGTCCCGGTATCAGTGGATCCTGTGGGTACTACTCCAAAAGCTGTAATAAACATCACCAACAGTCTCAGAAGATGTCAAACTGCTAAAAACGCCTGTCCTTACGTCCAATTTGAACACAGGGGCAAAAAGATCATTTTCGGGCCAAAGCGGGGTCAACATGTGGGCCACTTTGCACCGAAAAGCGTGTCAGGGTCAAAGGTCTCCAAATTTCGCAAACTTAGTGTCTACAAGTCAGGAATGATGATACGAACTCAACGGAACTTTCAGAATTGGATTCCGATGAGCCGTTCACAAAATCATCCGTCAAGTGGAGCTGGTGGGGCCCACGACACGCGATTTTATCAACGTTCTCGGAATCGGACCAAACTTGGGTCACAGGACCAGCGTATTGCTACGAGTCCGATGGCGCAAGTTTCGTCTCGATCCGACGTGTGTACACAAAGTTACAGCATGTTCCAGAAAGGTCAGATACGGGGTGTTGTCGGCGGATACGCGTTCATTCCGGGGTGCACGCACCTCCGAATCCACTTCTGTGAAATCCCACACGACCGTATCAACGACACGCACGGTTCGATAAAGACCGCGTGCAACCAAGTCGTCCCGTGTGGCGGGGCGTACTCGGTTCCGGGGTGAAACAGGGTATTGTTTTTCCTGTTTTTGGATCGCGGTGTGCGATCACCACAGGATGCGGTGCACCGAGTGAGTTACGCGGGCACCGAGAGGGTTACACAGTCTACGCATAGCAACTGACGGAATCGAAAATGGTGTTACAATGAGGAAGAAACCGGTACCTGAACAGGGCCATGAGTTCTGAATTCTGAGTGTCCGAAATCCAAATTGACGCGAGCCGAGTCCTGGTCGTGTCCTCGCGGTGTGTCCGGTGTCTACTGTGTTTTGGTCCAGAGGGTGGCCGTATCCGCTGAGTCGAAGCTAGGTCGGCGGGCAGCCGGTCGAGGGCTTCGTGGGAGTTGGCGAGGCGAAGATGGGGTCGGGGTTGCTGTGCTCAGCGGTTGACCGAAGGGGATCCGAGGGTTCGGCGCTGACGGGATGGGAGTCGAGCGGTCCGGCGAGCTCTGGGAAGAAGGGAAAAGCGTCGAGGTTGGATGCGGGCTGGGCGGCTGCTCCGCAATGACAGGCGGAGCGGGTTCAGCATTGACGGCGAGGTTCAGCGTCGCCGGCGACTGGGCAACCAGAGGGGAGCGGCGCTCGAGTTGGGGAAGTCGGTCGACTCGCGGGAACGGGGTCAGCGGTCTGGGAGGAGTTGGGGGACGGGTTCGAACTGAGGGCGGAGGGGTGTTCGACCGGCCTGGATCGAGCGGGGTACGGCGGAGGTTGGTCGCTGCTCGAGACGGGCTGACCGAAGTAGATGGCGGCGGGAACTTAGGCTTTAGGTTAGGGCTAGGCACGAACACCGAGGAGGAGCTTTATAGGGCTGCTACAGGAGTTTCTGGCAGCCTAGGGTTTGCAGCGGGTCGGGTTCCTCCGCGGTTCGGGTCTGACCCGCTATGGTGGGTTTGATCCGGGTTGGTTCGAGCTTGGTTTGGTTCGGTTTAAAAACCAATAGCTTTTAGTCCTTAAATTATTGCTCCGGAGTCCAATAAATTCACCGAAAAATACCATGCGTCCGGTTTTCCATTTTACATAATAAATTATTATTTCCAGAGTATTTTAACACCAATAAACTGCCTATAAAAATCTTTAACTCATAATTACCTTGGTTCTTCATCCAAAATGCCGAAAAGATCCGGAAAAATTATATTAAAATTAATCTGAAAATAGGGTGTTTACAGACTGTTGAAGAATCAATCAATGTTACATTCGATGAACACAAAACTCAAGTACTAAACAATAGTGACGATGAATGTAGTCAACCCACAACCAACAAAACATCTGAAGATACAAACAATGCAAGTCATCCGAAAAGTCTGCCAAGGAGACTAAAGTTCTCCACAGATCATCCTAAGGACTTGGTAATAGGTGATGTATCAAAAGGTATAAGTACACATTCCTCAAATAGAGATACCATCACAAATGTTGCTTTTATTTCTCAAATAGAACCTACAAATATTGTTGAAGCTTTTGTTGATAAATTTTAAATTTTTGCTATGCAAGAGGAACTCAACCAATTTGAACATAATCAAGTTTGGGAACTCGTTTATAAACCTAATGATTATCCGATCATTGGTACTAAATATTTTTTTAAATAAATTAAGTGATGATGGTTTTGTTACATGTAACAAAGCACGTCTCGTAGCTCAAGGTTACATCCAAGAGGAAGGTATTGACTACGATGAGACCTATGCTCCTATTGCTAGACTTGAATCTATTCGATTGCTTTGCGCTTTTCCTAGTTTTCATAACTTAAAACTTTTTCAAATAGATATTAAAAGTGCTTTTCTAAATGGTGTTATCAAAGAAGATATTTTTGTCAAACAATCCCCTGGTTTTGAAGATTTTAATCACCCTGGCCACGTAATCAAGCTACGAAAGGCTCTATACGGACTCAAACAAGCCCCACGAGCTTAATATGAACATCTTAGTTTCTTTCTACTTGAAAACAGTTTTTCAAAAGAAAAAATTGATACTACCATTTTTATAAAATCTTCTGCTGATTCTTTGTTATTAGTGCATATATATGTAGATGATATCATATTTGGATCTACTATGAGATGCTTTGTAACGAGTTTGTTAAGTGTATGCAGAGTAAATTTGAGATGAGCATGATGGGAGAACTAACATTCTTCCTAGGATTGCAAATCAAGCAAGATTCACAAGGAATCTTCATCAATCAGGCTAAGTACACGAAAGATTTTCTTAAAAAGTTTGACATGGATAATGCAAAGCCAATCGGAACTCCAATGGCAACATCCACTAAGCTTGACCTTGATAAAAGCTGTAAACCAACAGACATACGTAAGTATCGAGGTATGATTGACAGTTTGTTATATCTAACTGCTAGTCGCCCAGATATTATGTTTGATGTATGCCTTTGTGCTAGATATCAGGCTAATCCTAAGAAATCACATTTGTGCATAGTTAAGCGTATCTTCAGATACCTTAAAGGGACTTTGTCGGTAGGCTTATAATATCCCAAAACTATGTCCTTTGACCTTACTGGTTACTCGGATGCTGATTTTGCTGGATGCAAAGTCGATCGAAAAGCACCAGCGGCACCTGTCATTTTCTAGAAAAATCTCTAGTCTCTTGGTTTAGCAAGAAAGAAAATTCTGTTGTATTATCAACAACTGAGGCTGAGTATATCGCCGCAACATGTTGCTGTGCTCAAATTTTGTAGACGAAGCAAACCCTAGAAGACTTTATTCTGTACTATAAGAACCTTTCTATTCTCTGTGATAACACTAGCACTATTAATCTCACCAAGAATCCAGTATGCCATTCACGCACTAAGCACATAGAAATTCAAGATCATTTTCTAAGGGATCATCAATTACATGGAGATATTTGCTTGGAATATGTTGACACAGAATATCAATTAGCGGAGATCTTTACTAAACCTTTAGCTGAAGATCGATTTAATTTTATCCATCGAGAATAGGTCTTTTGGATTCTGATAAATATAAGAATGATAAGATGCTTTAAAAAATTTCATCAAATTTTTCAAAAAGTTTTAATTTTTTTGGATATAAGCCGAAAGGGCCCTTCTATCAACAATATATAAATAACTTTAATCAACACGGTATTTATGTGTCTTCGGACCACCGCTAGCTGGGATCCGGCCCCTACAACTACTCCGAGATAATCTAATGTCACTACCCCATTTCCAGAGCAGGATATTTTTTTATTTTAATTTGGTTAATTGTGTATTTATCATAAATATTTGTATTAATATTTAATTGTTGGTTGTATTATTTTTTATTAGTTATTTTAGGATTTTGGCTAGCCTGGACCCATGTCAGACCCTAGCGGACCCATGCCAGACCCAACCAACACCCTTGTCAGACTTATTTATGGGTTTAGAATAGTTATTATATTTTTATTTAGTTAGTGTCACGCCCCAGTCCCAAAAATACGTAGGACTAGGACACGTAAGCATGCCTGCCGCATGGATATGGCAACTCCAATATATGGAAACCAAATCCATACGTACGCTGTAATATGAATATAAAATCCACAAGTGGTATAAAATGTAATACAAGTCACAGGGTAAAATCTAAATCTCATCCACCAAAATCATATAGAAATAAATAACCAGTATCTATGAAACTAGATCTCAATAAGAAGTATCTAAGGATGATAGTTGGATGGAAACAAATCCACTACCAACTCGAATATAAGAGCAAATACAATATGAGTACAACACCACAACACAATATAAGAATACCAGCTATCCATCACAGCTCGAAGAGAAGACATCCTTGGATCACATATAACCATCCAAATCTGCGCTCCTATAAATACTCAAGAAAAGATACACCTGGCAGCGGACCAGGTCCTCAGAGGGACGTAACAAGATACAGAAAATACGAGCCAATTTGAATACAGTAAACATGCATATGGTTTGAAAATAGATAAGTACGCTGTACATGACAATCTATATGAATGCAAATGAGGACAACTTTTCAACGTATGGGCAAGGGTAGGCTACTCGATCTACCTCACAACTCACACACACGTCAATGGACATCAGAAATCGACATACCGCGGGGGTAGCGACCAGCGAGACTCCAGAAATTGACATACCGCGGGGGTAGCGACCAGCGTGACACACGCCCGTAGTGCGAACTATATACTACGGTTTACCAGAGTGGTTAAAAGCCCATACGCTTAATGATTGTCCTCTCATGATACTAGGTGTCAAGTGTGTGTCAACATATCTAATATATATAGTAATGACTGAACGAACTACACATGCAATGAATAAACAGAAATATAAATAGCATTCAAAGTACTATAAACAATTTGGCAAGATATCTTGCCTAGGGTCCTGCTGCTGGTATGAATCAGAGTCCAAGTCACAGTTCAAATAGCCTATGTATTACAAATTTATCACGTCAAAAGATAATTTATTTTAATTTATTTAATTCTGAAATAATTACTCTAAAATCCTATTTTAATCTTATTATTCTGATTTTTATGTTAATTCCTAAATTTTGCCTAAAGAAACTGAATTTTATCAACTCGATACTCATGGCACGCAAATTGAGGCGATCTGTTGACCAAAAAGTCAACCGACACAAACTTAACTTTCATGCATGATTTCCTGTAGATTTCAGCGTCAAAAACATGCTGGAATTTACAGCTCGTCCGAATTTAAATTTGTTTGGGAATTATGGCACATACAAATTTTGTATTGTGCACCGATGGTTAAATTCTAACCTAAAAGTTCTACAGAATTAATAGTATGTAAATACTTTGAAATAAATTCTAGGAAAAATATATGTCGATGATCTCGACATTAGTTTTCCGAAACTTTAAGCGGTTCATTATTCTGATTCCTGGTTCTCCCGAAATCGCAAAAATATCGAAATACGTCTATTTTTGGACATACTATGCTCTACGAATTTTATAGAATTTAATACTCATAATTTAGAAAAAATTTATATAATCAGAAACCTAACCTCATTATCATTCTAACAAAAAAAACTGGAGTGCGTTTGGAGTCCGGAGCTAGCAGATATCGTCTTTTTAATTCGTCATAACTAGTAGAAAATGAGACTAAATTTATGACAAATTTTGACTGATTTTGGACGAAAAAGAGAGGAATTTGGGGAAGAAAAATATGAAGGATGAGGTATTTATAATGGTGGAGACTACTTAATTAAATATAACTAGGATTGGTTAATTTGGATAGGATTATGATGAATTTAAATAAGGATATGATATACATTAAGTTGCTTTCCTAGTAGGTTCAGGATTTGAATTAATTTAAAGTAGAGTTTGAATCTATCTCAATAATTTATAATCTTGAATATAATTAAATATAATACAAATAATTTATAAAATTTTATTGATATCTATTAACACTAAATTAGCATCTATCTAATATTAAAACTATATATATCCAAATAAATCCTAATTAATTTCAAAAATCTAAAATAACCTAAAAATGATTCTAAATAAATATTTATATAAGTAAATATATCAAGAAATTCATTTGCTAATTAAATAACAGAATACTATAAAGAAATTCAATATCTATAATAATATAAAATATACACAAAATATTTATTTTGGGTGAGGGGGTTTACAATCTACCCAACTTACAAAAATTTCGTCCTCGAAATTAAAATAGAACATGGTTTCTCTCTATCTAATCTCACTTGATCATAATCTAAAAGAATTTACCTCAAGTTTAATAATGCAATTTCTACCCAACTTAGAATTTACCCATCTATCACATAAGGCTCTTACACTTAAGAAAATATTCCTCAATTTATTTTCTCATGTCATTCAATCCTCAAAACTTTAACACCAACTATATCATATGTGATATGCCATTAATCAATTATGAAAGATAGTCACCAAATAATGTGATTGGCCTATGGGGTATATCTTGTACTATCCGTGTATCACTTATATCCAAGCACGAGATTTCGTCTTTCCGAAATAAGGGAAGACGGAAAGCAACGGAAAAGAGTTCAAGGAGGGGTAATAGAATGGAAGTATGGGAATCAAAGCGTTTAAAGAATTCAAATGGAAATTGTCAAGACAGTTGTGGATTGAAATCTTAATTTGGTAATTTCCTATTCGTATGCTCACATCGGTACAGTTATGTACTTGATATGATATGCTTTGTCGTATCTAGAGAGTAAGTATATTTGTCTACTGGTCCACTATACATCTCAATCGACGTAAAATACTATTGCGAAGGGCGAATCAAGCGCATTATGGCTAGCTAGACCATAATACACTGATTCTGATTAGACAATTTGTATTAGTGTGGTTGATCAGGCCCCAATAACACATATGTCATGAACAAGCTCGATATAAGATTAAGCTTGCAAAAACTAGGCTATAATAGCAGCATAATTCAAGGTAGCACAGAAAATATAACGCTGGATTATGATGTAAGAAGTTACAAAATAATTCAAGTTCGCAAAAGCAAAAACAACATAAGCAATAATAATAAAAGACTCTACAATCTCTACAGTTATCATACAACCTTCTTATCTAAGTCGCTAGTCGACCAAATAGGGCAAGGACCTTTAAATTCTATGGTCTGAATAAACACTGTCGTCTTTTGCTAGCATGCGATAATTATCATTCGGTTATACTTCAATTAATAGGTCAAAAGACTATGTGATACTAGGTGTCAAACATTATGGTAAAACTTCTAACTAACTCTAGTAGTGTCTATACTACTCTCAAGTCTTCTTAATACATCAAGGGGTAATGGTATAACAATCTAAAGATAAGGAATTCTAGGTTCACTAGATATTCTAAACTTAGTGGTGTGTCTATATTCTCGTTGTATTCTTAATAGGTGTGCTACTCTAATTATTATCCTAATAATAGGGTTTCCTATATTCTAGCAGAAGACTATACTCAAGGAACTATTAGGGAAGCACATGAATCAAGCAGGATACAATTATTCAAAATAGAACAGATAGGAGGAGATGAATCACAGTCAATTATGGATGAGATCCTATACTCTAGTCCTAGGTGCAGGCTTGTTCGGTACAGTAACGTAACCGAGACAATATGCTCTCGACCTGCATGGGCCACCACAAAAATATGTCACGCCCCAGTCCCAAAAATACGTAGGACTAGGACACGTAAGCATGCCAGCCGCATGGATATGGCAACTCCAATATATGGAAACCAAATCCATACGTACGCTGTAATATGAATATAAAATCCACAAGTGGTATAAAATGTAATACAAGTCACAGGGTAAAATCTAAATCTTATCCACCAAAATCATATAGAAATAAATAACCAGTATCTATGAAACTAGATCTCAATAAGAAGTATCTAAGGATGATAGTTGGATGGAAACAAATCCACTACTAACTCGAATATAAGAGCAAATACAATATGAGTACAACACCACAACACAATATAAGAATACCAGCTATCCATCACAGCTCGAAGAGAAGACATCCTTGGATCATATGTAACCATCCAAATCTGCGCTCCTACAAATACTCAAGAAAAGATACACCTGGCAGCGGACCAGGTCCTCAGAGGGACGTAACAAGATACAGAAAATACGAGCCAATTTGAATACAGTAAACATGCATATAGTTTGAAAATAAATAAGTACGCTGTACATGACAATCTATATGAATGCAAATGAGGACAACTTTTCAACGTATGGGCAAGGGTAGGCTACTCGATCTACCTCACAACTCACACACACGTCAATGGACATCAGAAATCGACATACCGCGGGGGTAGCGACCAGCGAAACTCCAGAAATTGACATACCGCGGGGGTAGCGACCAGCGCGACACACGCCCGTAGTGCGAGCTATATACTACGGTTTACCAGAGTGGTTAAAAGCCCATACGCCTAATGATTGTCCTCTCATGATACTAGGTGTCATGTGTGTGTCAACATATCTAGTATATAGTATGACTGAAGAAACTACACATGCAATAAATAAACAGAAAGGAAATAAATATACAGAAATATACTTGATGGTGTGAAACCCCTTGGACAAATTCAGAATTATCTAAGGAGACCACCAAAACACTAGGTAATTCTCTTAAATTTATCAAATTCATGGTTAGAAATACCCCTTGGACATGTATGAACCTAGACATGGTTATATTTGATTTCCCAATAGTACATCTAGGCACTATGAGCCCTCAATTTAGTAGATCTAAGTTGGTGTCGAAAATTGTGTGCTCAATTTTGGGAAAACCCCAATTGTGTCCATTGACTGTGTATATTATGTCCTAATGAGGACTATTAATGTTTATTTGATGGTGTGAAGGTGTTCTTATGTCCAAAATTGGATACATAGATTTGGTATTATTATACGCCATAATACATATAGGTGGATTTGGTAAATTAGGTGTAAACATGTGTTCTTTTATCCAAAATATCCCAAATTCGGCATAGTATTCAGCCTCGTTTTTAGCAACTATAGTAACTTAGAAATGACATAACTCCTAACTCAGGATCGCGATTAATCTTTTATTTTTATAAAATAACCGTATTGAAGTTAGATTTCTAAATATATAAATTAATGGGCCAAATTTATTATGAAACTTTCTGTAAAACTGTTTGAGTGTCAGGTTTTCGAAAGACAAACGTGTTTTGGTGTTTTTGCGATTGCGGGAGCTTCCGTACACGAAAATATGATCTGTTTGAAGTTTCGAAAAGGTGTTATGAAGGGCTATGATATTATTTAACCCTAGAATTTATTGAATAGGTCTAATAGGTGCAGTATTAGTTACAAGTAGAGAAGTGACTATACGACATAGGCATTTTGTGTATCCTATGAGCCTAGGTAGTATGTATATCAAGTAAGTGTAGGTGTCATAGGATGTCAAGCATATATATATATATATATATATATATATATATATATATATATATATATATATATATATATATATATATATTTGTGTGTGTGTGTGTGTGTGTGTGTGTGTTTTAGGTAATAGGTGTTAGTTAGTTTGTGTGTTAGTGTTGATATAAGTGGTTATCAAGTGAGCCAAGTATAGGTAAGTTATGTGTCAAGGTATTAGAGTTTGGGACAAGGTACTAGTGTGATACTTGGGTACTATGAGGATATTGGTATCATGACACTCAAGTGTCATGAGGGTAAGTGAGTATTGGGACTTGAGTAAAGTATGCTATTTGGTATCAAGTATTAGTATTATAGTTAGTTGGATAACTATCTAGGAGGATAAGGTATTGGTCAAGATACTAAGATATTGGGTATTAAAACTAGGTAATGGGTAATATCAAGATGTCAAGTGCCAAGAGTAGGGTGAGTATTTTGGATGTAAGGTAAGTATAGATTATGGTCATGGGTTAGTATCATGGGGGTTGATATCATATGATACTTAATGTGGTACCATGGTACTATGTACCAACAAATGGGATATGTGTGGGATAAATTAGAGTGTGGTATCCTAGGAAGTATCATGGTATTTAGAATAGCAAGATACCAAAATATTAGAACTAGTATGAGGTAATACTAGGATACTAAGGTAAGGTTATGATATTAGGTATTGGATTAAGATACCATGGTAAGGGTAGTGTCTAGCTTGGGTAATGGGTTAGGTACCAAGGTATGAGTTAAGATATTAGGCATTGGTCAAGGTAATGGTATTAGCTAAGGTATTAGTCTAGAAAGTATGATACGGGATAATATGTTAAGGTATTGGTAAGATAATGAGCTAATACTAAGGTAATAACTAGGTAATGAGGTAATACTAAGGTATTGGCTAGGTATTAAGTGTTAGACTAAGTTATTGTATATATTAGTATATCTATATAGTATATATGATATTATTATATCATAGCTAACTAGTATGATTTTAAAATCTAGTATTTGCAAGTTATTGACGCATAGTTAAGGTATTTGAGATACGTGCTAAGGTATTAGGTAAATGTGTGATACGAGTTGAGATACCGTGATATAGGGTAAGAAAAATAGCTATAGGCTAAGGTACTGACCCTAGAACTAAGGTATTGACTAATAATTAAGGCATTTGAGATACAGACTAAGATAATAGGCAAATGTGTGATACGGGTTAAGATACCGTGATTTAGGGTATGGTAAATAGCTATAGGCCAAGGTATTCCTAGAGATTATAGGTAGAAGTATATATTAGGGTAATATATACTAGAAACTTATTAGTATAGCCTAAAAACCTAGTATTGGTCTAGTATTAACTAGTATTGACTAGTTTGACCTAGTTAGCACCTAAAAACTAAATAGTAACTTGTTAAGACCTTATAACTTTATAAACCTTATAAATAAGTAAAATCAACCTAGAAACTAGGAAATGACCTACTTTGACCAAATTTGACCTAGTTTGACTGTGTTGACATTGTTTGACTTAGTTTGACCTAGTGGTGACTTAGAGACCTAGTTTCAAGCTAGTATAGCATGTTTATGATTCCAAAATACTGTTTTGACTTGATATTTCATATTTAGATCTTTGAGGTATCGATACAAACACGGTTTGATATTCATTGCTCTGGACCACATGTGAGTACATTCTCTCATAGTTTTTTTATTTGATAGTCACTTTGTTACATATATTTAGTATTGAGATATTTGATTCTTGACACAATGATTACACGGATTAGTATACTTGGATCCCCGTCATAAGATGTTATTGTTCGTGATTACTTAGATCCCCATCATAAGATATAATTGTTTATGATTACTCAGTGATTATTGTATCGTTTTTCGTGATTACTCTGTGATTACCATGATATCTTCATGATTATATAGACCGTGATCATCGTGCATGATATTATAGACCGTGCATCATAATTTACGTGTTATAACATGTCATAATTTGGATTCGTGTACTAGTCGGGGGTAGGAGAAGTATTAGTGGACATGTGAACAAACCTTATAGCCCGTGCAGTAGTGTAGCCCATGACACCTTGTCAATCATGTATTACACGTGTGGTTGAGCTAGTTCCCTTTATTTATAGATCGTACTAGTCCCAAGCTGATCACATATCTTACTAATTTTTCAAGGCACTTATTGTTATAATTTTTTTTACTTTCAGTTCTTTATAGTGATGATTCTTATCATATTGCTCTTGGTTATTTCCATTATTTGTCGTTATATTCCCTTGTTGTGATGTTTACTATCTCAGTGACTCTCCATCATTTTTTTGCTATTACTGTTTCATGGCTTCTGTCATTTATTGGAACTACTATTGGGTTGTACTTAACTCAAATCCTGACTGAATATATTTTTTAGATGATTATTTAGAGGAATGATATCCTATACATTATGACCCACATGACGATGAACCAGCTGAGATAGCACCCCTATCACAAGAGGATCTAGTACCGGCCGTTGAGGAGGCTCATGTAGTATTTTTAGACACTTAGCTAGTTTCTCTTTTTGTATTGGATATGTCTCCAACTTAGATATTTGGCATGTTATTTATATTTGAGACTATTTATGTTTTTTTGATAGACTATTAGACTTGGATATTTGTTGTAGTTTGTGACTCTTGTGATTTCTATTCTTCTATTTGATATCGTGCCATTATCTTCCTCTAGTTATTGTGATTGAGTATTGTTTATCATATTATTTTGTCATATTATCCTCCGTATGGAGTTGAGATATCATTGACAAGTTTTATATATTATTGTATGAGATAATTAGATAGTATTGTTGACCTAGACATCGTTCTACTACCAATGCTGTGGCATAGGATGGACGTGCCCACATACTCGTGCCCTCACACTTGGTGTAGATCGTGACATATTTTTGTGGTATCTCATGCAGGTCAGGCTTTGTTGTTAGTGCAATGTCATGGTAGTGCAATGAATTATGTATTACTACGAGCCTGCGATAGGATATAGGATATATGATGTAGGAAGAGAGAGTACTCAATCACAAACTAGAATTTCTTGAGAGATTCCTAGGACGACCCTTGGCAATCTTACTATAAACTCTAATTTAAAATCTATTTCTACTTGTTCCCATTTACCCTCACTTGATCGTTGTTGAATTTGATTCTTGATGTTCATTGTTAGCTTTGATTGTTGTATCGAGATAAATTTTATTGACTAAAATAAGGTATATTCTGATGACATATTTTGATGAGGATAGTAAGAAAGGTAACTGTCTGTCTTGGTTATGGAGCCTAGAGATTATCGCAGCTATACTAGCTGACATGGTGGAAACATAGAGACCTGATTTTGGATGTATATATCTTAGTTATGGCATTTAGAGTTTCTCGTAGCTATACTAGTCAACACAACGAGAATTCTAGATAACATGATTTTAGAGATGTATATCTTATTTATGGACTCTATTGATTATCACAGCTATGCTTACTAGTGTGACAAGGATTCTGAGCAACATGAATTCAGATAGACGTGTATGATTACCAGATTATATCTTCAATTGGTTCTTAACATATCGTCTATATCATTCAACCATGTTATCATTGAGTTTTATTTTATCAGCCTACTAGCTTAGGATAGAGATATCTTTAGTTTTTCCCGTTAGTTTCTTATAGAGTTTCAAATTTATTAGTTCATGTGGCAGCTTTCTTGGATAGTGTAGTAGTTTAGTAACTTGCAGATAGGTTGTGTCAAGTTGAGTATTAGTATTGGTTGTAGGGAGTGTAGCTTGTGAGTTTGAGAGTGGTTCTTGGTTGGGTATATGAGCATCAAGTATCAGTGTATAAGCCTAGAAGTAACTCATAGTGTAGTACCCTTTGTAATAATAGATCTAAGGTTAATATCAGAGTATAGTTAGTGATTGGTACCTTGGTATTAGAAATAAGAGAGTTGTGAGCGAGAGTAACATACCCATTGGTGATTCTAAGTATTGGTATCATGTTATCATGTATGTTTTAGATGAATATAGGTTTATATAGTTGAGGGATCCAAGTAGCAATTGAATATCATAAAATTATTTTGAGTATTAATGGGGCCTCAATATTCTATTGGTGGTTGATATTTGGTTATGTGGAGAATGCGTATTCATGAGATGTATTAGTGAGTGTGCCATGATAGAGTGGTACCTATAAGTGTATATGTTAGTGTGATAGTATTAGTATGTATTATTCTAGGTAATAGGACTTGTGCTATATGTTGAGAACTATGCATTAAGTGAGGCTAGATGTGAGTTCACAGGTATGTGTCTAGTATGGGTATATCACCTAGTACATAGGGGTGTTGATGTGTTAGTGAGTAATGTGAATGAGAGCATGAGTGGTAAAGCGAAGTACAAGTGGATATTTTATGAGTATCATGTAATAGGATTTAATATCAAAAGTATCAATAGTGTGCCAATGGGCAGGTTAGTGTTAAGCAGGTATCATAAGGTATTAAGTGCATGAATAAATAACAATTATGGAGTTAGTGAGAGTGCCTAGAGAGTTCAAAAGTCCAGGGTGCATCAGGTTTAAGATGAGTATTATGTGGCATGTGTAGTGTATCATCTTAGTATTAGTGAATATCTTGAGAGTGACCGTATCAGTTAGTGTACCAATATAATAATGATGTAGAGTATATTTTGGAGTAGGAGTGCAGGTGTTCAAGGTAGGAAGAATAAGAGGAGTAACCTGTGTGAGAGTAAGTTCAGTGGGTAGAAGTATATATATATATATATATATATATATATATATATATATATATATATATATATATATATATATATATATATTTATTTATTTATTTATTTATATTGATACCAAGGTACAGGAGATTGGACTAGAGGAATTGTTAAATATCAGTGTATTGGTTAGTATCAGGATACTAAGATATGAGTATTTTTTTCCAGATGCAGAGCATCTCAAGTATCAGAATCATTCAAGATATGAGTAACCTAGTGGTTAGTGTAACCGATATAGAAGAGATCCTTGAGTACCTTAGTAGAAGAGTATCCCATGAGTGTCATGTATAGGATTTTGTGCCATGTGATAGATAGTGTCAGAAATTTGGATATATATCCTATAGATAGTAATTAGAAGTCATAGTATAGTATCCTAAGTGGTACGTGCCAGGGAGTTAAGTGTGTCCATAGCCTAGAACCATAGTATATCGTTAGTATTAAAAATGGTAACCCTTGATATTAAGTATTTTAGCTAGATTGATGTTTAGTACATAACTGGAGTAAGTATCAGAGATAGGTAGGGCATCTAGCTAGGCCACCTGTGGAACCACAAATGTCCAGCATCAACAGAGGAAGACACCCAAGAATGGCAGGGCTTTTGCGATGACGGTCGAGGGACCTACGTTACAGGTGATGAGTTAGCAAGTTATGTTCTCTCTTTTTGTCCTTTTTTCATCTATTGATCTAATTGATTCCTTAGTACCTTATAGTTACTTTAGTAATTTTGTGCTATATAGTTAATAAAGCGAGTAGTATACCCTTTATAGAGACCTCAATATCATAACAGATAGAGACCATAACCATGTATGTGTGAATGTTCTTTTTTTAATAGAATTGTATATTGTATGATTGTAGGTAAGACTTTATTGGACCATGGTTGGATGAGGGTTTGACTATAGCCAAGATTACGATGAATAGATTATAACCAGTTAGGAGAAAGGAGACGAGATAATCTTCTATTCCATGAGTTATCCTTTCAGTTCGTGTCTACTTCCATCCTTAAATTTTGAGAAATTTTTTTTCTAGGGGGGTAGGATTGTAACAACCACTTTTCACCATAGAAGTATTTTGATAATCTTGCATGTTGTTAATTTTTTTAATATTAGTGATTGACAAGAATTATATTACTGTTAGTTAGTGGCTAGTCAATTAGAATTTGTAAGTGTTAGTTAGTACTAATTGTTGTTAGTCATGACTATAACAATTAGAATTAATTAAGTTTAGTTGTCATGAAGATAATATTCCTCTTAGTTGTAGAGATTCCTTCCTTTAGTTAATTAGATTTCATTCATGACAAATGGAGAGGGACAAACTTGATATTTTGGTATGACCAAACCTTACTATAAGTGATAAGTTTAATTTTGGCTCATCCATTCATTTTATTTTACTTATTAGCCTCATTTTCTCCAAAGCTTCTTTATTCCCAAGTAAACTCAATTCTCTACCAATTTTACTCAATCCACTTCCAATTCCACTCATTCTCACAACCATGAAGGCTTAGAGCATTGAAGAGCATAAGGAGGTCCATAGGAGAGGAGCTTGTTAGGAGATTGTGTCTGACTCATCTCTTCCGTATCCAAATTCAGATCTCCAAGGAGACCATCAAAATAATAGGTAATTCTCTTAATTTTATCAAATTCATGGTTAGGAACACCCCTTGGTTATGTAAGAAGCTTCCCATGGTTAGATTTGACTTTGCAATGGTATATCTAGACACTATGAGCCCTCAATTTGGTAGATCTAAGTTGGTGTCATAATTTTGGGGCTCAATTTTGGTAAACCACAATTGTGTCCATTGAGTGTGTTTATTGTGTCCTAATAAGGACTATTGATGTTAATTTGATGGTGTAAAGGTGTTCTTGTGTCCAAAACTAGATACGTAGATTCTGTATCATGATACGGTATGATACATATATGTGGATTTGGTAAATTGGGTGTATACATGTGTTCTTTTATCCAAAATATCCCAAATTCGTCATAGTATTCAACCTTATTTTTATCAGCCATAGCAACTTAGAAATATCATAACTCCTAACTCAGGACCCTAATTAATATTCTATTTTTTTAAAAGAACCGTATCAAAGTTAGCTTTCAAAATATATAAATTAATAGGTCAAATTCATTATAGAACTTTCTGTAAAACTGTTTGAGTGAAAGGTATCCGAAAGACAAACATATTTCGGTATTTTTGTGATTTTGGGAGCTTACAGACACGAAAATATAATTTGGTTAAAGTTTCAGAAAGCTGATACAATGGGTTATGACATACTTTAACCCTATAATTTATTTAAAAGGTATAATCGATGCAGTATTGGTTACAAGTAGAGAACTGATTATACGAAATAGGCATTTTGTGTATCCTATGAGCCTAGGTAGTATGGATATCAAGTGAGTATAGGTATCATAGGTTGTCAAACATATGTATGATATATTATATATATTTAATAAGTATTAGTTAGTGTATGTGTTAGTGTTGATACAAGTGGTTATCAAGTGAGCCAAGTATAGGTAAGTTATGTGTCAAGGTATTAGAGTTTGGGGCAAGGTACTAGTATGATAGTTGGGTACTATGAGAATATTGGTATCATGAAACTCAAGTATTATGAGTGAGGGTAAGCGGGTATTGTGTCTTGAGTAAGATATCCTATTTGGTATCAAGTATTAGTATTAGAGTTAGTTGGGTAACTATCTCGGAGGATAAGGTATTGGTCAAGATACTAAGATATTGGGTATTAGAACTAGGTAATGGGTAATATCAAGATGTCAAGTGCCAAAAGTAGGGTAAGTATCTTGGATGTAAGGTAAGTATAGGTTATGGCCATGGGTTAGTATATTGGGGATTGGTATCATATGATACTTAATATGATACCATGGTACTATGTACAAACAAGTGGGATATGTGTGGGGGTAAACTAAAGTGTTGTATCCTAGGATGTATCAAGGTATTTAGAATACCAAGATACCAAAATATTAGAACTAGTATGAGATAATACTAGGATACTAAGGTAAGGTTATGATATTAGGTATTGGATTAAGATACCATGGTAATGGTAGTGTCTAGCTTGGGTAATGGGTTAGGTACCAAGGTATGAGTTAAGGTATTGGATATTGGTCAAGGTAATGTTATTAGCTATGGTATTAGTCTAGAAACTATGATACAGGCTAATATGTTAAGGTATTGGTAAGATAATGAGGTAATACTAAGGTAATAGATAGGTAATGAGGTAATACTAAGATATTGTCTAGGTATTAAGTGTTAGACTAAGTTATTGTATATATTAGTATATCTATATAGTATATATAATATTATTATATCAAAGCTAACTAGTATGAGTTTAAAACCTTGTATTAGCAAGATATTGACCCATAGTTAAGGTATTGGAGATACGGGCTAAGGTATTAGGTAAATATGGGATACGGGTTAAGATACCATAATATGGGATAAGGTAAAAAGCTATAGGCCAAGGTATTGATCCTAGAACTAAGGTATTGACTAATAATTAAGGTATTTGAGATACGGGCTAAGGTATTAGGCAAATTTATGATACGGGTTAAGATACCGTGATACGGGATAATATAAATAGCTATAGGCCAATGTATTCCTAGAAATTATAGGTAGAAGTATATATTAGGGTAATATATGATAGGAACTTATTAGTATAGCCTAAAAATCTAGTATTGGTCTAGTATTAACTAGTATTGAGTAGTTTGACCTAGTTAGCATATAAAACCAAATAATGACTTGTTAAGACCTAGTATAACTTTATAAACCTTATAAATAGGTAAAATCAACTTAAAAACTAAAAAATGTCCTAGTTTGACCTAGTTTGACCAAATTTGAACTAACTTGACTGTGTTGACATAGTTCGACTTACTTTGACCTAATGTTGACTTAGAGACCTAGTTTCAAGCTAGTATAACATGTTTATGATTCTAAAACACTGTTTGACTTGATATTTCATATTTAGGTCTTTGAGGCACCGATATAGACACAGTTTGATATTCATTGCTCTGGACCACATGCGAGTACATTCTCTGATAGTTTTCTTATTTGATAGTCTTTATGTTACATATATTTAGTATTGAGATATTTGATTCTTGACACATTGATTACACAGATTGGTATACTTGGATCCCGGTCATAAGATATTGTTGTTCGTGATTACTTAGTGATTATTGTGTCATTCTTTGTGATTACTCAGTAATTACCATGATATCTTCATGATTATATAGACCATGATCATCGTGCATGATATTATAGACCGTTTATCATAATTTACGTATTATAACGTGTCATGATTTGAATCAGTGTACTAGTCGGGGGCAGAGAAAGTATTAGTGGATATGTGAACATACCTTATAGCCCGTGCAGTAGTGTAGCCCATGACAACAAGTCAATCATGCATTACCCGTGTGGTTGAGCTAGTTCCCTTTATTTACAAACCGTGCTAAGCTCAAGACAATCACATATCTTACTAATATTTTAAGGCACTTATTGTTATAGTTTCTTTTACTTCCAGTTCTTTACATTGATGATTCTTATCATATTGCTCTTGGTTATTTTCATTATTTGTCATGATATTCCCTTGTCATGATGTTTACTATCTCAGTGACTCTCTATCATTTATTTTCATTGCTATTACTATTTCATAGCTTTTGTCATTTATTGGAACTGCTATTGGGTTGTACTTCGCTCCAATCCGAATTAGATATATTTTTCAGATAATTATTTAGATGACTGGTGTCCTACACATTATGACCCACAGGACACCGAGCCAGCTGAGATAGCACCTCTATTACACGAGGATCTAGTACCGGCCGTTGAGGAGGCTTATGTAGTATTAGCAGACACTAAGCTAGTTTATCTTATTATATTTGATATGTCTCCAACTTAGACATTTGGCATGTTATTTATATCTGAGGCTATTTGTGTTTTGGTGATAGACTATTAGACTTGGATATTGGTTGTAGTTTGTGACTCTTGTGATTTCCATTTTTTTATTTGATATCGTTCCATTATCTTCCTCTAGTTATTGTGATTGAGTATTGATTATCATATTATATTATCATCTTGTCCTCCGTATGGAGTTGAGATATCATTGAATGGTTTTATATATTATTGTATGAGATGATTAGATAGTATTGTTGACCTAGACATTGTTCTACCGTCGATGTTGTGGCGTAGGCTGGACGTACTCACGTACTTATGCCCTCATACCGGGTGCAGATCATGACAATTCCTTCAGCTCTGTCATCTCATCTTCAGTCATCTCAGTATGGTCTGGAACTCCTCTTCAACAGCTAGGTGAGAAATTCCTCGGCCTCCACGTCCCCTGCCTCCTTAACCAGCACGTCCACCTCTTTGTCCTCTGCATCCTCGGCCTTGACCAATATTACGGGATTGAGGGCAGTTGTAGCTGATTTGCCCTTTATTTTTGAAATTGTAGCACTCCCTGTGTTCGCTGAAGGGAGAACTAGGAACCACCTTATGCCTGATCTCCTCTTGCTCCATCGATGCAACAGCCTCATCCAGGGATGGGAGAGATGACAGATGACGCATTGCTGCCCTCCTAGCCTTAAACTGTGGGTTTATGCCCTTTTGAAAATGAGCCACACGTCTACGCTCAAGGTACTGCTTCCCAAGGAGAATATCTGTCACGACCCGTACCCGGTTATTCGGGCACGAGTGCGTGGACACGTCCAG
This sequence comes from Iris macrosiphon, assembly GCA_036927795.1. Classification (NCBI taxonomy): domain Eukaryota; kingdom Viridiplantae; phylum Streptophyta; class Magnoliopsida; order Asparagales; family Iridaceae; genus Iris; species Iris macrosiphon. The sequence continues at coordinate 135,129,180 of JAYESA010000015.1, read as the reverse complement.
CCTACGCCGCAGTGTCGGCGGTAGTACGCTGTCTAGGTCATAATCACTGGTAATTTTAAATCTATCTCATCCACAATAAATAGACAAGGAAAGTAACAGAAAATAGGAATGCTAACTTTTATAAAACAAATTGTGACAACAGATCCATAGTTAATACAAAGCCAGAAGATAGATCGGGGACAAACCCGAGTATATGCTGAAAGGAAATAAATAAGCAGCTACTGCTAACTACTCTGCAGAAGTAGCCTCCTGGGTGGGAACCGGCTCCTCATATGGGTCACCTGCTAACTCATAGTGGCCATAAAAAGGTGGGGGCATAGTTCTCATCATCGCCTAAAACAACGGATCCAGTCAGGAAAGGAGCAAAGTACACAATGCACATTCAAGATTAAACTAAATATTGGTGACAAGTAGGAAAAGACTGGCTAAGTATCATAATCAGAGTATGCATAATGAATAGTAAGATTAACTGAGAATTAATGCTGTAAATCAGGGCTATAAGTGAAACATGATTAATTTCTCTAAACTAGGAATAAGAGTAAAACAGGAATAAATGTGACAGGGAATGTAACTATAACCAGGCAACAAGAACTGCAACACGACAAGAACTATTGTGTGTGAACACGTATTTTTAGAATACATAGTTGGCATGTAGGGGTTTATAAGGCTAATCCGGCCGTCATAAACGGCTATTAAACAGGAAAAATCGAGATCCGGCTGAGGTACAGTCGCGTACCAACAACTATTAAACAGGGCAGGGGAAAGGGTAAACTACATGCCTTCTAGTATTCTCCCACCCGACATGAAAAACAAGACATGAACTCCAATATTCAAGACATGAAATCTAGAATTTCTAACACTAGGGGTAATCATCAAGGGTACTAGTAAAGCAGGGAATTAATTATCACAATATAAAGATTTAACTTGAAGTGCAGGTACTTGCCTGTTGTTTGGATCTGATTAATTATACTTGGAGGAAATATCCAGAGATGAGCCCGGATGCTGAAATAAACATTACCATCACGCTCAGAAGATGTCAAATAGCTAGAAACGCCTGTCCTTGGGTCTAATTTGGAGACAAGGGCAAAAACGGCAGTTTCGGGTCAAAACGGGGTCCGCCGGTGGGCCCGCTTTGCACTGAAAAATGTGTCCGGGTCAAAGGTCTCCAAATTCACCAAACTTAGTGTCAATAGGTCAGGAACGCTGATACGAACCCAACGGAACTTCCAGATTTAGATTCCGATGAGCCGAACACAAAATCGCCCGTCGAGCGGGGCCTATGGGGTCCACGACACGCGATTTCGTCAACGTTCTCAGAATCAAACCAAGATTGACCCACAGGACCAGCGTATCGCTACGAGTCCGATGGCGCAAGTTTCGTCTCGATCTGACGAGTGTACAAAAAGTTAGGACGAATTGCCGAAAAGGCGGATACGGGCGATGTCCGCGGATACGCGTTGATTTCGGTGTGCACGCACACCCGAATCAGCTTCCACAAAATCTCACACGTCCGTATCAACGATGCGCACGTATCTGTGAAGACCGCACGCGACCAAGTTGTCCCGTTTGGCGGGGCGCACTCAGTTCCGGGCTGAAACAGGGTCTGGTTTTTCCTGTTTTTGGATCGCGGTGTGCGATCACCACAGGACGCGATGCCCCGAACAGTTTATCCGGACACCGAGAGGGTCATACAGGCTTCACAACGCAATTTGCGGAATCGAAAATGGAGCTACGAGCAAGAAGATACACGCACCTGAACAGGGGTCGAAAACTGGGCAAAATCGTGTCCGACACGACACGGACACTGTGTCCTGTCTCGTGTCCGTGTCCGACACAAAGGGCAGAAAATAGGGTTAGGGTTTGGTTCTGGAGCTCCGGCGAGGGGAGCTCGGCCGGAGGAGGGCGGCGCCGCTGCGGGGAGGCCGGCCGGGGGCTGGGCGGCTGCTCGGCGGCGTCGCCGGAGACGGCTGGGCACGGCGCTGGAGGCGGAGAAAGGGCCAGGGACGTGGTGGCCGGCGCTGGGTCGAGGGCAGCGGGGGCTGGCTGTGGCGGGTCGGGGAACGGCGGAGCGGAGGAGCGGCTAGAAGCGGCGGGTGGCGGCGAGGTGGCGGCGAGGTGGCACGGGTGGTGGCGGAGCGTGGTCGGGGGTCGGGGCAGCTGCCGGAGGGGATTTATAGGGCGGGGGAGAGGAGAGAGGGAGCCGGACGAGGCGGCGGGTGGCGCGGGGAACGGGAGGTCGGCCGGCGGTTGCGGGGACGCGTGGTGGGTCAGGCGCGGGCTCCGGCGACGTGGCCGGAGCCGCCGGCGGAGAAATCGGGGAGACGTGGGGGAGAGAATGGGTCTCCGGGTCGGGTCGGCGGGTTCGGGTCAGACAGACCCGACCCGGCCCGTTAGGGAAACGGATCCGGGCTTGCGGGTTCGGGTCGCGGGTTGGACCCGGATCCGACCCGCAGCCAAGGGTTGGGCTGGGCCGGCTTGGGTTTGGGCCTGGTAAAGAAAATAATAATAATAATAATAATAATAATAATAATAATAATAAATAAATAAATAGGTTAAATAGTTTTTAGGTATTTAAAAATAGGTTCGGGGTCCAAAAAATTCCAGAAAAATTACCCTAAGTCCAGTTTTCTATTTTACACCCAAAAATATTATTTCCATGATATTTTAATATTATTTATTAATAATTAAAAATCATTTAATAATTAAAACCTTGATTTTAATTACAGAAAATTCCCAGAAAATTCCAGAAAAATTGCGAAAAATTCTAATTTAAAATTCTTGCAAAATCTGGGGGTTTACAATCTACCCAACTTATAAAAATTTCGTCCTCGAAATTTAAAATTAAGCCATACTCTATTAATCCTTCATGTACATCAATCGCAATTTCCTTGCGATAATTAGAATCCCTATTATATCCACTGCAATCATTTCATGGTTAAGATGACTATTGTTCCAATCAAGATTCAACCTAGAGTTATTACTTCTTACTTTCTCAAATTATCCACAGACAGATTTTTAATTAAGTCCATATAACATCTTCGAGAATTGCATATGCTTATAAATTTGTTCCACGATTTTAACTGTCATAATTTCCTCCAGAAGTGATTCGAGTCCAGCAGTATTCCCATTCACACTTGTATGCTTCAACTCTTTAAATTTTATTCACCTCCTCAATAATCCAACTAGGTAATCCAACCATCAAGTTTTAATTCTTAATTCAAATCATCAAATTGAAAAATAATTAAATGTAGTCCACCCATGTTCAAGTCTGAAATTCTATAAATTTCATCTTCAAAATTCAAATTGATGATTTTACCTTCATTATCATAAACCTAAGATATAACTGTTGGGTCCTCGATATCAATTCACTAATCATCTTAGTCACTCCTTTAAATTTTCAAAATTATAATGGCTTGCATCTTCCAATCTAACCTTACTCGGTCACAATCCAAAGGACATTCCTCTCGAGTTGACAAATGCATAGCTACCCAACTTAGAGTTTACCCATTCATCACAAAAGACGATATACCTTAAGAAAAATATTCCTTAATATGCTTACCTACGTCATTCAATCCTCGAACTTCAACGCCGATCATGTCACATATGATATGTCCTCAATTACGAAAGTTTAATCCCCAAGTATGTGATCGGCCTATGTGGCATATCTAGTACTACCTATGTACTAACTTATACCAGGCACGAGGTTTCGTCTTTCCGAAATAAGGGAAGACGAAGATCAATAATAAAGAGTTCAAGGGTGGGGTGATAGAAAAGAAATATCGGGGTCAAGGCGTTTTAAAGTATTCAGGTGAGAATTGTCAAGCGATTGTGGATTGAATCCTATCTCGGTAATTCCTATTCACATGCTCGTATTAATTCAGTTATGCTCAGACATGTCTAGGGCAGGTATACTAGTCAACTGTATATCTCAATCCACGCAAAGTAGTGCGAAGGGCGAACCAAATGCACTAAGGTTGATCAGACCGTAATACACTGATTCTGAATAGACAATTGTATTAGTGTGTCGACCCACTAATACATATGTCATGAACAAGCTTGATAAAAGGATAAGCTTGCAAAACTAGGCTATAAAATAGCAGCATAAGTCAAGCACAGCAAAATGAAGTGCGCTAGATGGTGATGAAAGAAGATACAATTTATTTAAGTTCACACAATAAGTAAAATAACAGAAGACTCTACAATCTCTACAGTTATTAAATATAAAGCATACCAGGTTATTAGCAAGTTTAAAATTTACTAGGTTGGGGCTGAGGTCACGAACCAATGGGCACGAGCTAAACAATACTAGGAACGGCAGCTACAATCGCTTACGCACATTAGCCACTCCAAGAGTCTGCGCTCTCTCCACGGTTATGCTGGTAGAGCATCTCGTGGTGATCTTGTAGGAACCCCGTTGCTTGCTGATAGGTCCTTTACTCTGCATCCAAAATAAACGATAAAGGCGCACAGGAATCAAGGCAGGATGCAAGTCAATAAAGTGATTCGAAGCCGGTATAAATATCAAGAACGATTCAATCAGGTGGATGAGCTTTTCCTAAAATCCTCAATTCTTATTGCAGGCCGGTTCGGTCCCTAGGTTGAAACCGAACAATTTAGTCGTTGACCTGCATGGGCCACCACAATATCAATCTGGTTATGCAATAATAGTGGATCATAGTGGTCCAAGTCCATCCACAAGTGACGTAGCTCCGCTGCAAACTGGAGTACTATTTTCTTTTCCTGTGTGGTAGCATAAATCTTCTCCTCAACTTCCATCATCATTATGACACTCCCTGATCCATAGTACATCCCAACCAATATGGTCCAGACATCAGCTGTACTACAGATCGACTCCACCATCCCAGCTATGAATAAAGACACAAAAGTCAGTAGCCAAAAAACCACCAAAGAATTATGGTGACTCCATGTGCTCCACTCGGCACTCGCCTTATCCTTTGGCTCAGTGCACTCTCCCTTCACATAATTTTTAAGTTCCTTGGTATGAAGTTTCAACTGCACCCTTCTAGACTAACTTAGGTAGGTTCTCGTCCCCCCAAGTTTGATATCATTGGGTAGCAAATCTATCTTCTTCATCACCTGCGACAGTTCTGGTGCGAGCATGACTGCCCTACTGGATGAGGTCTCCTCTAATTTGGCCTGAAATACCCTGGCCACCCCCTGCAGTATCTCCTTCAGCTCCTGACTAGTCACAGGTATTCTCATATCCACATTTGCACTTATTGCAAACCCAACATAGGGACAAGGTCAAATGCACCTCTAACACATGTCGTGTACCTACACGCAATCACGGCTTTCTCCATCTATCTGTAGACCCTAAGTTCATACGACAGGGAGATACGCAATGGGTAGGATTCGTCGGAACAAAGGCTAAAAAAAGAAATTGGTACAAAACTTCCCAGAAAGTATGCTCTCTAATCTCAGAACTCACGTTGAGATCAAAATTAGAGGATCACACAATAGCTCCTCTATGATTATCCATGACCTAACAAAAATTGGTCTACGCCAGCGTACAATGAGGACAATGTCAGCAACACGGGGCTTCCACTGGGGCAGAGGGAGGCGGGGAGGGGGTGAAGGGGGGTCGGATGAGAGAGGAGGGAGAAGGAAATTTTTTTCTGTAGAGAAAGGATTCAGAGTTTTGCCTCTGATACCATGTAGAAAGGAATAATGGATGATTTATTATTCATAAGGGAGTGCATATATATAGGAGGAGGTATTTTTTATCCGATGTAAGACTAAATAAGTCCTTATAACTCAGCCAAACAACAACCAAACAAAATAAATTTGTTCGTTCTTCTTTAACTTCTTCTTCTTCTTCATTAATATATACTTTCTCAATATTTTTTATGTATTTTTCTTTCAAATTTCTTTTAAAACAAACAAAGCCTAAATGAATACACTATACACATGTTAGTTGTTATCATTTAAACTTAAGACTTGGTTTGCTATTGCTTCTCCCTTACAAATAGCAGAGACCGAAAGTAGCTTAGTCCCCCTTTTACAAGCACAAGATGTCCTATCCAAACAATGAACTAACTTTTAAAATTAGACTTACGATTGTTTGGTTAATAAAAATTGGTTAAGAACGTGGGTGTTTTCGGCTAGAAAAGAAGATCATTTTCATAAGAAAAAATTGAACTTGTTTAGCTCAAAATTGATTTACAAAGATGGATACATACAAAAGTTTAAGACAAGTTGAGATTATGAAGAGAAAGAGCGATGGAGGTCAAATCAGTGCAATTCTTATGCTCCGTTGACGATCTGACAGAGTTCCTGGAATATGAAGAGTGCAAAAACACCGAGGAAGCAATAATTTGCTGTGGAGGCTAATGTCTGCTATCTTATGGTCGTCCTAAATATTTGTAAAGAGCCAACTCTTTATAAAAAAGTGACTGCCGATTGTTATCTTGACTTTCCATAATAATGGGCTGTCTGGTGGAAAGAAGCTGCTGAGTGGATCGCATCCGGAGAAGATAGTTCTCTGAAATGGAGGCTGCGTATTCCATGTACAAACAGTAACCGAGCATAATCGTGGTTTGCTTCTTGCGTCCGAAGGGAAGCACACTTTTTGAAACACAAGACGAGGGCACCACGTAGCTTTTATAGTTGTGACTGCACATTCAATTATACGATCATAGAGAAAGTAGTGGGTTGATAGTTGCTCATGTCTATCCGTGTACACATCAAGTTGGAGCTTTTGGTATAGTCATAATGACTGTGGGTTGGCTGTTATACAAGTCCTTCCACGTAAGCAGTGAACATGTTGCCCCTAAAATATTTTTCGATTCAATGATTAACTTTTCTTCATTGAAATATTTTTCTGGAAAGAAATTTCTTAAAGTAAATTAAATAGTATTAATTAATGAGCATTGATTGAAGGGAATAAAAATTTAGTAATTAACGAATAGGGAGTGTCAAGATTAGTAATTAATTAGAATAAATAAGAGTGGGAAGGTTCTAGATAGAACCCTAACTAACTTGGAGAATTAAAACATGTAAAAAATTAAATTTGTAATTAAATAAAAGATTCTTGCAATTTTTTAAAGTTTAATCTAGGCCTATAAATAACGATGAACCTTTGACATTATTTTCATTCCCAAACAATTCTCTAAAGCCCAAATACTTAGAAGCCCAACTACTTTAATCCTAACACATTTCAAATATTTCCCCCCATTCTCTTCTTTCCACCCCTGTAACCGATTCTAGAATCTGTTACGAGAGTAACCATGTCATCCATTTCGTATCAAGTTCCCTGCTCCTATGTCTATCCTGTGTCAGCCTCTGGTCCGACCCTGATGTCACTACCACATTTTATAGGAAAGGGTATTTTAGTAATTTTCTATTTAAATAAATATTGTGCATGATAAATAATTATTTGTTGTACTATTTAATTATTGTTAGATGTTAGTTATTTATTTTGGACTTGTGTTAGTGGACCTAATTAGTTTACTTTAGACTCATGGACCAACATATATTAATTATTAGATTTAAGCCCAATTAGAAAGCCCATTGATTAGGAGATGGGTTAAAATTAATTAAACCATTAGACTAGAAGCTACCCTCCTTAATTATTTCTTCATGAGAGGCCCCAAGGGGTATATTAGACAACTCATAGTAGCTTAAGGAAGGGGAAAGGGGGCCCAGCCTATTAAAGAGGGAGGAAATAGTTTCTCTCTCCTCTTTTCATTTGGAAATTAGATCTAAAATTTCTCTCAACCAAACTCCTTTATTCCTACTTCATTTTCCTACCAAATTTTATTTCAAATCCTTCCCAAATTACCATTGGAGGCTAGTGGAGCAAGAATCTAGAAGGAGGAAGCAAGGATCTACAAAGAGGAGCAAGGATCTACAAATTGGAGGCCAATTTTATCACATTTGGAGGTTGTATTGGAAATTTATCTCCCAATAGGTACAATTTAGTTTTTTTTCCCTTAAATTAGGTTCTAAATCTGAAATTTAACCATAAGAAATCAACCCATATGCATAGGCTACCCATAGGATTTGGTTTTGTGTTCATAGGAGGCCTATTGTGAAAGTTATGGTGCTTTTTGTGTCAATTTTGGGAGAATTCCGAGATTGATATTTGTTGTGTATGTCAATTGGTCCTATAGATCAATTTGTCATGTTCTTGTGTGTATGGGGCTAGTGTTATGTCAACAATTGGGTATGTGTAGGTCGTATCCCAAAAATTTGGTGATACGTGTCGATTTGGGAGTTTTTCCTCCGACACGGGACTTTGTGCATGTCACATATTGACACGGACACGTAGATTTATATTTTATTCTTCGTATTATTCATAAATAATATATATGACTTGCTCGTGTCCTTTGGGGTACGTTTGGATGTGTTGTGGATTCGTGTCGCAAGCGTATCCTAGATCTAGTGGGATACGGGGTGATATGATCCATGTGTTTGTGTAATTTAAATTGTAGATCTATTTCTCTTATCATTTGATATAAAATTATATATATATATATATATATATATATATATATATATATATATATATATATATATATATATATATATATATATATATATATATATATATATATATATATATTATTGTGTAATTATATTTACGTAATATTGTATCTTGGATCTATGTATCTATGTATATACTATATGTGTATATATTGTTAGGTGGCTATTCTTCTACATGTAAGTATAATTGTATATATTAGTATGTATAGATATGTATGTTCAATAGATAATTATATGTTGTTATATTTTTATTTATATAATGTGTGTTACATATTATTGTATGATTATATACATGTAAACATATATGTATAGTTATATATATACATATTACTATGTATGTGTGTATGTTACTATGTATTTACTAGGTGCATAATATGGTGGTAGTTGTATATATATAATACTATATTGTAATATGTAATATTGTGTACATATGTATATCCTATAAGTTGTAAGCTATATATATATGTAATTAGATATGGTGTTATATATATACATATGTTACTAAATATATATATGTATGTGAGGAGTATGAGTATATGTATATTCATATGTAGTAATTGCATGTATTAGATGTAAGTATATATTATATAGTGGTATATATATATATATATATATATATATATTGTTTAGCGACAGCGGCAAGGACGACATCAGCAGCAAATGCACAACAGCAGCAGCGACAGCAGCAAAGGCGACAACAGCAACATCGTCGCAACAAGGCAGCTGCAGCAGCAATAGCACAACAGCAGCAGTGACAGCAGTTTAGCGACGGCAGCAGAACCGTCGCTAAAATAGCAGAGTATCAGAGTATCAGTGGTTTCAGCGACAGTCAACAGCGGTCTTTAGTGACAGTTTGGCATATTTTTCCTATTATATATATATTTATGTGTGTATATATATATATATATATATATATATATATATATATATATATATATATATGTAAATATATTCCTAGATTGTTAATAGTATTTATAGTAGTATAGTATATGTATAATTATTGTGTAGCATATGTGTCACCACCCCATTTCCAGAGCCGGGTATTTTTTTTAATTTTAATTTAGTTAATTGTGTATTATTTATAATTAATTGTATTTATATTTAATTAATGATTGTATTATTTTTATATTGATTGTTTTAGGATTTTGGCTAGCCTGGACCCATGTCAGACCCTAGTGGACCCATGTCCGACCCAGCCCACACCCCTGTGAGACTTATTTTTGGGTTTAGAATATTTATTATATTTTTAGTGGGTTAGTTGGAGAGATTTGGAGTTAATTTGAGTGCTTTTGGAACCCGAAACCCAAAACCGAGTTACGGAAGGACATTTTGGACATTTGCCAACTTGTAAACCCCTTTATTAATCCTTGGCCGGCCTTCCCACAGCAGCCCTACCCGCATAACAGCAGCCCCCCTTTGTTCTACTACTTCTTCTTCACTTCTTCTTCTTCTTCTCCACTCATTTTTCTTCTTCCTTTCTCCTTCCTACTTCAAGTAAGTACCCATTTCTCTTCTTTCTTCTTCTATTCTCCATGGATGATTAACCCTAAACCTATATTCTTCCCCAACCTAGGTGGGTAGAGCTTAGATTTAGTGTTGGAGCTAGATTTGGGAGCTTGGAAGCTTGGTTTGGTGGATTTGGAGCATTTTGGAGATTTTGGCTTGGGATTCCAACTCCCAAGAGGTAAACCCTAATTTTCCCCTTGTAATTACTCTTTTATAGTATAATTAATAGTTTAGAACCTTCCTAGACCCTTAGGCTACCCGTGGGAGGAAGTTGGAACTAGTTTGGTAGTGTTTGGAGACTTTAACACTAGGTTTTGTGTCAATTTCGGGTAAAATCCAAATTTGGCCCAATTTTGGGTGATGCCCTAGGTTAGACGGACCTAGGTAGACGTTGTCGGGTGTCTTGAGGGTGAGTGCGTGTCTCCGTTCGGACGCGGGAAGCCGTGTCGCGGAGAAACGAGCGTTTCGGGCGAATTTGGGGCTTTTCGTCGTCGCCGATTCTAAGTGCGTGCGCGTTTCCATCACGGACCTAGAATCGACGCAGGAGCACTTTTTCTAGGATCTAGGCATCGTTTAGAGCGCGTGGGTAAATTTTGGGCCGATTTCGAGTTCGTTTGGTGTGCTTTTCAGGAGGTTTTCCGAACCGCGCACCGCGTGTTCGTCGAAATGACCGAACGACCATTTCGACTTGGTTTCCTTGTTTCGAGCTTGTGCGCGCGTTGGGTTAGTATCGGAGAGTATGTGCTAGAGTTTTTGAGTTATATTTTTTTGGGTGTTGGTGAGTGTCGGGGTTGTTGGGCGTGAGTGGGACGTGTTGTTGTGTGTTGTGGTTGAGTGGTGTTGTGTCTCTCTCTATATATTTATAAGTGTCTATATATATATATATATATATTTATATATATATGTATGTGTGTTTATGTATATATAATTATATATATATATGTGTATTTATATCTATGTGCTTGTGTATGTATACGCCTATGTGTGTGTATATATATATATATATATATATGTAGATGTGTAAGAGTGTGTGTGAGTGTGTTGATATGTATATATATATATATATATATATATATATATATATATATATATATATATATATATATATATATATGTATATGTATGTGTTTTATAGATATATATATATATGAATATGAGTTTGTGTGTATATATGTATATATATTTATATATATATATGTATGAGTGTTGTGTGTGTGTGGTTGTGTGTTTGTGAGAGTGTGTGCTAGTGTGTGTGAGGGTGTGTGTGTGAGGGTGTGTGAGTGTGAGTGTCTGAGGATATAGATATATATATGTTTGAGAGTGAGTGTATGTATATATATATTAGTGTTTATATATATATATATATATATATATATATATATATATATATATATATATATATATATATATATATGTATATAGGTGTGTGTGTGTGTGTGTTTGAGAGAGGGGGGTGCCCAGACTGAGAACAGCAGCTGCAACAGCAGCTATGCTGCTCCAGCAGCAAGGAGCCGCAGCCACAACAGCTTATGCTGCAGTAGCAGCAGTGCAAGGAGCAAAGCAGCAGCAATTTAAAGCCAGGTAGCAGCAGCAACAAGGTTAAGGGGCAGCAGCTGCAGCAAATGCGAGGTAGAGAGGGGTATATATATATATATATATATATATATATATATATATATATATATATATATATATATATATATATATATATATTAGTAGATAATTAGATAGATGGTTAGATAGATATATAGATTGTTAGATAGATAGATAACTAGGTAGATAGATAGATGGGTAGCTAGCTAGATAGATATATGGATAGATAGATAGTTTGATGGATTTATAGATAGCTATATAGATAGATATCTCTAGATAGATAAATAGATACATAGATAGTCGATAGATAGATCTATAGATAGCTAGATTAATAGATGGATAGATACCTAGTAGATAGATATCTAGATATCTATATAAATACATAGATAGGTAGCTAGATGGATAGATAGATGTTAGATAGATGGATACATAGATAAATAAATAGATAGATAGTTAATAGATAGAGGTAAATAGGTATTAGATAGATAGATACATAAATAGGTAGATAGATGGATATCTATATATATATATATATATATATATATATATATAGATATCTAGAGAGAGAGATAGATAGATTTATAAATAGATATATACATAGCTAGATAGATAGTTAGATATCTAGATACATATATATTTATGTATAGGTAAGGTAAGGTATTGGGTATATATATATATATATATATATATATATATATATATATATATATATATATATATATATATATATATATATATATTAGATATCTATATTTTAGCCTAGATTATAGCTAGATATATATGTTTATGCATAGTTAGTTAGCTAGAGGGGTAGTAGGGTTGAGTTTAGAGAGGTATCTCAATACCTTGAAATACCAAGGTATCTCAATATCTTGAGATATCCAAGGTATTGAGTTTCGAGCGAGGTTTTTGAGCAATAGCCTAGGAATAGTATTGGAGTGATTTTTATATAATTATGTGTATATATTTACGCGTGCTAGCATAGGTTTTAGAGGGTATAGGCGGGGTGCGTGGCCTAGGGCGAGGTATCGGATACCGAGGGTATCCCGGTATCTCAAGGAGGCGAGTTTGAGAGTTTTCTAGCTTAATGAGCTCGGTTTGACCTAGAATTTCAGGAGCACCCTAGTTTGAACTAGACTTGACCGTAGTTGACTCAGTTGACCGCCAACTTTTGACCTAATTTTGACCCAGAGTTGACTTTTGGACCCAGAGTTGACTTTTTGACCCAGATTTCACCGGTTTGACCCGTTTGACCTAGAACGACCCTAAAAGCCTATTTTTAGTTATTTTATATCTGTTTAACTCATTAGAACCCTGTTTAACCTTGCTTTTCGTAATAGGTCCTTGCGACACCGGTTCGGATCGCCAGTTGCTCAGGACATCAGGCGAGTACATTCTTTGATAGTTTCCATTATCTGGTGATTATTATGATTCAGCTTCTAGTATAGTGTCATATGATTATTCTGGCACAACACAGGACACTGATTGGTATTTCTTGATTCATTTACTTGCGACAGGTACATTTCATGTTTCTGGCCTCTATTCTGGAATCACTACTGGCATCACCTACAGGCATCACTACAGGCATCATTCATGTTCAGGCTGGACTCATCTTGATTTGTGTGTTGGGTCTTAGATCCACTTGTATTAGTCGAACGAGGAAATACTCGAGTAAACATGTAAACATTCCCATCTGGAATCATCAGGAATCACTCCCTCTGGTCTAATCTGGAATGATAGCAGCCGCGCACCCAGTGCGCGGTGAGCCGTACTTACCCCTAGCCGTTTATATGTCGAAACAAGTATTTCAAAGACACTGAGTTCATTCTTTATAGTCTGGACTCACTTGCATTTATTGTTGGTCTCACTTACATGTTTCTGGACTTACTCACTACATATTTTTCATGCTGGACTCACTACACATTCATGTGCACGGACTTGATCTTAGCTTAGATTTTCTGTATCTTGCGGTTATTACTATCTTGATCTGATATCCATGCATCTTTACCTTTATGCACCAGTGATTTATATATTTTTTGTCTCATACTTGCTTCATTCTTCTTGCTACTTGCTATAACTGTTTTATAGTTTTTATCATTTAAATGGAACTGCTGTTAGAGATGTACTTGCTCCAGTCCTGACTGGACATATTTTTCAGAGTATCCGGAGGAGTGGTGTCCGATGTTTTATGGACCTGAGCCTGTCGATGGTGCAGACAGGGACCCTCTAGTTTAGGGGTGATCTCCGGGTTGGTAGCCGGGATCACTAAGACCTTGTTGTTGTTTTTATTAGCTTTTAGTACCAGATTTGTCTCCGGTTTTGGATTGAGACCTTGTATTGTATATTATTTTGGATGTTGTATTATTATTATTGATGTTGTGTTTGTTGTAGTAGTTGTTCTTGGTTAGACTTTATAGTTGTTAGTCTTCTTTGTTATCTTACCATGCTTAGATCGTGATTGAGTACTTGATTATCATTATGATATTGCTCCTCCATTTGGAGTTGAGATCTTGACAGGTTTATATATTGATTGCGTGGTTGCCCTCCTTTTTGGAGAGGTCATGGCAGATTTTTTTGTGAGTTATCTAGATAGTTGACCTAGACAGCATTCTACCGCCGATGCTGCGGCGTAGGCTGGACGTACCCACGACTCATGCCCGATTTTCTGGGTGCGGGTCGTGACAATATGTATATAATTACGGGTAGTTAGTATAAACAAGTTCTGGGGTATTACCTTAAGATACCAAGGTAAATACCAAGGTATTAGGGATGCCCAAGGTATTGGGTTTGGGGTGTCAAGATTATGGATTTATGTTGTGACACTTAGTTGGTTCAAAACAAACTATCTATTTAATGTTTGTAATTAGATTTTATATTATTAATAATTGTTTGACTTATATATGTGATATATTACCTACAGATTTACGTATCCGGAGATACGGTATCCTAGTATTTTAAGATATGGATTTTGTGATATAGATTTTAGTATTTGAACCCAATATTTTGTGTTAGACTTGTGCAACCTAGAAATAAGTAGTTGACTATAGTTGACCATAATTGACTTTTGACTTAGAGTTGACTTGTTGACCTAGAAGTTGACTAGTTTAACTTATTTTCTTTTCGGAACCTTGTATTGATGTTGTATTCCATATCTTGGTCTTTGAGGTACCTTATCAAACATCTGTGAGACTATTCATTAGACTACATGCGAGTACATTCTCTGATAGTTTCTCATTTATGATATTCTCTATGTTCATTGTATCTAGTGTAGATATCCATGTTTCCTTGACACGAAGGTTACACGGATTGGTATATCTGGATCTCGTCATGAGATGTTATTCTTGGTTATATGGTGTATCTTGCACAAACCTTATTTCATTGATTATCTTGTGCATGTACAGACACTGATTATCGAGAAGACTTGCTACCTTCCTAGAGAATCCCTTGCCATAGCGTACCATGGTTGGATCTATTATACCAGTCAGGGTGGGGAGTATATAATATAGATATGTAATCATAACCATCTTGTATCTTGTATAGTGTTAATCATACAACGCACGTATGATTAGCCAGGCTATAAATCTTGTATTTTATATCATGTTCCCAAGCCGATCACATGTTAAAGCTAGTACTCACACACTTAGTCATTAGTATTCTTGTTCATTGGCATATTGCTCATTATTATATTTATTCCGGTATTTTCTTATTTTATATATCTTATTGTATCTATTGTGCATCTTGTATATTCACATCTATTTACTGTTACATAGTTTTTATCATTGATTAGAACTTCTGTTAGAGATATACTATGCTCCTTTCCTGACTGGATATATTTTTCCCATATGACACTGAGGACTGGTACCCTACACATTATGGACCTCAGAATGTTGTGGGTTTAGAGTCTGAGACCCTAGTTCAGGAGGGACTTATCCCAATTGAGGTAGATGACCCGAGTTTAGTAGCTTCTTAGTATTTCTTGTACTGGATTTGTCTCCAGCTTATTTGTTAGTATTTCTTCAGACTCATTGATGTATTATTTTAGACTCATGAGTTGTATGTGACTATTCTATTCTTTATCATATTCGTGCTCGTTCTATCTTAGATCTGTGATTGAGTATATTTTTATTGTTGGTGGTTCATTATATTGATAGATAGATTACCCAGACATCGTTCTACTGCCGATTCTACGGCGTAGGCTGGGCGTTGTTCCCGACTTGTACCCTTACACTGGGTTTGGGTCGTGACACATGATGTGTCAATCTTCACCATTCTTGTTCCTATTTAGTACAACCAGTTCACAAATACATCCGGTATATCCCAATTAACCCATGTGTCTGATATGATACCAAAACAATAACCCCTGACATAGTTACAAATAACTCAACTCACCCCTAACAGCCTCACTGAGCTCAGCATGCTCGACATCCACCGACAAACTTAGCTCCAATAGGTGCTTATCTCTTTGACGAGTCTATCATCGTTGATCTCAAGTGATGACGACGAACTTGTCGGCGATGTCTCCGCTGTCTCTACAACAACCACTTTCCACCATAGGGATATTTTGATAATTTTATATGTTAAATTTTATATATATTATTTTATATTAGTGATTGCCTAGAATTATATTAGTATTAGTTAGTGGCTAGTCAATTAGAATTTGCATGTGTTAGTTAGAGCTAATTATTATTAGTCATGAGTTTAGTAATTAGAATTAATTAAGTTCAGTTGTCATGAAGAGAATATTCTTTTTAGTTGTAAAGATTCATTTCTTTATTTAATTAGAATTCATTCATGACAAATGGAGAGGAAAAACTTGATAATTTAACATGAGCAAACCTTACTATAAGAGATAAGTTTAATTTAGGGCTCATCCATTCATTTCATTTCACTCATTAGCCTCATTTTTCCCAAAGCTTCTTCTTTCCCAAGCAAACTCAATTCACTACCAATTCCACTCAATTCACTTCCAATTCCACTTTTTCTCACCATCATGAAGGTCTAGAGCATTGAAGAGCACAAGGAGATCCATATGAGAGGATCTTGTTAGGAGATCGTGTTCGACTCATCCATTTCGTATCCAAATTTAGAATTCTCCAAATATGCTACCTAAACACTAGGTATTTCTCTTAATTTCATCAAATTCATGGTTAGGTACACCCCTTGGTCATGTAAAAATCTTCCTATGGTTAGATTTGACTTTCCAATGGTAGATCTAGGTACTAGGAGTCCTCAATTCTGTAGATCTAAGTTGGTGTCATGATTTTGAGGCTCAATTTGGAAAAAACCCTAATTGTGTCCATTGACTGTGTATATGGTATCCTAATGAGGACTATTGATATTTATTTGATGGTGTGAAGGTATTCTTGTGTCCAAAATTGGACACATAGATCCAAAATTGGACACATAGAGTCTGAATTATGATACGTCATGATACATATAGGTAGATTTGGTAAATTGTGTGTATATATGTGTTCTTTTGTCCAAAATAACCCAAATTCGTTATAGTATTCACCCTCATTTTTAGCATCCAAAGCAACTTAGAAATGCTATAACTCCTAACTCAGGACTTCGATTAATCTCCCTTTCTTTAAAAGAACCGTATTAAAGTTAGCTTTTCTAATATATAAATTAGTAGGCCAAATTCATTTTGAAACTTTTTGTAAAACTGTTTGAGTGTCAGGTATCCGAAAGACGAACGTCATTCAGTGTTTTCGCGATCTCGAGAGCTTTCGGACACGAAAATATGATCTGTTTGAAGTTTCGAAAAGCTAATACGAAGGACTATGACATAATTTAACCCTAAAATTTATTGAATAGGTCTAATAGGTGCAGTATTGGTTATAAGTAGAGAACTGACTATACAACATATGCATTTTGTGTATCCTATGAGCCTAGGTAATATGGATATCTAGTGAATGTAGGTATCATATATATATATATATATATATATATATATATATATATATATATAAAAGTGTTAGGTAATAGGTGTTAGTTAGTGTGTGTGTGTTAATGTTGATACAAGTGGTTATTGTCACTACCATATTTTTTAGGAAAGAATATTTTGGTCATTTCATAATTAATTAAATATTGTGCATGTTGAATAATTATTTATTATATTATTTAATTATTTTTAGATGTTAGTTTATTATTTTGGACTTTTGTTAGTGGACCTAACCAGTTTAGATTAGATCCATGGACCAACTATTATAATTAGTTAGAATTGAGCCTAATTATTAAGCCATTCATTAGGAGGATAATTAATTTAATTAAACTCATTAGATTAGAATCTACCCTCCTTAATTATTTGTTTATGAGAGGTCCCAAGTGGTATATTGGTCATTGTATAGTAGTTTGATGGAGGGGCTAAGGGGGGCGGCCATATAAAGAGGGGGGAAATTTTTCTCTCATCTTTTTCATTACAAATCTAGAACTAAAAATTTTCTCAACTAAATTCCTTCATTTTCACATCAAATTCCTACCAAATTTCTTTCCAATTCCTTCCCAAATCACCATTAGAGGCTAGTAGAGAAAGGATCTACAAAGAGGAGCAAGGATCTATAAGTTGAAGGCCAATTTCCCCTAATTTGGAGGTTGCATTGGGAATCCATCTCCCAATAGGTACAATTCAGTTTTTTTCTCTTTAATTAGGTTCTAAATATATATTTTAACCATTAGGAACTACCCTATATGAAGAGGCTACCCATAGGAATTGGAATTATGTTCATAGGAGGCCTATGGAGAAAGTTATGGTGTATTTTATGTCAATTTTGGAGAAATTTCTAGATTGACACATGTTGTGTTTGTCAATTAGACCAAATTGATATGTGTTTGATTGTTTGTGGCTAGTGTCGTATCCACAATTGGATATGCGTATGTCGTATCCCAATAATTTGGAGATACGGGTTAATTTAGAGGGTTTTTCTCCGATACGGGAGTTTGAGCATATAACATCTTGACACGGACACGTAGATGTGTAATTGACTCTACATATTGTTCATACATACTATTTTAGACTTGATCGTGTCCTTTAGGGTATAATTGGTTGTGTGGTGGACTCGTATCGCAAGCGTATCATAGATCTAGTGTGATACGGGTGCGATGCACTCCACGTGTTTGTTTGATTGCATTTTTAGGTTCAATTTGCATTCTTCATAGCTATTAGTATATTAATTATCATAGTATATATATATATATATATATATATATATATATATATATATAAGTGCTAAGTGTATATATATGTATATAGAAGTTTTTATAGATACTTGTATGTGTGTATGTTACATATATATAAGTGTTTATAGAGATGGTTGTGTGGATAGGTGTGTGTATAATGTGTAGAGAGGGTCAGGCACTGTAGGCAGTGCAGTGCAGGAAATATCAAACAGTAGCAGCCATAATAGCATCAACGGGTTTTTAGTGCAAACAACAAGCACAACAATAGCAATAAGTTGCATCAGTTGCAGCAGCGCACAGTTGCACTGCAAGGCAGCATGCAGTGGCAACAGAGGATGCAGTAGCAGCAAACGCAGCAAGGTTCCCGAGCAATAGCAACTAGCAGTTGCAGCAAAGTATGAGCAACAGCTTAATGCAGCCGTGTAGTACAAGTTTTGCATAAGCTAGCAGCAGTAGGGAATCGAGGTAGCAGCAGCCGAGGCACACCACAACAAGTATTTCAGTAGTAGTCAGCAGGGTAACAACAAGGTAGTAAAGTTAGTTAGTTTAGTAGTATAATTAGTCATTGTTATTAGTAGTTTAGTAGTAGTTTGCTAGTTTACTAGTGATTAGTTATCTTTTTAATTAGTTATCTATGTGTAGATACTTGTTGATTAGATAGTAAGTTAGATCTATACATATGTACTTATGTATCTCTAAGATATATATATATATATATATATATATATATATATATATATATATATATATATATATATATATATATATATATATATATGTAGGTATGTATGTATGTATGTATGTATGTATATGTATGTATATATTTATTAGTTTGCATTGGTAGTTGGTATTAATTATACATATTAGTATATAGTTAGTATTGGGTAGTAATATATACTAGGAATTACATTACCTTGAGATGCCAAGGTAAATGTCAAGGTATTGAGGGATATTCAAGGTTTGGTTTGAGTATCGAGATGGGGGTATAGTGGTGCGATACCGCTTTGGTTCAAAACCAAGGTATTCCCTTAGCATTAGATTAGTTAAGATTATTGTATCTTGATGGTTGTATATGCATGTTATATATATTTCCATATCTTTAAGTGCGTATCTTACAATACGGTATCTTAGTATCTTAGATTAGCCTAGTGTGGCCTAGTTGCATAGTGTATGGACCCAATATCCTAGAGATAGACTCATACAACCTAGAAATAGGTAGTTTGACCAGTTTGACTTAGGGTTGACCTACTTTGACCATTTTGACTTAAAAATAGTTTTTTGACCTAGATGTTGACCAGTTTAACTTATTTTTATTCTAAAATCTTGTATTGATGTAATATTCGATATATAGGTCTTCGAGGCACCGTACCGAACATATGTGATACTGTTTACCGGATTTCAGGCGAGTATATTCTCTGATAGTTTCTCATTTATGATATCCTCCATGTTCCTTGTATCTAATGTAGATATTCTTGATTTCTTGACACGATGGTTACACAGATTGGTATATCGGGATCTCATCATGAGATGTTATTCCTTGGTATGTATGGTGTATCTTGTGCAATCCTTGTTTCATTGTTCTTCTTGTACATGTACAAACACTGATTCTTGGGGAGACTTGCTACCTTCCTAGAGAATCCCGTGTCATGACGTACCATGTTTGGATCCACTATACCAATCGAGGGCGGGAAGTATTTAGTGTAGATATGTGATCATACCCTCCTTGTGCATATTTTGTTCCTTGTGAGTGTTAATCATACACCACAAGTATGATTAACCAGGCCTTTATCCTTATGCAAGTTTCCAAGCCGATCACATGTTAAAGCTAGTACTCACTCACTTAGTCATTATTATTCTTGTTTATTGCTATATTGTTCATTCTTGTATTTATTTCAGTATTTTCGTTATTGTATATCTCTTGTATCTATATGTTGCATCTTGTATATTTTATACCTATTTACTGTTACATAGTCTATTTTATTGATTAGAACTGCTGTTAGAGATGTACTCTGCTCCTTTCCTGACTGGATATATTTTTTCTAGATGACACTGAGGAGTGGTAACCTACTCATTATGGACCTCAAGATGTTGCGGGTTTAGAGCCAGAGACCTTGGCTCAGGAAGGTCTCATCCCTAGTGAGACAGACGACCCGGGACTCGTAGCATCTTAGTTATTTCTTTGTACTAGATTTGTCTCTAGCTTACTCTTATTAGTATCTCCGACTCATTTGTTATTATTTTGACTTATGAGCTGTATTGTGACTATTATATTCTTTTATCATATTTGTGCTATTTTTTATCTTAGATCTGTGATTGAGTATATTGGTATTATTGGTGGTATATTATATTGTTAGATAGTTTACCCAAACAATATTCTACCGCTGATGCTGCGGCGTAGGCTGGGCATTATTTCTGACTTGTATCCCTACACCCGGTGCGGGTCGTGACAGTTATCAAGTGAGCTAAGTATAGGTAAATTTTGTGTCAAGGTATTAGAGTTTGGGGCAAGGTACTAGTGTGATACTTAGGTACCATGATGATATTGGTATCATGACATTCAAGTATCATGAGTGGGGGTAAGTGAGTATTGGGGCTTGAGTAAGGTATCTCATTTGGTATCAAGTGTTAGTATTAGAGTGAGTTGGGTAAATATCTAGAAGGATAAGGTATTGGTCAAGATACTAAGATATTGGGTGTTAGAACTAATATGAGGTAATAATAGGATACTAAGGTAAGGTTATGATATTAGGTATTGGATTAAGATACTATGGTAATGGTAGTATCTAGCTTGGGTAATGGGTTAGGTACCAAGGTATGATTTAAGGTATTGAGTATTGGTCAAGGTAATGGTATTATCTAAGGTATTAGGTTATAAACTAGGATATGGGATAATATGTTAAGGTATTGGTTAAGGTAATGACGTAATAGCTAGGTAATGAAGTAATACTAAGGTATTGGCTAGATATTAAGTATTAGACTAAGTTATTGTCACACCCCAGTCCCAAAATACATAGGATTAGGAATACGTCAGCATGCGAGCCGTTGTATATAAAAACTCCAATATATGAAAACCATAACATATACGTAAATACTGTATTATGAATAATAATTCACAAGTGGTATATAATTGTCACAACTCATAGGACATAACTAAATCTCATCCACAAAAATCATAAAATAATAAATGATCAAATATGTCAATGAACCAAATATGAACTAGTCAAGAAGAACCAATAGTTGGGTGGAGACAAATCCACTATAAAACTAGAATAGGAAAGGAAATATAATAAGTACATTATCTAATGATCAGAGAGACTCGAAGGGGAGACCTCCTCGAAAGATAGAGAAGTAGAAAGCCTGGGTTCATGCTCTTGCTAATCATCGAGATTGTCTACACCTGAAAAAGGGACCAGGTACTCAGAGGGATGTAACAAGATGAATAGAAGAATGCCAATAAAGTACTAAAAATAAAAATCCAAAGGGTCGCCTAACCGTCAATGTGAATGTACTTTTGAGCACAACTTTTCAATACGTGGGCTATCTGGCTAAAAATGGGAATGGCGTGACCCTCTCGGAGAATCTGGGGCCCCAAAAACGTAACGTCTCTCGGACGTCAGAGGTCGCCTGTAAATAATATAAGGGTCATCAGAGCACGCATCTCCAACGGAGAGTACGGATTACAAAAAAAAAGTGTAAAGGAGCCCAAACGCCTTAATTATTGTTCTCCCCATCCCATGCTCTATTCATGTCACATCTATGACACGATGATACCTCTAATAACTGCTAAGTCTTCTAGTATGCAAATTAATTAGCAGTTCCATATCGCACATCCCACTAGTACATGTGGCCAACTCATCACGCAAGTCCGTGTCCTATATAAGACTCACAATCGTGTAACAGATGTGTGACGGCCAATGAAAAATAAGATGCGTCAAAATTATGGGGTTGTCTCTTAATTCTAGGTCAATATGTATAATATAAATAAAGACAAAAGATGACGCAACCGTCGTTGCACCCAAGTTATTCTCGGACGAACAGTTTTATATAGCAAGATAAATAGAAATAAATAACAAAAAATAAATATGCAATAAAGGAATATAACTAAACAGTACTATGGCAAGGTATACTTGCCTGGCAAGCAATCTGTGTAATGTAAGTGTTCAAACGCCAAACACAAGGGATCAAGAACCACTGCCTCCGAATGAACGTCTTCGGATGCTGAAATAAACATCACCAACGTCTCCGGAGCGAGATAGTAAAAAAACTCTACCCTTTCAACCAATTTGAACATAGGGACAAAACAGTAATTTTGGGTCAAAACGGGATCCACATGTGGGCCATTTTGCACCAAAGTACGTACCAGTGGTAAAGGTCTTTAAATGGGACAAATTATAGGTCAAACAAATCCTAAACGATGATACTAACACAACGGTATATCTAATTTTGGATTCCGGTGAGCCGATCACAAAATCGCTCATCAAATCAACCCGTGGGACCCGCGAATAGGCGGTTCGATAACTGTCTCGGAATCACTTGAAACTTGGGTCACAGGATCAGCGTGATACCACGAATCCAATGGCGCAAGTTTCATTGCATTGCGACAAGCGTACACAAAAGAGGGTGATTATTTACAAAAGTTGCGATACAGAAACTTTTCACGGATACGGGTTGATTCAGACGCACACACATATCCGAATCAACTTTCACGAAAGCCCGCACGTCAGAATATACCATACGCCCCTTTCGGTGAAACTGGTACACGGCGTGGTGGTTCTGTTTGGTGGGGCACACTCCGTATCGCAAGATTTTAAGGTTTTAAAAACTGATTTTTGGTCGTTTTGAAATTAAAATAAGTTAACCCATAAAGCAAACTAATAAAAACTGAAAAAGAGTAAGAATCTTGGTTATATTATGAAAATTTTCTTTCAATTAGATTTTGAAAATATTAAACGGGTTTGGTAAAAAATTGGACATGAACATGGGTTGTTGGATTGAATTTTTGAACTGCTTCTAACAGTTTTTCGGCCAACTTTCGGTCAATTTTTCGTTCCACTTGAAGGAATTCCTAGGGGGTCAGGTTGTGAGTGTATACGAACAACCGTTCATAAAAAAAATACGATGATGAGGGAGATAACTTACCACGAAGTTGGGGGCGTGGGGTTGTTGCTGCTGCCTCTGTAACCGCGGCTACTGCTGCTGCGGATGCTCGTCTGTCGGCTGTGCGGTGACGCTCAATGGTCGCCGGGGATGGAAAAGGAGAGTCTTAGGATTAGGATTTAGGTTTCGGATAAATATGTGGTGTATATATATATGAAGAGAAAGGGATGACCGCGAGTCCGCAGGGAGGGGGTCTGCGGTTGTGGGGGTTTAGTTAGGAATAGGAATAATATTTAGGATTTTCATGGGAGTAGATGAGGGGAAATCTGGGATAGGTTTATTTAAAACCAAATTAAGTTTTGGATTTAGTTATTAGTATATATATATATATATATATATATATATAAGTAATTATATATATCCCATAGAAAAATCTAAATTATATATAAAAATTAGGAAAAATATATTGGGCACAAAAGTATAAACAGACATTTCAAATATAAAATTTGCAAGATAAATATATTATTATTTTAATAAAATGATTTCTCTTTAATAATTATTAGGACAAATAGATAGTACAAATGTATATGCATGTATATAAAAATCAATAAAACCTAAAAATAGGAAGATGCATTCAAAAACATAAAATATGAATAATTATAGAAACGTTGCAACACTTTATTTATATAAGTAAATAATGCAAATAATTTATTTTCTAATCAACAATATATATATATATATATATATATATATATATATATATATATATATATATATATATATATATATATATATATATATATAGTTTTATATAAAGATGTTTGTATAAAATTCAAATATTTATATATGCACATAAAATAAATTCTAAAAGCATTTATAATATTAAATAAGAGATAAATAGTAGTAAAAATAGTTTTGGAGAAATAATTTCAAATAAGTATTTTTGTAATTAAATAAATCAAGAAATTTATTTCCTAATTAACTAAAAGAATACTCTTAAGACAATTCAACATTTGAATAAATAAAAATACTTAAAATACAAAATAAAATTTGGGGAGTTTCGGTCATGGGTAGGATTAGGATTTGGTGTTTCCTAATTAGTAACTAATTGGTCAATATGATTCAATAGTAATAATAATGAAGATTCAATTGTGATTCTAAAGGGATAATGATAATGGAAAATAATAATATGCAAATCTCACAAAAGAAAAATTGTCTAAAATGTCTTGGAGAATTATGTGATGCTAATTGTAGAAAGTTGAAATTAAAAAAATGACCATAAATTAAGCATATATACATAAATATCTAAGTATTAAAAGTAAGGACTGTGGTTGTTACTCTAGTGCCATACTAATGCTAAATGTTCAAATTTTGTGCCACGGAAAGATCCTATGGGTACTGTCTCCTATGTAGGCTACTTCCTACGAAGGGCGATGCAGATTTTGGGACCATCTTATATCATTAATGTCCAAGCTACGGTGTAGTATCATAATAAAATCAATTGAGCTTTAATTTATTTAAAATAATCTAAATTAAATACAATAAAAATAAAATAGACACAAAATACCTATTTTTTGGGTGAGGCGATTTACAGTTATTGTATATATTAGTATATCTATATAGTATATATGATATTATTATATCATAGCTAACTAGTATGACTTTAAAATATAGTATTAGCAAGGTATTGACCTATAGTTGAGGTATTGGTGATACGACTGAGGTATTAATCTAGAAACTTGGATATTAGTAAGATATTGACTAGTATGGACTAGAAACATAGTTTAGCCAATGTATTGACCCTAAAACTAAGGTATTGACTAATAGTTAAGGTATTTGAGATACAGACTAAGGTATTAGGTAACTGTGTGATACATGTTAAGATACCGTGATACGGGGTAAGATAAATAGCTATAGGCCAAGGTATTGTTAAAAATTATAGGTAGAAGTATATATTAGGGTAATATATGCTAGTAACTTATTAGTATAGTCTAGAAACCTAGTATTGGCCTAGTATTAACTAGTATTGATTAGTGTGACATAGTTAGCACCTAAAGCCCAAATAGTGACTTGTTAAGACCTAGCATAACTTTATAAACCTTGTAAATAGTTAAAATTAACCTTAAAAAACTAGGAAATGACCTAATTTGATTGTGTTGACTTAGAGTTGACCTATTTTGACTATTTTTACCTATTTTGACCTAGAGGTGACTTGAGACCTAAAAAATTGACTAGTTTAATTTTATTATCATTCTAAAACACTGTGATGACTTGATATTCCATATTTAGGTCTTTGAGACACTAATACGGATAATGTTGGATACTTTACCACGGATTCTAGGCAAGTATATTCTCTGACTATTTTTGTTATTTTGATGATTACTATGATCAATTGTGTAGTGTTGTACTTAATTTTTGACACAATGTTATAAAAATTAGTATATTCAAAATTTTGTCATGAGAAGTTATTTTTCTTGAGGATCATGTACAAGTTCTGTGATTCTTATGCATGTATAGACACTGATTTAGTAGTAGGTTGGCCCCCGTGCTCCATGAATCATGTATCGTAATGTGTCATGGTTTGATTCACTATACTAGTCGGATGACAGGGAAAGTATTAGCAAGTTATGTGATCATAACCCACCTTTAGATGCATCATAGCTAACCATGCACCACAGTATGGTTAGGCTGACCTTATTTGTGCCTCATAGCTTGCTATATATGATTAGCCTAACCTTCATGCATCATAGCTATCATTACGTCTTACGTATGGTTAGCCTGACCTTATATTTATCATAGCTAATCATATATAGCAAGCCTGATCAGATTCTAAGTCGATCACATAACAAACTAATATTTTAAACACTTAGCTAGTTTACATTATTCTTCTATTCCAGGTTTTACTTGATGAGACTGATAATCACCTGCTTACTCACTGTTCATTATTCCACTGTGATTGATGTTTCTCCTGATTTCTTATATTATCAGTATTACCTTTCCTTCATGTATATTCATTACTAACCATTTTATAGTCTTTATCAATTTAATTGGAACTGCTGTTAGTTTATATGCTTCACTCCAATCCTGACTGGATAATATTTTTTTAGTGATTGTTGTGCTTTATATTCCGGGATTTTAGAGTGTGTTATAGAAAAGACTGCTTTTATACTATGGACCTTGAGGTGATAATTGTAGAGATCTAGGTTAGTGCTTCTTATTCCATATCATGTCTAGTTTTATTCCTTTAGAATGTTATTGGTTTATCTTATTCATTCTGCCTTTAGATTATTGTGATTGAGTACATAATAGAGCTAGTTGTATTAGTATGACTGGTAGCTAGATATTGATAACCTAGACAGCGTTCTACCGCCGATGTTGTGGCGTAGGCTGGATATACCTACATACTCGTGTCCCGATCATCTGGGCGCGGGTCATGGAAGTCTTCTCTGGTGAACTCATCACAGAGCACCAACCTTTCGAACCTTTTTTTCTTTTCGTCTACAATCTCCTTTCATGCTTGGACAGATCTAGAGCCGATCCATCAAATTCGACCTCGAGGAAGCTCGATCTTTGCCCAGTGTCTCCCATAAGTCGTTTGGATTCGACATCGGGGTTGTCTTTCTGGTTGCTCAATCGGCCATGGTAGACACAACGAACATCTGGTGTTACAGCTCCCCTCTGGTTGACCAAGTCTCTGGAGTCGACACCTCCCTACTAGAGAATATTTTATGACACCTTGATATACCATATGGTCAGCCCTCCATGCCCTGTATGCGTTACCCCGCGGTCGAGTCCTATCCTGACTCCAGATGGCACCGTATTTTCGAGTCGACTCACCTGATCCTCGCCGGCTGCCAGGTGAGGGTTCTTTCTCCTTCTTGATTTCTATCTCTACTTCCCTTTTCTTTCATCACTCACTTAATAATCTTCTCTCTCCTCTTCTAGAGAAGGGCCTATATAGAGTAAGGGTTTGTTTGGTTACTCGTTATAACACAGTTTTCTGAGTGTAAACAATAAAAAAGTAAGAAACTATGTTTGGCAGATCCATTTTTGGAAATACTTTTCGATTTTTTTTTTGAAAATACGCGTTATAAAGTAGCTTTCAAAGAGCACATAAAACATATTTTCATAATTTTCTGTGTTTTGCATAATTTGGAGGGCCCCTAAACCCCCTCCAAAAACACACACACACACACACACACACACACACACACACACACACACACACACACACACACACACGCACGCACACACACACTCTCTGGATTTTCTCTCCTCTCTCACATGCTCTCTTCCTCACCTCTCTCCCTCTTCCTCTTCCAAGTTACGAATGACGACCTCCACCGTCCACCTCTAGCTTCGAGCTCCCGACCTCTGCCATGGCCTCCGTCGAGCGTAGAGCTCCGGGCTCCAAGCTCCCTACCTCGAGCTCCGAGCTCGCGACCTCAAGCTATATCCTCCATAGAGCACCGAGCTCTGAGATCTCGACCTCGAGCCATGGCCTCCGTCGAGCGCCGAGCTCCGGGCTCCGAGCTGCGACATTACCTTGAGCCATGGCGTTTATCTTGGAGAGTAGTGAATTTTTTGCATTCTCTATATTAAGCCAGTATAAAGTAATGATATTAAAAGAGTCGAAGTCATTTGGCTTAATTAAAGACCTTTGGGCTAGTATGCATGAAGGCTTATATAATTAAAGAAGGAGAATATGAATTTTTAAGTTAGTAATGGGCTTTGAATAAAATTTGAAAACAAATTTAAACTGTGGGCATGAGTAAACATTGTGCCATAATTTAAGGTGAAAGGAATTTTATTCATAATAAATTATGGACTGGATTCATATACTAGGGTTGGCTCGGGTTTTTCAATAGAATTTAGGGATATAGTATATGATGGGCCAATTTAACCAAGAAATAATATTAAGGTTCTTTGGTCCATGGGGTTGTAGTCTGTCAGGACCCGCACCCGAAAAATCGGGCATGAGTCGTGGGTACGTCCAGCCTACGCCGCAGCATCGGCGGTAGAACGCTGTCTAGGTCAACTATCTAGATAACAATCTCATGCAATCAATATATAAACCAGTCAAGATCTCAACTCCAAACGGAGGAGCAATATCATAATGATAATCACAATGTACTCAATCACGAATCTAAGCACGATAAGATAACACAGAAATCTAACAACTATAAAGTCTAACCAACAACAACTACTACAATAACCACAACATCAATAATAATAATAATACATCCAAAATCATATACAACACAAGGTCTCAATCCAAAACCGGAGACAAATCCGGTGCTAAAAGCTAATAAAAACAATAACAAGGTCTTAGTGATCCCGGCTACCAACCCGGAAATCACTCCTAAACTAGAGGGTCCCTGTCTGCACCATCGACAAGCTCAGGTCCATAAAACGTTGGACACCACTCCTCCGGATACTCTGGAAAAATATGTCCAGTTAGGACTGGAGCAAGTACATCTCTAACAGCAGTTCCATTTAAATGATAAAAACTATAAAACAGTTATAGCAAGTAGCAAGGTAAAGGAAATAAAGTATGGAACAAGAAAATATACATATCACTGGTGCATAAAGGTAAAGATGCATGGATATTAGAACCAAGATAGTAATAACTGCAAGATACAAGAAATCTAAGCTAAGATCAAGTCCGTGCACATGAACGTGTAGTGAGTCCAGCATGAAATACATGTAAAGAGTCAAGTCCAGAAACATGTAAGTGAGACCAGCAAGAAATGCAAGAGAGTCCAGACTATAAAGAATAAACTCGGTATCTTTGAAATACTTGTTTCGACATGTAAACGGCTAGGGGTAAGTACGGCTCACCGCACACTGGGTGCGCGGCTGCTATCATTCCAGATTAGACCAGAGGGAGTGATTCCTGATGATTCCAGATAGGAATATTTACATGTCTACTCGAGTATTTCTCTGCCCCGACTAATACAAGTGAATCCAAGACCCGACACGTAAATCAAGTATGAGTCCAGCCTGAAACATGAGTGATGCCTGTAGTGATGCCTGTAGGTGATGCCAGTAGTAATTCCAGAATAGAGGTCAGAAACATAAAAAATACGTGTCGCAAGTAAATGAATCCAGAAATACCAATCAGTGTCCCGTGTTATGCTAGAATAATCAGATGATACTATACTAGAAGCTGAATCATAATAATCATCAGATAATACAAACTATCAGAGAATGTACTCGCCTGACGTCCTAAGCAACTAGCGATCCGAACTGGTGTCGCAAGAACCTATTACAAAAAGCAAGGTTAAACAGGTTTCTAATGAGTTAAACAGATATAAAATAACTAAAAATAGGCTTCTAGGGTCGTTCTAGGTCAAACGGGTCAAACCGATAAAATTTGGGTCAAAAAGTCAACCCTGGGTCAAAACTAGGTCAAAAGTTGACTTTGGTGGTCAACCGGGTAAACTACGATCAACTCTAGGTAAAACTAGGGTGCCCCTGAAATTCTAGGCCAAAACTAGGTCATTAAGCTAATAAACCCTCAAACTCGCCTCCTTGAGATACAGGGATACCCTCGGTATCCGATACCTCACCCTACGCTATACGCCCCATCTAAACCCGCTAAAACCTATGCTAGCACGCGTAAATATATATAACTATATATATAAAAGCAAGTCTAACCTCAAACTTGGGCTAAAACTCAATACCTTGCCCCGATGCTCAATACCTTGAGTATCTCAAGGTATTGAGATACTCAAGCCTTACCCCTCACTAACACTAGCTAACTAACTATCTATCTATATATATACACTACCATATACTAATATATATATATATATATATATATAACCTAGTGTATAGGTAAACACCTCAATACCTTACCCCGATACCCAACTAATCTCAATACCTTGGTATCTCAAGGTATTGAGATACCTTACCCGGATACCTTACCCTCTAACTAACTAGCTATCTATCTATCCATCTATATATATATATATATATACCTATATACATAACATCAATATATATATATATATATATATATATAAAACTTAGTATTAGGCTACCTCAATACCTTACCTTACCTCACTACCTTGGTATCTCAAGGTATTGAGATACCTAACCTACTCCCCCCTCTAACACTAACTACTAGATAACTATCTATAAATACATATACCTAGCTATATAACTAAGCATATATATATATATATATATATATATATATATATATATATATATATATATATATATATATATAACACCTATGCATACATACCAACATATCTCTATATATATATCCACACATACACATACACATACACATATACATATATCCACACATATCATATATATGTATATCTACACTAATAACTATGTATCTATCTATCTATATATACATAAATACATCTATATATATATACACTCATACACATATAAAAAAAAGGGGGAGGGATAAACAAGCTCACGCGCGTGCACGGCTGAAACGCGCTCGTGCTCGCGCTCACGCTGCTCGAAGCTGCGTGCTACTGCCGCGGCACGCTGCTGCGCCTGTTGCTGCCGCGGTGTGCTGCCGCTGCTGCCGCGGCGTGCTGCGCCTGCAGCTGATGCTGCTGCTGCCGCGACGTGCTGCCGCTCGAGCGAGCTGCTGCCGCGGCGCTGCCTCGCTCTGCTGGCTGCTGCAGCGGCTGTGCACTTCGCTGTCGCGGCCACACAAACGCACACACAATCACACACACATGACCACACATATATATACATATATACACACCCCAACATACATATACATATATATGTATCTACACTACTATATATAAATACACACACACACACACTCACTAATACATACACTAACACCAACACACAATCTCACACAAACACTCACTAACACACACTTACTCTCACACAAACACTCACTAACACACACTCACTCTCACACACCCTCACAAACACACTCTCACACACACTAACACACACTCTCACACATGCTCACAAACACACAACCACACACACAAATATACATATATATATATACACATATACACATACACACATACATATATATAGAAACACACACACAAACACTTATACATATACATATATATATATATATACACACAAGCACCCACACACACACACACACACACACACACACACATATATATATATATATATATATATACATACAATACATATCTATAAATATATATAGAGAGAGACACACATACACACAAACACAAAACACAACACAACTCACAAACAACACACCCAACTTACGCCCAACGACCCCCTACACGCACAAACACACATATATATATAAAATATAATCCAAGAATTCTAGCACACACTCCCTGAAGCTAACCCAACGCGCGCACAAGCCCAAAACTAAGAACCCACGCCAAAATGGTCGTTCGGTTATTTCGACGAACACAAGGTGTGCGGTTCGAAAAACCTCCTGAAATGCACACCAAACCAACTCAGAATCGGTCCAAAATTTACCCACGTATTCTAAACGATGTCTAGATCCTAGAAAAAGTGCTACCCCATCGATTCTAGGCCTGTGACAAAAACGCGCATGCACTTAGAACCGGCGACGACGAAAACCCCGAAAATGCCCGAAACACCCGTTTCTCCGTGATACGACTTTACGTGTCAGAACGGAGACACGCACTTACCCTTAAGACACCCGACAACGTCTACATAGGTCCGTCTAACCTAGGGCATCACCCAAAATTGGGCCAATTTCGGATTCCACCCAAAATTGACACAAAACCTAATGTCAAAGTCTCCAAACACAACCAAACTTGTTCCAACTTTCTCCCACGGGTAGCCTAAGGGTCTAGGATGATTCTAAACTATTAATTACACTGTATAAAAGTAATTACAAGGGGGAAAATTAGGGTTTACCTCTTGGGAGTTGGAATCCAAAGCCAAAGTCTCCAAAAAGCTCCAAATTCACCACATCAAGCTT
Organism: Iris macrosiphon; assembly: GCA_036927795.1. Taxonomy (NCBI): domain Eukaryota; kingdom Viridiplantae; phylum Streptophyta; class Magnoliopsida; order Asparagales; family Iridaceae; genus Iris; species Iris macrosiphon. Next base: position 135,096,353 of record JAYESA010000015.1, on the reverse strand, counting down.
CCAATCCAAGCCCCAACACTAAATCTAAGCTCTATCCACCTAGGTTAGGGAAAAATGTAGGGTTAGGGTTCACAACCATGGAGAATAGAAGAAGAAAGAAGAGGAAAAGGAGTACTCACTTGAAGTGGGAAGTAGAAAGGAAGAAGAAAGAAGTAGAGAGGAAGAAGAAGTAGTGAAGAAGAAGGAATGGGGAGGAGAGATGCTGTGTTTCACGGGTCTGGGAATAATAGGGCCGGCCACAACATGATATGAAGGGTTTACAAAGTGGAAAATTACCAAAATGCCCTCTCCTAACTTGGTTTTGGGTTTCGGGTTCCAAAAGCACTCAAACTAACTCCAAATCTCTCCAACTAACCCACTAAAAATATATTAAATATTCTTAAACCCAAAAATAGGTCTCACAAGGGTGTGGGTTGGGTCAAACATGGGTCCACTAGGGTCTGACATGGGTCCAGGCTAACCAAAATCCTAAAACAATCAATAGAAAAATAATACAACCACCAATTAAATATAAATATAATTAATTATAAATAATACATAATTAACTAAATTAAAATAAAAAAAATACCTGGCTCAGGAAATAGGGTGGTGACAAGCCTATCCTCCTTAGAAAATTTTGTCCTCGAAATTTAAAGTCAATCGCACTCTCTCTAGGTCAAACCCCCAACAATCACAGTCAAAAAATTCTACCTAAACAGCGTACAAGATCATGGTCCTACTGGTCGTGTTATCACAGTCTCAATCAGGGTCACTACACTATCTACCACAGAACAAAAAAAATCTAACAGGTACTAATGAAGCACACCACAAGGAATGTGTCACGACCCGCACCCAGAATTGGGGCACGAGTACGCGAGTACGTCCAGCCTACGCCACAGCATCGGCGGTAGATCGCTGTCAAGGTCTTGATACTATCTAGCCAATCTCACACAAGCATCCAATCTCCATAAGGAGGCACGGATGACACAAATAAAATGAACACATACCCAATCACAGGATTACAGCACGATAAGATAGCAAAACAAAATTAAATACAACACAAGTCTAAAGTAATAATCAAACTCAACAATATCCAAGTCTCAATAAAAATGCCGGAGACAAATCCGGTACCAAATAGTCTACTAAAAGAACTAACTAGAAGATTGGTGATTCCGGCTAGACCTCCCGGAATCACAACTAACTATCAAGCCCAAGTGCAGCTACTCACCATATGGTCCATAAAGTGTCGGACAGCGGTCCTCTAAGGCATAGTCTGGAAAAATGTTTCCAGTCAGGAAGGAGCAAAGTACAAATCTCAAATAACAGTTCCATTTAATTGATAAGGACTATAAAGTAATAAACATGTGATGCTAGCTACTGAGAAGACAGTAAAATAAATGTAATGGCAATTAAAGAGAGACAGGCAATATAAAGAGACAGGCAATAGGCAATATGATATAGTTAGTGCATGTATGAAAATAAAAAGAACAAGGAACAGTATCATATACGGGTGGTGTAGTATATGAATTTAAATAGAGAAATATAATCTATTCTAAGTGTTTGAAATAGTATTTTCAAAATGTGATCGGCTTGGGAACATGTATGATAGCTACAGGGCCTGGCTAATCATGGGTGAAGAGCATGATTAACACTTACATTGTTCTACACTGCAATAAGAGGTTATGATCACATTTCTTACTAACTACTTCCCCGCCCCCAACTAGTACTGTGGATCCAACCATGACACGTCATGATACACGAGCAAGTCTAATCTATCATGTACGATGTCTAATATATATGTCGTGTACAATGTCAAACGATAATCAAGGTAACATCTCATGACTGCAGATCCAAGCTATACTAGTCCGTGTAGCACAGTGTCAAGGATTCAGATGTAACATTTCATGATTATTAAATTTATAGAAATTATCAAGGAATTGGAAATTATCAGAGAATGTACTTGCCTTGGGTCCTTAGCTGGTATTTATGGATGTCCTGTCCCAGAATATCCCATGGGTGAACCAACAGTCCTATAGACATATCACAAAGCAAAACCACATTTGCATCAGATGCTACACTAACACAGTCTAAAAATACTGAGTTCGGGATTTCTCTAGGTATGATACTGGTCACCTAGGATCACCTAGCAGGTAGATATATAAGACACATTACCTGTTTTTAATCATTAATACCTACCATATATATATTTGCAATACAAATACGTATATACTAAATTAAATTTATACCATACATATATACCAATTAAACATACATCTTATATATATATATATATATATATACATACATACTAGTTGAACCATACGTATACTCATATATATGCAAAAGTACATTTTAGAATATACATATATATGTTGTCAACATCATTATTAAAACATACTAATATTAATTCACCAAATTAAACTTATACTATATATATATACATAAATATATACAGATATACCAATAAATACAATACTACCATATATGAGGAATACATAATACTAATATATGAATCTAGTTTGTACTAGTATATGCTTTTTATTTACTAAATATCTCATATATATAAAATAACCAATATATATATATACAATATATATATATATATATATCAATTTAATCATACATACTAGAATACGTATATATATATATATATATATATATATATATATATATATATATATATATATATATATATATATATATATATATATATATATATATATATATATATATATATATATATATATAAATCATATTTTAATATATACATGTACATATATATATACATATCATCATTAATTATACACATTAATTAATTTATCAATACATTACATTAACCATACTAATACATTAATTACATTAACATACTAATGCATTATATATATACTATACATTATGTGTTTAAATATTAAATAAATAAATGCTATACATATTCATGTATTTAAAACATTAATTAGATCAATGCTATATATATATATATATATATTAATATATACTCATACGTATATGCGTATATGTCTACACATTAATTATACATACAATACATATACATTAGCGACATATATATATATATATATATATATATATATATATATATATATATATAAAGAAGGAAAGAGGGGGAGAAGGAACTCACAGCGGGCTGGCCGGAAAATGGCCGGGCCGGAGGGGAAGCTCGGTCACCGGAGTACAGGGAGGAGGAGCTCAGGAAGTTGGGGTGTCTCGCCGGAGTCGCTGTTGGTGGTGGTGGTTGGATGATGGAGGTAGCGGGGGCCGGCTGTACACAGCAGGGGAGAGAAGTCGGGGGCCGGAGTTGGCCGGGCACAGCAGGCGGCGGGTCGGCCTCGGTGCAGTGGGCCGCCGGAGGAACTGTGGGGAGGAGCAGGGTCTCGGTTGGGCCGGGGAGCTCGACCGGAGGGAGTTGGGAGTCCGCCGGAGCAGGGAGCAAGACCGCCGGGTGGTCGGGGCTGGCTGGCTCGCCCGCAGGAGGGGATGGCGGACTGCAGCGGCCGCCGGACCGGAGGGGCAACGCCGGTCGGGGAACTGTGCAGGCTCGGTAAACAGTACTTCCAGTTTCCCCCTTTTTTCAATTTGAATACAAATGAAAAATAAAGAAGAAGGAGAAAGGAAGAAGGAGAAGGAAGAGAAGAAGAAAAGAAAAGAGAAGAAGAGGAGAAAAGAAATTTGGAAGGAAGGAGGCTACATTGGAGAGAGGAATGTGGGGGTTTGTGAGGAGGCTACCTAGGTTTTCTAGGGATTTGGGTTTGATGGGACATTAAATAAAGAGAGGGTGTGTGAATCTAATGGTGAGGATGGACCCATAGAATGAGTGGTCCAGATTTGTCAAGAGGAAAAATAATTCATGTAGGAATGAGGGTGAGGTTTAATTAAAAATTAATAGGGCTCCCTCATTGGTTTTAACAAATGGGTGTTGACACCAAAATGCCAATTTGCAAATTAGCCCCTTTAAATTTGGATATTTGCACAGACACATAAAATGACGAAAATTTGGCGGGCGATTCGGTGTCCGGTGTTTTGTAGTATCAGAGGACGCTGTATGATCGGTATGGGCTCAATTTGCAGGGCACTGGAATTAAATTGGAATTTTCAGAATTAGTTTAAATAGTATCCTCAATTTAATTAAAAATAAATGTAAGTTGTGTTCTAAAATTAATTAGGAGTACATGGAGCCAAAATCAGGTCAGGTCATCAATACCAATAATGAAGACGACTCAGAACAGAATATTATCCTAATTTGGGCTGCACGAAAATAGGTCAAGATTGTCTCCAATTTCAATTGGAACGCACAACGATACAAAATAGGGATTTATTAAATAACGTCCGCGACGATTTTTGTGCGGCTAGAAATAAGGCACAGGGAGCATAATTATGAGTTGCAAAAATAGCAGAATGGAAGGCGGGCATATCTAGGGCAAGATTGTGAAATTTGTTGGAAGATAAAAGTTAGGGTAGCACTCCAAATATCGAAGCAAAGGCAGGGCGCAATAATTAAATAAATTACGGTAATTAATAAAAATCTCCAAGAATTAAATTCTAAATAAATCAATCAAATACAGAATTCCACAATTTGGACAGGTCTTCATCTACTGGGCTTCTAGGTCAAGTCTGCTAGCTCAAATAAATGGACACTACATATAATTATATTTAATTACACATCTCACATAATTATTTAAATAAATATACTATCATGCAATTATTTAATTGTAACTACAATAATATTAAATATTATAAAAAGTCAAAAATACCCCTGTTTTCGGAACGTGGTAGTGACAAGTCTACCCTCCTTAAAAGAATTTTGTCCTCGAAATTCAAAATTCTCAAAGTAGCGTTTATTCATACACATTATCATTTTCCCTTAAAGTTTAAATTCATCATCCATGAGATTAGGTAATTATCCACAATGTCCTTTCACGATTTTTCAAAAATTCTGAAATTATTTGTATTCCTGAAAAAATCCTCGAAATAGAATCAAAGTCCCTTTTTATTAAAAGTTTCCTTGAAAGTTTTAGTTAATAATCCAATACTCAGAATTTAATATTCACTCCTCTAATTTGATTTTAATCAATGCACATATAAAATTTAAATCTCGTCCCAAATTTGAATTCAAATATTAATCCATCAAAAAATTTATTCCTCGATTTCCTCTTTCCTCAAAATACTTAACAATACGATACTTAAGGATTTCCCAAATGCAACATCCAAATATAAAATTCTAAAATTCATAACTTGCAATCAATTAAATATAAGGATAATCTCCCAAAATTTCCAAATTTTAATAACCAATTTAATCATATCATAATCTTCCTGGAATTAATAAACCACCAATTATGCCATATTAATTTCTTAACCCTCTATTTAAATCAATGGTTATCCTCGAATTTAATCATCTTGTCTCTCTTGTCAAGTCATAACTCCTTCATGAATCTTCGTCATGGTCAAACCCCAAAAATCTTTCCTATAATCATACAACATGCAACCTAAGGGAATATGTACGGTCAAGGTGTCTTTTGTCATGGCATTGCAGTCTCTGCATCAGGGTGTACTACTAACTACATTCTAACAAGAAATCATGCATACAAGCTACGATACTAAGGTATCAGTCAATCAATCAAATAGATAGGAACAGAAGGAAGGAAAGAACAGAACCTGCTAACACATTACCTGCAGTATCGGTCTCCTCGACCGTCATCGCAAATGTCCCGCCCTGCTGGGGTGGTTCCCTTCGCGGGTGCTGAGCAATATACGGTTCCACAGGTAGTCTAACTAGATCTCTATAATCTGAAGCTGCGCGCTGGCCGGGAAGATAAGGGGCTAGAAGACAATCCCTTACTCGATGTCCCGCAGCACCGCAGTGCAAACAAAGTCCTAGCCTCGTTCTACAGCTCTCCCAAAGGTTACCTGGCTTCTTACAGAAATGACAAGTCTGTTGTGTCTCTCTTGGAGGCTGTTGCTGATTCTGCTGAACACGGACTGGTGTCTGGTACCGTTGTTGATACTGATACGCCCATGGATGTTGTTGGATAGGAACTGGTGCTAGGCACTGCGGTGGATGCTGAAATATCCATGGTTGTTGCTGAATATGAAATGGTACTTGGTACTGCTGTTGGTACTGAATACGGGGGTGCTTGGCTGGTCCTGTGCTACCATTCGTATCTTCAAAAGTATTGTGACTCCTCTTAGGCCTGAGATCCAGATCCTCTTCTGCAATCTGGGCATCCATCAAGATAGCCTCAAAGGTAGCGGCACGACGACCAGAAGTGCGTGACCGAATCTCTCTCGTCAGCCCCTTTCTAAATTTTTGGGCTCGATCTCCTGGGTCCCGAATCATAGACGATGCAAAACGGCTCAATCTACAGAATTCTGCAGCATACTCGTCGACCGACATGTTTTCTTGAACCAAGTCATGAAACTGACTTTCCAAGGTTCCCAATGCCACATCGGGAAAGAACTTCTCCTTGAAGAGTTCCTTGAAGGTCTCCCAAGTAAGTCCTTGTGCAGTAATTCTCGGCTCCGTGCGATACCACGTGAGTGCGATATCGAACATCTGACTGCCAGCGGCTTCTATCTGCAAGTTCTCTGGAATCTGGGTCAATCGCAGGCTCCTCTCTATATCCTCTAGCCAGTCATCCGCGTAGAGTATCCCTTCGGTGCCTTTAAACTCTCGAGGCATCATCATTTTGAAATCTACTATAGTGCCTGATCTTTGCTGCTGGCCAGGAAACTGCTGGTACTGTGCTACTTTCTCCAAAGCTTGGAGAGTCACCTGATGAGCATTCTCCATGTTTCCTCTCATCAGCTCGGTTTGTGCCTGGTGCGCTTCTGCTTGCACCCTCTGAGCCTCAGCTTGAACTCGCTGAGCATCTGCCATCACTCTCTGGGCATCTACCATGCCCTGGATCAAGGTAAACATCTGCGTTCCGTCAATGGGCAAACCTCCGGGAAGCGGAGTCGGTGGAGGAGGAAGGTTATCCGTCACAGCTGCGACAATCTTCTGAACAGGTGGGGGAGGAGGATCCCCGAAAAGTGCAGACACTCTTACGTGTACCGGAGATGTAGGAGGAACTACTACTGTCTGTCCCTCAGGTGGAGAGGTGGCAGACCCCTCTAAAGCTGATGTTCCCGCTCTCATAGACCGTGTCTGCGGCGACATCCTGAAGACAGATCCCAAAGAATCAATTAAGGCAAAATGCGATATCATCAAGGAAGGACAGTAAAGTTCTAAAGAAGCAACATTCAAGGTAAAAGATTGGAAATAAATATTCCTAGTTGTGATTGCACAGGTCAAAGATGCATCCAAGGTTGATACCTCTATCCCTCTAAGTACCACAGTTCTATCACAAGCACACTCACTGCTAGCTTCCTTACCTACTGCAATCGCTGATACTAGTTATCCTTATCACTCAAGTGCATAACAATTGCAACACACCATACTAAGTACTGCTCTTTCTAATACAACCCTAGATGGACGCCCAAGTCAGTTGGCAGTGAGATCTCAATCATGCTCAAGCCAACAGATCCTTACACATGCATCTCATCTACTTATATACTAATATATCTCTCCCACTATAAAATCTTATCCTCAAATAAAATTCCTCAAAATAACTCCTCGAATAAATTTTAAAGTAAAAATGCATACACTTTCCTCAAGGTTAATTATTTAAATACTGAAATGAAAACTTAATCACTAAAAATCTTTACAGTTGTGTCTATGTTCATTAAATCGAATCTGAATCCTCAAAATTTTAATAACAATATTTCAACTCCTCAAAATTTTTTTTTTGCAATTCATTGAAATCTTCAAATTATAATTTAAGTCCATATCATGTAGTCCAATAGCCCTAGTGTTATCTTTCTCACTGTCCTCATCGACATGCGTCATCATAAATCAGTCTGCAAAATCATCTTAATATGAAATCAACTATATGATGAAACCAAGATCCTAATTTAATACTTGATCAACAATCAACAATTGAGAATGGACAGAACAAGGGAATGATTTTAAATTGGAAATTTTAACAAGATTCCCAGGGGTCATCCCAGGAATCTCTCAAGGAATTGTGATTGAGTATTCGCTCTCGCCCTAGTATCCTATGTCCTAGATCCTATTGCAGGCACGCAATAGTGTAACAAAGATGCCACACTACTACGACATCGCACAACTCGCGAAGTCTGACCTGCATGGGCCACCACTAAAAATGTGTCACGACCCGCACCCGGAATTGGGGCACGAGTACGCGAGTACGTCCAGCCTACGCCGCAGCATCGGCGGTAGAACGCTGTCAAGGTCTTGATACTATCTAGCCAATCTCACACAAGCATCCAATCTCCATAAGGAGGCACGGATGACACAAATAAAATGAACACATACTCAATCACAGGATTACAGCACGATAAGATAGCGAAACAAAATTAAATACAACACAAGTCTAAAGTAATAATAAACTCAACAATATCCAAGTCTCAATAAAAATGTCGGAGACAAATTCGGTACCAAATAGTCTACTAAAAGAACTAACTAGAAGATTGGTGATTCTGGCTAGACCTCCAGGAATCACAACTAACTATCAAGCCCAAGTGCAGCTACTCACCATATGGTCCATAAAGTGTCGGACATCGGTCCTCTAAGGCATAGTCTGGAAAAATATTTCCAGTCAGGAAGGAGCAAAGTACAAATCTCAAATAACATTTCCATTTAATTGATAAGGACTATAAAATAATAAACATGTGATGCTAGCTATTGAGAAGACAGTGAAATAAATGTAATGGCAATTAAAGAGAGACAGGCAATATAAAGAGACAGGCAATAGGCAATATGATATAGTCAGTGCATGTATGAAAATGAAAAGAACAAGGAACAGTATCATATACGGGTGGTGTAGTATATGAATTTAAATAGAGAAATGTAATCTATTCTAAGTGTTTGAAATAGTATTTTCAAAATGTGATCGGCTTGGGAACATGTATGATAGCTACAGGGCCTGGCTTGGGAACATGTATGATAGCTACAGCGGTAGCAGCTGCCTGAATATGAGCTGGACGAGAGGTAGCAGACCTCTCGGTGGCAACTGCTGGAACGGTACGATAGGATCGTGTCTTCGGAGGCATCCTGAACACAGATCAAAAGAAGTCAATACGGCGTAAGATACGATATCATCAAAGAAGGACAGTAATATTTCAAAAGAAGCAATTTCAGAATAATTAGATTAGAATTGTTCCTAGTCGTGATTGAGTACACTCTCATCCTAGATCCTAGATCCTATAGCAGGCTCACAGCAGTACAACTAAATTGTTGTACCACCACGATATCACACTCATTACGAATCGAGACCTGCATGGGGCCGCCACCAAAAACATGTCATGACCCGCACCCGAAAAATTGGGCATGAGTCGTGGGTACGTCCAGCCTACGCCACGGCATCGACGGTAGAACGCTGTCAAGGTCAACTATCTAGATAATAATCTCACGCAATCAATATATAAACCTGTCAAGATCTCAACTCCAAACGGAGGAGCAATATCATAATAATAATCACAATGTACTCAATCACGAATCTAAGCACGATAAGATAACACAGAAATCTAACAACTATAAAGTCTAACCAACAACAACTACTAAAACAACCACAACATCAATAATAATAATACATCCAAAATCATATACAACACAAGGTCTCAATCCAAAATCGAAGACAAATCCGGTGCTAAAAGCTAATAAAAACAATAACAAGGTCTTAGTAATCCTCGCTACCAACCCGGAAATTACTCCTAAACTAGAGGGTCCCTGTCTGCACCATCGACAAGCTCAGGTCCATAAAACGTTGGACACCACTCCTCCGGATACTCTGGAAAAATATGTCCAGTCAGGACTGGAGCAAGTATATCTCTAACAGCAGTTCCATTTAAATGATAAAAACTATAAAACAGTTACAGCAAGTAGCAAGGTAAAGAAAATAAAGTATGGAATAAGGAAATATACATATCACTGGTGCATAAAGGTAAAGATGCATGAATATCAGAAGCAAGATAGTAATAACTGCAAGATACAAGAAATCTCAGCTAAGATCAAGTCCGTGCACATGAACGTGTAGTGAGTCCAGCATGAAATACATATAAAGAGTCAAGTCCAGAAATATATAAGTGAGACCACCAAGAAATGCAAGAGAGTCCAGACTATAAAGAATGAACTCGGTGACTTTGAAATAGTTGTTTTGATATGTAAACAGCTAGGGGTAAGTACGGCTCACAGCACACTGGGTGTGCGGCTGCTATCATTCTAGATTAGACCATAGGGAGTGATTCCTGATGATTCCAGATGAGAATATTTACATGTCTACTCGAGTATTTCTCTGCCCCGACTAATACAAGTGAATCCAAGACCCGATACGTAAATCAAGTATGAGTCCAGCCTGAAACATGAGTGATGCCTGTAGTGATGCCTGTAGGTGATGCCAGTAGTAATTCCAGAATAGAGGCCAGAAACATGAAAAATACGTGTCGTAAGTAAATGAATCCAGAAATACCAGTCAGTGTCCCGTGTTGTGCCAGAATAATTAGATGATACTATACTAGAAGCTGGATCATAATAATCATCAGATAATGAAAACTATCAGAGAATGTACTCGCCTGACGTCCTGAGCAACTGGCGATCCGAACTGGTGTCACAAGAACCTATTGCGAAATACAATGTTAAACAGGTTTCTAATGAGTTAAATAGATATAAAATAACTAAAAATAGGCTTCTAGGGTCGTTCTAGGTCAAACGGGTCAAACTGGTAAAATCTGGGTCAAAAAGTCAATCGGGTCCAAAAAGTCAATCCTGGGTCAAAACTAGGTCAAAAGTTGACTTTGGTGGTCAACCGGGTAAACTACGGTAAACTCTAGGTCAAACTAGGGTGCCCCTGAAATTCTAGGCCAAAACTAGGTCATTAAGCTAATAAACCCTCAAACTCGCCTCCTTGAGATACCGGGATACCCTCGGTATCTGATACCTCACCCTACGCTATACGCCCCGTCTAAACCCGCTAAAACCTATGCTAGCACGCGTAAATATATATAACTATATATATAAAAGCAAGTCTAACCTCAAACCTAGGCTAAAACTCAATATCTTGCCCCGATGCTCAATACCTTGAGTATCTCAAGGTATTGAGATACTCAAGCCTTACCCCTCACTAACACTAGCTAACTAACTATTTATCTATATATATACACTACCATATACTAATATATATATTTATAACAAATATCTAACTATATAACTATATATATAAATAAATATATATATATATATATAAATATATATATATATATATATATATATATATATATATATATATATATATATATATAACCTAGTGTATAGGTAAACACCTCAATACCTTACCCCGATACCCAACTAATCTTAATACCTTGGTATCTCAAGGTATTGAGATACCTTACCCGGATACCTTACCCACTAACTAACTAGCTATCTATCTATCTATATATATACCTATATACATAACATCAATATATATATATATATATATATATATATATATATATATATATATATATATATATATATATATATATATATATATATATATATAACTTAGTATTAGGCTACCTCAATACCTTACCTTACCTTATCTTACCTCACTACCTTGGTATCTCAAGGTATTGAGATACCTAACCTACTCCCCCCCTCTAACACTAACTACTAGATAACTATCTATAAATACATATACCTAGCTATATATATATCTACATATCTCTATATATATATCCACACATACACATACACATATACATATATCCACACATATCATATATATGTATATCTATACTAATAACTATGTATCTATCTATCTATCTATCTATATATACATATATATATATATCTATATATATATATATATAACTCATACACATATGAAAAAAAGGGGGGAGGGATAAACAAGCTCTCACGCGCGCACGGCTGAAACTCGCTCGTGCTCGCGCTGCTCGAAGCTGCTGCTGCCGCGGCATACTGCTGCGCCTGCAGCTGCTGCTGCTGTTGCCGCGGCGTGCTATGCCTGCAGCTGATGTTGCTGCTGCCGCGATGTGCTGCCGCTCGAGCGAGCTGCTGCCGCGGCGCTGCCTCGCTTTGCTGGCTGCTGCAGCGGCTGTGCGCTTCGCTGCCGCGACCACACACACACAAACGCACACACAATCACACACACACGACTACACATATATATACATATATACACACACCAACATACATATACATATATATGTATCTACACTACTATATATAAATACACACACACACTCACTATACATACACTAACACCAACACACACTCTTACACAAACACTCACTAACACACAATTACTCTCACACAAACACTCACTAACACACACTCACTCTCACACACCCTCACACATACACTCTCACACACACTCTCACACATGCTCACAAACATACAACCACACACACAAATATATATATATATACACATACACACATACATATATATAGAAACACACACACAAACACTCATACATATACATATATATATATATATACACACAAGCACCCACACTAATACACAAACCCCTACACAAATATATCTATACACACACACACACACACACACACACACACACACATATATATATATATATATATATATATATATATATATATATATATATATATATATATATATATATATATATATATATATATATATATACAACACATATCTATAAATATATATATAGAGAGACACACATACACACAAACACAAAACACAACACAACTCACAAATAACACACCCAACTCATGCCCAACGACCCCCTACACGCACAAACACACATATATATACAAAATATAACCCGAGAATTCTAGCACATACTCCCTGAAGCTAACCCAACGTGCGCACAAGCCCAAAACTAAGAACCCACGCCGAAATGGCCGTTCGGTCATTTTGACGAACACACAGTGTGCGGTTCAAAAAACCTCCTGAAACGCACACCAAACCAACTCGGAATCGGCCCAAAATTTACCCACGTGTTTTAAACAATGTCTAGATCCTAGAAAAATGCTACCCCGTCGATTCTAGGCCCGTGGCGAAAACGCGCACGCACTTAGAACCGGCGACGACGAAAACCCCAAAAACGTCCAAAACGCCCGTTTCTTCGCGACACGACTTCACGTGTCCAAACGGAGACACGCACTTACCCTCAAGACACCCAACAACGTCTATCTAGGTCCGTCTAACCTAGGATATCATCCAAAATTGGACCAATTTCGGATTCCATCCGAAATTGACACAAAACCTAATGTCAATGTCTCCAAACACAACCAAACTTGTTCCAACTTCCTCCCACGGGTAGCCTAAGGGTCTAGGAAGGTTCTAAACTATTAATTATACTATATAAGAGTAATTACAAGGGAGAAAATCAGGGTTTACATCTTGGGAGTTGGAATCCCAAGCCAAGGTCTCCAAAAAGCTCCAAATCCACCACACCAAGCTTCCAAGCTTCCAATCCAAGCCCCAACACCAAATCTAACCTCTACCCACCTAGGTTAGGAAAAAATGTAGGGTTAGGGTTCACAACCATGGAGAATAGAAGAAGAAAGAAGAGGAAAAGGAATACTCACTTGAAGTGGGAAGTAGAAAGGAAGAAGAAAGAAGTAGAGAGGAAGAAGAAGTAGTGAAGAAGAAGTAAAGAAGAAGGAATGGGGAGGGGAGCTGCTGTGTTTCACGGGTCTGGGAACAATAGGGCCGGCCACAACATGATATGAAGGGTTTACAAAGTGGAAAATTACCAAAATGCCCTCCCCTAATTTGGTTTTGGGTTTCGGGTTCCAAAAGCACTCAAACTAACTCCAAATCTCTCTAACTAACCCACTAAAAATATAATAAATATTCTAAAATCCAAAAATAGGTCTCACAAGGGTGTGGGTTGGATCAGACATAGGTCCACTAGGGTCTAACATGGGTCCAGACTAGCCAAAACCCTAAAATAATCAATAAAAAAATATAATACAACCACCAATTAAATATAAATATAATTAATTATAAATGATACATAATTCACTAAATTAAAATAAAAAAATATCCGGCTCAGAAAATGGGATGGTGACATGGTCTGTTGGTTACAATGGGGGCTCCCATGGGGATGGGTACGGTTTGAATCCCCCTTGAAAACTTATTTCCTATCCCAGTGGAAAAGATATATAAAAAATAAAAATAAAAATAAAAATAAAAATAAAAATAAAAATAAAAATAAAAATAAAAATAAAAATAAAAATAAGCATATTAATTAACTTTGGGGTTCCGTGGATTCAGGTCTTATATGGTTTCTATAATTAATTAAGTGGTTTTATATCAAATCAAAAAAAAATTAATTAAGGGATTTTACATCAAATAAAATATATTAGGCCTTCATATTTTAAATGGGTTTCTAAATAAAATACTTTGGACTAGTTTTTTTTAACATTTAGCATATTGAGTATGTATCATAATATAAAATATAGTTAGGCTATAAGCATTATATATATATATATATATATATATATATATATATATATATATATATATATATATATATATATATATATATATATATATATGACTGGGCCTGGATTAGGAATGGGTTATAAAAATGACGGAAAATGTTTTGGGCCTTATTAGGTAAACCAAAATAAAGCAAGTTTTAATGATAGTTAATATATTATGTTTTCTAGAATAAATAAAGTTTGGGCCACTTTAAGAATTAGAAATTATATTTATGGGCTTAATTAAATTAAGAATAAATGAATGATAATAGGCTTAGTATTTTGGGCCTATAAAAGTTTAATAAATGATATTGATTTTAGCCTTTAAATGAATAAGTAGAGAAGTTAATACGTTTTGGAGATTGAATATTGGGTTTTATCTTTTGGACCAAAGACTCTTTAGAGACTTTTAGAACCAAGTAGGAATTTTATGATATGTGTCAGAATCTTATAATAGAATTTTGTATTATTGAATAGGTTGGACTAGGAGCAATCTTTAAAACTTTGACCTAAGGCAAGTACATCTTACTTATGTTTCTCAATACTTATAAATGTCACGACCCGCACCCGGATATTCGGGTACGAGTACGTGGTTACGTCCGCAGCATCGACGTAGAACATTGTCTGGGTCATTTCTAACTATCTAATATCTCAATAATATAATATGGTACCTGAAACTAAGTCCTCCTGGTCTATAGGAGTATCCTCTATAGGTACGCTATCCTGCTGCCCGTAGAATGTGGGATACTGCTCTAAAAGCCAGTCATCTGAAAAAAAAAATCCAGTCAGGATTGGAGCGAAGTACATACCTCTGAAAGCAGTTTCAATAACATAATCGAGCATATAAAATAGATAATAGAAATGAAATACAAGATTACTAAACATATAAATAAATGAACAATAGATATACATGTAATGTACGAGAATATAGATCAACAATATAAATATCAACAACATAATAAAATAATTGTAAACTAACTAATGTGCCTCAGAATACAAGTTCATTATGTGATAGATTTAGGTGAACAAGATCAGGTAAGACGATTATAAGTGAGGTATGTAACCAGAATGTACACAATATAACGATGGGGCTTTGATCACATAATCAACTCCTACTCTTCCATCCCCAACTAATACTAATGGATCCAATCACGACACATTACGAACATGAATATGACCACTGAACACTAGCAGTGGGTGTACACGAATAAGCATACTGAACACGAGCAGTGTGTGAACACGAATAGAAATCAATACCTAATATACATGATAAAATACATGTACATGAGTACCCACTGAACATGGTAGGGGATAACATCTCCTGACGGGATCCATGTAGTTCAAGTCCGTGAAATCACTATGTCGGAATCAAGTATACAATTCTAGAATATGCATATATATACTATTATGAATTAAAAACTATCAGAGAAATATACTCGCCTGAAGTCCTGAGCAAGGTGTATCTCTCGATGCCCAAGCTGTTGTCACACAAACCTATATATGGTATATTGCATCAATAATAGGTTTAAGAATAAAAATAAGTTAATATGATGCAATTCTAGGTCAATAGGCCATTTCTAAGTCAAACCAATTAAATCTAGGGTGCAAACACTACAACACTAAGTCAATACATTATGAAACTAAACTATACAAGCCAATCTAAGATACTAAAAGACACTCAAAAAGCCGTATCCTAAGATACGTAAGTTTAATTATATGAAAATAGTATTTTGGATATATATACAAGTCAATAACTATAATACTATAATAAATCAATAAAAACATGATACTTTGGCCTTGTACCAATACGTATCATACCTATCTCGATACCCAAACTCAATACCTTGGGTATCGACCCAATACCTTGGTATTACCTTGGTATCCCGAGGTAATCCAAAACTCTAACATATAGCTAATACACAAATATAAAACCCCAACTAAAATACTAACTATAATGTATCTAAACTACTAATATACCCACACCAATATATATATATATCTATCTACTAAAACCAACAACTCATAACTACATGTATACATACATACTCAAATGGCTAACTATATATATATATACCAAGTATCACACTAACTATCTAATATACATTACCTATTAGCAATATATACTAGACTAACTATATTAATATATCTACTACTAACATAAACAACTAATTCATGTAATACCCACTAACCACTATTACAACTAGTATACATAGCTATATATATACTAACTACACCATATAACTACTAACTAAAACCAAGTTAAACCAAAATCAATTAAACAAAACCCAACTAACACTATACTGATACCTGAATACTGCTACTAACTCACTGAATCAATAAAACTAAAACTGTGCTCAATGCACAGTGAACTGATACATGAAACTGATACTGTGTATTGAGAAACTACAGAGTGGACTTAAGAACCCAATACCTACTAATATACAGTGCTCCCCTAGCTGTTGTGCAGCTCTAAAAATCTGCTACACTCTCTTTTCAGTCACTGCCCGATACAGCTGCACAGTACTTCACCCTGTGCTGCCATTGTTGTGCTCCCCGAGTTGCTAGATTGAACTGAAGGGCTGACTCCCTGAGCTGCTCACAGAAACTACACTGTGCTGCTAGTAGGTCTCTGTCCAAGCTGTTGACCAACTGCACACAATGTTGTATATAGAACTGCACAGTCCTGATCGAGCACTCCTCCTCACACACACACACATACACACACACAAATACAAACACTTATAGCACAAACACTTATACACATCTATGTACACTTCTATATATATCGATATAGATATCCATATATATACATATATACATATAAACACACACACACATAAATAACTAGCTATATGTCACGACCCGATTTCGTAGAATCGTTGAGGCATCCCCCGAATCGTGACCGTCGTGCGGGCCTGGGGTTGCGCCTGCACAAGGCTTTAATGATTTGCATAGAAGCACATATTCAGAGTACGCAGATAAATTGAAACACGGATTTGAAACATGGAAAAGTTCTCTTTTATTGATAATGAACATCTATTACAAACTCTTGAACGAGTCAGCTAATATGCCGTACGGACTTACAAAAGTGTTGACTCAAAATGAGATAGCAGTCCTGTATATTACATCCCTTTACTAAACTTCAAAATGTATAGACCTCCAGGCGGGAGGACAGCTTTGCCACTGAGCTGCAGTTGTGTATGAAGAGTTGCAAGCTCCTGTCTTCAAAATGCTTCAAAGGGGTGCGATGAAGATGCGCCAACAGCTGGACTGGATTGGGAAGACGACTTCGGCTCCTCGCTCGGTTCGCCTTTGGTGCGGAGAACCTGTTTCAATGAGGGTCAGCATGTCAAAACATACTGGTGAAGGTGAGCTAACCGAACTATACCAATCAACACGTTGTTTTAAGGAAGCATGCATATTTGGTGAGTTTCTATCTTGCCTTAGTTTATTTACAAGTAAGCAGCATATTGAATTTACTGAAATAAACTTGCCACTGTTTGGTGGATTTTACCTGTCCGTCTGAATTACCTGCACAATACTTACCATGCCTTCCCTGCCACGAAGACACAAGTTAGTTTGCAACAGGTTTAAATATACATAAGGATCACTGGCATGATGCCACGAAGGGACGGATTATAGTCTCATGACACAAATGATATACAACGCAGGTGGCGAGCCCCGCTGCATAACACTTTGCCCCATAACATATGACTATACATACGTTCCGTCCGGATCGGATCGGTCCCAGCGCCCCGACGATCGTCCGTGGAACTCATAACATACCTTATGCACAAGTTATCCGTGATCAAACAACATTTATAACAGTTCCATAGCATAACGATTTTGCATAGTCTTCCTGATATTTTATTTCATAACAAGCATATTCCATACTTAGCATAATTCATAGAACAGTTATA
This sequence comes from Iris macrosiphon, assembly GCA_036927795.1. Classification (NCBI taxonomy): domain Eukaryota; kingdom Viridiplantae; phylum Streptophyta; class Magnoliopsida; order Asparagales; family Iridaceae; genus Iris; species Iris macrosiphon. The sequence goes on along the minus strand of JAYESA010000015.1, from coordinate 135,077,901 downwards.
AACGAACTAGCATACAGTATGAAAACCGTTCATAAGTTTAGTTGACAAGCAATATTTCCAAGTCCATTCCCTTTTTATCTTGATCTCTTTTATTATTACTTGGTATCGTTTGATCGGGGCAAAGAAGAATGCAAGATTTTAGGGTGTGAAGCTTGGAAGTAGGGCTAGCTAATCGGGTTGGTAGCCACTCACTTAGATTGTTGGGAGGAAGAAGGAAAGAGGTGCTTCACGACTCTGCTCGTAAGCCGCCTACTGCTCGTTCACCTGCATCACGAACAGCTCGATCAATACTTCTTCCACTCTTTTCAATCTCAAAATTGAAGTGCAGTTTAATGAACAAAAATAATAAAACTCATCGAAACCATTCAAGAAAAACAAGCAAATCCCAAAACCAACTCTAAGCACGAAAGCAACAAGCGACATAGAAAACCGAGGCAATAAAAGATAGCAGCGAAGAGGTCCCTCCTGACTCTGCCGCTAAATCGATCCCAGGGGCACGGTCCACAGAATATGGGAATCGATTCTGAAGAAACAAATCCATAACGAGGACGAGTTCTTATTTCAATCTATCCCGATCGAACGATACCATCTTGTGTTTCTTAGCCACGCTCTCCGCACCGGGAGAACGGGGCGCTACACTATATATATGTCTAGATATATATACTCACATATACTTAAACATACACATAAATATACATATTAACACAAATATACATATATATATACAACCACATATATATATATATATATACACACACACACATATGCAAACATAGAATTAAGAGCAAAATACCAAACACGTGGAGTGCACCGCACCCGTATCACACTAATTCTATGATACGCTTGCGATACGGCTCCAACACACAACCAAACGCATCCCGGAGGACACGAGAAAGTCTAATACACTAAATATGAGCAATACATATAGTAATTAGATCATCTACGTATCTGTGTCATAATGTGATATGCACAAGTCCCCGTGTCAGAGAAACCCCCCAAAATTAACCCGTTTTGTCAAATTGACGAGATACGGCCTACACGTACCCAATTGTAGACACGATACTAGTCACAAACAATAAATCATATGTCAATTTGATCTATTAGACCAATTGACAAGTACCACATGTTCCAATCTCGGAATTCTCCCAAAATTGATACCAAAATGCACATAACTTCCACCGTAGGTCTCCGATGAACCTAAAACTAATTCCTATGGATAGCCTATGCATATAGATTTGTTTCTCATGATTAAATCTCAAATTTAGAGTCTACTAAAAGGAGAAAAAGTAAAATATACCTATTGGAAGATGGATTCCCAAAGAAAAGTTTTCAAATAGAAAGTAGTTCCTTTCTTTGTAGATCTTGGCCTCCTCCTTCTTGCTCCTTACTTCCTTCTCGTAGATCCTTGATGTAGAAGCCTCCAATAAAGAATAGGAAAGGAATTTGTAAAGAATTTGGTGGAAGAATGAAGAGGAAATAAAGAAAATTGGAAGAGGGAAAACTAGATCTAATGGAATTGGGAATTAAAATGAAATAAGGCACTCTCTCTTCTCCCTCTATGGCCGGCCAATACCCCTTCTCCCAGCAAGTATGAAATATCCAAATTACCCCTTGGAGCCTCTCATGAAGAAATTAATTAGGAAGGGAAGGTTCTAGTCTAATGGTTTCAGTAATTAATACAACCTCGTAATCCATGGGTCTAATTCATGGGTTCAATCTAAACACATATGAAATATTGGTTCATGCATCAAATTAAAATAGGTTAGGTCCACTACACAAGTATAAAATAAATTCACAACTAACAATCAAGAAATAATACAATAATTAATTAAGCATGCATGCACAATATTTAAATACAATACATCCTAAAATTAAAATATCGTATAAATTACCAAAGTACCCTTAAAAAAATGTGAGGGTGACAATCCTACCCACCTTAAAAAAAATTTGTCCTCGAAAGTAAGGAAGAAACTACCTACCAAAAGCAAACAATACAATGCAAGAAACAATTATACCTCACGGCTCGAACAGATATGGATATCGCTCGTGCATCTCGGCCTCTCGCTCCCAGGTACTCTCTCATGGCGAGTGATGCCTCCACGCGATGCACGCCAAAGGAATCGTCTGGTTTCTCAGCACCTTCTTTCTCCGATCCAAAATCTCAACTGGCTGCTTTGGATAGCTAAGAGTAGGCCCCACCTCTATCTCTGTGTGATCCAACACATGACTGGAATCTACCACGTACCATCTCAGCTGTGATACTTGAAACACATTGTGCACTCCCTCTAATGCAGATGGTAAGTCTAGTCTCTATGCAACTGCACCGACCCTCTCAAGAATACTGAAAGGTCCGATGAATCGCGGACTAAGCTTTCTGCCTCCACCAAAATGAATCGTGCCACGTGTTGGAGAAATCCTCAAGAAAACTAGACCGCTAGCCTAGCACGAAATACAACCTTAGAACTCTAACAAAACAAACAATCAAACATAATCAAAACAAAACAAAAACTATACCTCAAATTCCAAAGGTCTCTCGTGGCTATCGGCCCAATGCCGTTGCCTGTCCTGTGCCACTCGAAGTCTGTCCCTGACAAGTTTTACTTTCTCGGCTGCATCCACTACCATCTCGGGTTCCAATAAAAATCTCTCTCCAACATCATCCTAGGATAACAGAGTGTGGCATCTCTGTCCATACAACGCCTCGAATGGTGATATCTCAATGCTAGTTTGGTAGCTGTTATTATATAAAAACTCTACCAAGTTAAGGTGATCCTCCCAAGAACCTCCAAGATCTAAAACACAGGTGCGTAGCATGTCCTCGAGAGTCTGAATAGTCCTCTCCGACTATTCGTCAGTATGCGGGTGATATGCGGTACTGAACTTGAGTTGAGTGCCCAAACTAGCCTGCAAACTCCTCCAGAAGTGGGATGCGAAGCGACTATCCCGATCCGAGACTATGCTCACTGTAACACCGTGCAATATGATAATCTGGCGCACATACATCTCCGCGAGCTTCTTCGTAGATGTACCCACTTTAAATGGCAGAAAGTGTGATGATTTGGTCAACCTGTCCACGATGACCCAAATCACATCTTTACCTCCTGGAGAATGCAGAAATCCTGATACAAAATCTATGGTCACATGTTTCTATTTTTACTCCAGAATGGGTAAAGGCTGAAGCAATCCACATGGCCTCTGTCTCTCCGCCTTTACCTGCTGGCAAACTAAGCATCTGGACACGAAGCTAGCTACCTCCCACTTCATGCCATACTACCATACATGCTTCCTCATCTCTCTATACATCTTATTAGCACCTAGATACATAGAGTACTGAGAACGATGCGCCTCCTTGAGAATCTCCTCGCTCAATGCTCCTTTCGGTACACATAATCTGGTATCGTGCCGCAATGATCGATCATTTGCGACGTTGAAGTCCTCTGCCAACCCAATCTGGACCTGTTCTTTGATGCTCCTCAGATACTTATCTTTATACTGTCTGGTTCTGACCAGGTCCATCAGCTCTGACTGTACCTAAAGTTCTCACATCTGTGCTGTGACTCCAGTAACTAGTACCTCAATGCCCAAACTGTCAAGATTTGTCAATAAATGTCTGTCTCTCGTCAAGCACATAGCCACGGGATACCTGCTCAAAGCATCCATGACTACGTTGGCCTTTTTTGGATGGTACTGTAAGGAAATATCGAAGTCTTTCATCAGCTCCAACCATCGCCGCTGTCTCATGTTGATCTCTTTTTGGGTAAACACATACTTCAAGCTCTTATGGTCTGTGATGATTTCCACTCTCTCTCCATAAAAGTAGTATTTCCATAATTTGAGAGAAAAGATAACTGCTGCTAACTCCAAGTTATGGGTAGGGTAGTTCTTCTCATGCGGACGTAATTGCTTGGAAGCTTAGGCAATCACCTTCCCGTGATGCTGCAACACACAACCTAAACCCTTTCCTGATGCATCACTGTAAATAAAAAATTCTCCTGCTCCTGATAGCAATTGAAGTTGTAGTCAACCTCCTCTTCAGCTCCTCAAAGGCTGACTGACAATCCTCAGTCCAGACGAATTCTATGTCCTTCCTGGTTAGTCTAGTCATCAGCTCAGCAAGTCTAAAAAAGTCCTAAATAAACCTCCGATAGTAGCTCGCCAATCCAAGGAAACTCCTGATCTCTTCTACTGAACTCGGGGTAGACCACGATTCAATTGCCGAAATCTTCTTCGGGTCCACTGAGATTCCATCTCCTATAATAACATGCACAAAGAATTCAACCTTGTCAAGGAAGAACTCATACTTTGCTAGCTTGCCATACAGCTTCTCCTTCCTGAGGGTCTTCAGAACTATTCTCAAGTGTTTCACATGCTCCTCTGGGGTCTTCAAATATATCAGAATATCATCAATGAAGACTACAACAAACTAGTCCAGGTACGGATGAAATACCTTGTTCATCTGGTTTATGAATACTGTCGGGGCATTGGTCAACCCAACGGCATCACTAAGAACTCGAACTTCCCATAACGAGTCCTGAAAGCTGTCTTCGGAATGTTTTCCTTCTTCACTTTCACCTGGTGGTTTCCTGACCTCAAGCCTATCTTTGAGAATATCTTTGCTCCGCTCAACTGGTCAAACAAATCATCAATCCGTGGCAATGGATATTTGTTCTTGATAGTGAGGTTGTTAAGTGCCCTGTAGTCGATACACATACATACCGACCTATCCTTCTTTGGTAGAAAAAGTACTGGAGCACCCCATGGTGATGAACTGGAACAGATAAAGCCCTTGTCTTGTAACTCATCCACCTGCTTCTTTAACTCCGCCAATTCGCTGTTGTTTACTCTATAGACGTGCTGAGATATTGGCTCTGTTCCTGGCACCAACTCTATAGGAGAATTCCACATCTATGTCCGATGGTAACCCCTACAACTTCTCTGGAAAGACATCCATGAACTCTGTAATCAAAGGATATGGCAGCTCCTATTCTTCTACCAAAGCTCCACAGAAATCACCTTCACTCTACTCTGCTCCTCGGATAAACTCAAACTCTGGCTCTCCTGGTGATTAAAATAAAACTTTTCCTCCACGATAATCAATACTAGCATGATGTCTACTCAACCAATCCATCATGAGTACTATATCGTAACTCAGAAGTGGTATTATGAGTAAACATACACTCAACTCTCGGCCTCCCAAATAAACTCTCTGGTTCTTGCAAACATTACTGACCAGGATAATGCCACCCCCGGTCATGTCTTGCAAGTCCTTGCCAATGGTTCAGACTCAAGACGATGCCTCAAAGCAAAAGATACAAATACAAAGATATGAGAAGCACAAGAATCGAACAAAACATGAGCTGGAAAGGAATCGAGATAAACTACACCTGAGATAACATCGCCAACCGGCTCCTCTTCCTCGACAGTTAAGGCAAAAGCTCGCCCCTGTCGCTGCGCACGTCTTTGCTGTTGATGCTGGGCAAACTGCTGCTACGATGGAAGAGGTCCTCTCTGCTACTGTCCTGCTGGTGGTCTAGCGGGTGCCCTCTGTGCCTGTCCTTCACCCTGAACTAGACGAGTTGGGACTTTAGGACAACCCCTCAACTGATGATCTCCCAATCCACAGAATAAGCATTGGCCTAGCCTCATCCTGCATGCATCCCATCCGTATCCTTGCTTCTTACAGAAAGTGCAAAGAACTGCTGCCTTCTGGATCTGATGCATCTGTTGTGATGGCGCTCTAGCTGGCCCGTAATACTGCTGCCTCTGATGCTGGTAAGGCCTCTGGTGCTGCTGCTAGAAGTGTGGCCTCTTCGCTCGATCTGTGTTGGTGTTGGATCCTCCTGCGTCCCTCGGCCTCTTAGAGGCAAGCTCTAAGTCATCCTCCGCTCGCTGCGCCTGTCTGAGAATCTCCTCGAAGGTGGCGGTAGGATTTCTGTTCGTGTAGGAATTGACCTCCCGATTTAGGCCCTTTATGAACTTTTTGGCTCTACCTCTAGGGTTCTGCCCCTCCACGAAGTGACCTAGTCGACAATACTCTGCCGCATACTCGTCTACTAATATACCTCCCTGGACGAGGTACTGGAACTGGATCTCTAAGGATGTAAGAGCCACATTTGGAAAAAAAATTCTCCTTGAAAACCTCTTTGAAGGCTTCCCAAGTGAGTCCTGGTACTGCGATCCTGGGGTCTGTTCAGAACCATGTCAAAGCAATGTCAAACATCATATACCCCGTTGCCTCTATCTGTAGCATCTCTGGAATCTGCACCAGTCGCAGGTTTCGCTCGATGTCCTTGATCCAATCATCCGCGTAAAGGATCCCCTCTCTGCCTCTAAAGCCCTCCGGCCCCATCCTTTTGAAGTCTAGGATGGTACCCGACCTTGGTTGCTGAGGAATAAACTAAGGTGGCACCGTTTGTGTCTGGACTGTAGTAGCTCCCTCAACTGCTGCAAGTATAATCTGGTGAGCATTTTCCATGCTCTGTTGTAGGACCTTCGACTGACGCTGCTGTGCCTCCATCATCTGCTGGAAGAGCATGAACATCTGCGTCTGATCGACTACAGGTGGTGGAGGTGAAAGATCCTCAAAAACTGTCTGCCCTGTCCTCGGTACTGGAGGTAGAGCACCTCCGAAAGCTGTTGCTGATATGCCCACCTGGACCGGTGAAGTTGACCTCCTAAAAGTAGGTACTGGACTATCGTCTGAGGGTGCTGCTCTCAAGGGTGATGAAGTGACTGATCGTGCTGTCACGACACCTGAGCGCTGGAACACGTCTTTGGCGACATCCTGAAGATAGACTGAAATAAGGAATCAATATTGAATATGATACGATATCATCAAAGAAGGACAAAACTTTATTCAAAGTAAAGTAATATTCAATAGATAAGGATTTGCAAAATTAATTTTCGAATTTTTCTAAGTGTGAATGAGTAAACTCTCAGCCGAAATCCTGTTTCCTAAAACAGATTTTGGAATTTTTCTAAGTGTGATTGAGTAAACCCAACTAACACTATACTGATACCTGAATACTGCTACTAACTCACTGAATCAATAAAACTGAAACTGTGCTCAATGCACAGTGAACTGATACGTGAAACTGATACTGTGCATTGAGAAACTGTACAGTAGACTGAAGAACTCGATACCTGCTGATACACAATGCTCCCCTAGCTGCTGTGCAGCTCTAAAAATCTAGTGCACTCTCTCTTCAGTCATTGCCCGATGCAGCTGCACAGTGCTTCACCCTTTGCTGCCATTGCTGTGCTCCCCGAGCTGCTGGATTGAACTGAAGGGCTGACTCCCTGAGCTACTCATAGAAACTGCACTATGCTGCTAGTAGGTCTCTGTTCAAGCTACTGACCAACTGTACACAATATTGTGTGCAGAACTGCACAGTGCTGCTCGAGCACTCCTCCTCACACACACACACACACACACACACACAAACAAGCACAAACACTTATACACATCTATGTACACTTCTATATATATCTATATAGATATCCACACATATACGTATATATATATATATATAAACACTCACACACACATAGATGACTAGCTATATATATATATATATATATAGATATAGATATATATATATATACTCACACATAATACTCAAACAAACACATACATATATATATTAACACAAATACACATATATATATACAAACACACACACACACACACACACATATATATATATATATAGACATATAGACATATATACACACATGCACACATAGAATTAACAGCAAAATACCAAACACATGGAATGTACCGCACCCGTATTACACTAATTTTATCATACACTTATGATTCGGCTCCAACACTCAACCAAACACATCCCGGAGGGCACGAGCAAGTTTAATACACTAAATATGAGCAATACGGATAGTAATTAGATTATCTACGTGTCCGTATCAATGTGATATGCACTAGTCCCCGTGTCGGAGAAACCCCTCCAAAATTAACCTGTTTTATCAAATTGACGAGATATAGCCTACATGTACCTAATTGTGAACACAAAACTAGTCACAAATAATCAATCATATGTCAATTTGATCTATTAGACCAATTGACAAACACCACATATGTCAATCTCAAAATTCTCCAAAAATTGACACCAAAATGCACATAACTTTCTCCGTAGATCTCCGATGAACCTAAAACTAATTCCTATGGGTAGCCTATGCATGTGAGTTGGATTCTCATAGTTAAATCTCATATTTAGAGTCTACTAGAAGGAGAAAAACTAAAATGTACCTATTAGGAGATGGATTTTCAATAAAAAGTCCCCAAATGGAAAGTAGCTCCTCTCCTTATAGATCTTGGTCTCCTCCTTCTTTCTCCTTGCTTCCTTTTTGTAGATCCTTGATGAAGAAGCCTCCAATAAAGAATAGGAAAGGAATTTGTGAAGAATTTGGTAAAGGAATGATGAGGGAATGAAGAAAATTGGAAGAGGGAAAACTAGATCTAATGGAATTGGAAATTAAAATGAAATGAGGCACTCTCTCTTCTCCCTCTATGGTCGGCCAATACCCCTTCTCCAAGCAAGTATGAAATATCCTAATTACCCCTTGGAGCCTATCATGAAAAAATTAATTAGGGAGAAAAGGTTCTAGTCTAATGGTTTCACTAATTAATACAACCTCATAATCCATGGGCCTAATTCATAGTCTCAATCTAAACTCATATAAAATATTGTTTCATGCATCTAATTAAAATAGGTTAGGTCCACTACACAAGTCTAAAATAAATCCACAACTAATAATCAATAATTAATATAATAATTAATTAATCATGCATGCACAATAAATAAATACAATACATCCTAAAATTAAAATACCCATGTCCATTATCAAACTACCCTTAAAAGAAAATATGAGGGTGACAATAAATGCTTATTTTATTCATTTCTACCCTGGTTCCATGTGATATTGTCTTCTGGTGATATTATTTCATCATGTTTATGTGAATCACAAAAATACTACGTAGATATATCGTCAACCAATATTCTCATGTTACTGTTGATAGAAATTTAGGATCTTTTGTACTCTATTGTTGATAGTCGACACACACCTCACTTATGTTCGTACGTACCGTACCTTATTTTTGATAGCGGTCATCGGATGTACCGTATTCCCAAGTCGCCACATATCAAAATGGTATTTCAATACGCACATATATCCTGATTGTGATATTCTTGTTTTATCACTATTTTTTGTGACTTCTCATGTTGCGTATTTCATGAAAGTTTACAGTGTTGCATTACCTAGTTTTATTTATTGTACTTGTTTTATAAGCTTTATTTTATATAGTAAAATATTTGTATGGTAGTTCTTTGCTCCAATTTTAACTGGATAGTTGACATATTAGGTCATAGAGATAGTATTAGATTAGTTTTAGATTCTAGAAGGTATAGAGGATTAGGATAGACACTTTGATGTATAAATATGGAGATGATATTGTAAAGTTATTAAACTAAATTTGTCTTTACAGATATGGTATGTATGATATATTAAAATTGTACTAGTGGACCGTGGTGATCGTGTGTTGTTGATCTGGGTCCTTGTTTTATGATTTTTTTTATAGTTTTTGTGATTGAGAAAAATTGATATTCATTAAAATTTGGCGATTATTAAGGTCTAGAACAACGTACTACTGTCGATGCCGTAGTGTAGGCTAGACGCATTTATGATTCATGTTAGATCAATCGAACGCGGCGGAAGTCTTTCTCCGTTGACACTATTCTGCTGAAGCGTTAGGATCCTAACGTTTCATTGGTAGGCAACCAGCAAAAAATTGCTTTCTTCATCAAGGAGAGATGACTTCCCATTCCCCGAGATCTAATTTTATCTATTATGATGCTTGAAAGATTAACAGTCAGTTTATATCATGCCTCTTTATCTTTTGGAGAGTGATAGTCATTAATTTCTCTATCAAATCTATCGAGTGGAGGAATTATGACATCCTTAATAATAGTTTTCGCTGGCATTTGTTAGGACCGTGTATAGAGCAACATTCTTGATGTCTACTAGAATAATGTGTCTACTGAAGTACCTAGAGTTTCTTCTGCTGGAAAAGTTATCCGCTACAAATGCATTTTTATTCTTCTAGAAGACCCCCTTCAAAGTTTTTGAAGTCTTCTTTTTTTACTTTGTAATACTTTGAATAGTAGAAGCATGTCTTGTCCGAACACTACTTGTTTATTTAGACTAATTTTCTTGGTTAGGTAAACTTGGTTTGAATAAAGTTCTTCTTTTCGAATTTTGTGCGTGGCTGTTGCGGTTTGTGTGACTTTAGATATTTGATCCATTTTTCTTATTGTGATTTCCTGTCTGTTGTCCTAGGAATTTGAACCGCCTCCTTTCTTTTCTTTTTAAATGGAAAGGTGAGGTGTAAGGATGACTATTATGCCCCTAAATTGTTTAAGATAGTTGGACCCTTCCCTCTTTTCTTTTTTTCCTCTACCAAAATTTTCTTCTTCCAATGACTCCCAAAAGTACTTATAGAAAGGGGACCAAAAAGTTAGACAAAGCGTCCGATTCTTCGTCGACTACCACAGAGCCTGCCGTAGTTGATCCTCTTAATGTCCTTGAAGTGGCAACTATAGTCACTCTAAAGGGGGGAAGAATAGAGTGTGTGTGACAGTAATCCAATTAAAGTAAGGCAATTGCCAACTTATAAAACTACTGTAATGAGTAAGACTAAGATAAGAGTATAAGCATAGTATTAGTAAGGTAAAGTACACAGAGTTTGAAAATCAAATGCAAACACCAAGATTTTTATACTGTTTTTTCTCGTGGAGGACTACTCTTGTCTCGAGAACTCTGCTCGAAGTTGAATCCACTATTTTTGAAATAGCGTACAATACAAGCTTTGATTTGAAGGATTGCAGACTTCTCACAGACACACGAGCTTTGATCCGAAATACTCGCCAACTTTTTATAACCACGTGCTTTGATGCGAAGAGCACGCCAACTTCTAATTTTGGAAATATTAATCAAATTTTGAAGCTAGTACAACTCGAACAAACTTCTAATCGAAGGCACACTTGGCACTAGAAGTCTATTGGAGTTATTCTTGGAAATAAGAAAGTTTAAGCTTAGGTAATAGGTGTGAAAGAGAGAAGAGGTGATTGGATGAATGAGTGATTTGGAATGGTGAAAGCTCTTCTCTATTTATAATATTTTTCTGAACCGAGTTCGGCCAGAGTTCGGATGCCCAACATTCATAATTTTAAATGTTACACACTGAACTTATGGATGACCAAGACTTTACAGGAAAATTGAATCCTGGGTGAACGAGTTTTGCCCGAGTTCGACAAAAACTTTGTCTCACTTTTGTCAGACCATTTCAGTCCGGTTTGACTAAATTTTTGGTCATTTTTGTAGACTTGTGTTTTGTGGAATTTGAGTCAGGTCGAGTGGACTAGGATGTAGGTTAAGCTTCCTAATGTGAGTATGACTAGATTTATATTAGTCCTAGACTCAAACAAAGTACAAAATACAGAATATAATGAAAGACCGAACAACTGCAGAAGGTTGAAGCTGATGTCATCTGGTAGCTGTATTCTGTAGTAGTCCATTTGTATTAAGTCAGGTTATATCTATTATCAGAATCAGGTTGACAGCAGCCACACCGTGCCAACAATCTCTCCTTTTATGATAATTGACAAACCATACAAATACAAATCTTGATACGGTAACTCTGATATGATACGAGGGATGCGAAGAAGCTTATAATACTTGTACTTGTATTGATTATTCTTCAGAGTATCGGTACCGTTGACTTTATTAGAATTTCTTTTTGTGCTTTTGTATTGAGCCTTTTGTATTCCGCTTTCTTCGCTATGTTGTAATTTTTATACTTCTCCCCCTTTATCTTTTATCGGAATTGAGTAGCTCCCCCGAAATTAATGACGAGAAGAAAATAATAGAGAGAAAATTAAATATACAATATGATATACAAATATTGAAAAAGGGAAATAACACAACGAATTAAACATGATATCAATTAACTATAATATAAGAATGTTAAGTGCTTTTCAATTAACAGACAATTTAAATTGTAATGGAAGAAACCATCTGAACTAAGCAATTTTAATAAAATTTCCATATAACTGCAATAAATTATTTACCAAATTATCAATCAATTTTACCAACTTGATTAAACAATAAGATTTAAAATGAAAGAAACTTAAATCCATAGATAATAACTCAAACCTTTTAGTTTTTAGTACATATGTCTAAAACTAAAGCTACGAAGCACTATAACTCACAATACAAAAATAAAAATCTACTATAAAAATAAAATGCATATATAGTAAAATAAAATAAAAATAAAACTAGAACTAGAACATCAATTAATGTAGTAAGAACCCCAGAAGCACATCAGCAGGCTAATGGTCATCTCCGGTCATAGCATCATCTGCTGATCAGTTTTGTCACTCCCAGTTCTCGATATATGTATTTGGAATGTATTATTTCTTACTTGCATGTTAATTATGTTGCATAGAGACTAGACCCATTCTTTGGTTTAGATTGGTTCATGGTTTATTTGTTTGGGTTGGTTTGGTCATGAGTTAAACCCATGGTCTAAACCTCAACCCTAACTATATAACTCATTCTCTCATTTTTCTCTCTTTCTTCATTTTAGGCAAGTACACCTTGCATGACATGGAAAAACCCTTATATTTTAATTCTTTTTTTTGTTTGCATTTTATTTGTCTAATATGTGTACATTATGATTTTAAGCACTTTTAATACTTGGAGTTTTTAATTTTGATGGATGAATATGAGTAGACCTACATTTGAATATTAGGATTTTCTTGGGTTCCATGAGTTTTTCTTGGATTTGATCTACTTAAACTAAGTATCTTTGGAAAATAATTATTCCATGTGGTAGAGCATTCAATTCCATACAATTTTGACTTTTGTTTCATTTGATTTAGAGTTAAAATAAAGTTTTTAGGAAAAAAAAATCTTTGGTTTTGTCACTCCCCGTTCCCGATATACGTATTTGGAACATATTAGTTTTTCTGCTTATATTATTTTTTGTTTGCATGTTAATTAGGTTGCATGTCATAGAGACTAGACCCATTCTTTGGTTCAATTAGACTCATAGTTTAGTTGTTGGGTTGGTATGGTCATGAGTGAACCCATGGTCTAAACCTCAAACCCTAGCTATATAAGTTAACTTCTTTCTCTCTCTTCCCTCATTCTCTCATTTTCCCCTTCCTTCATTTAGGCAAGTATACCTTAAAATCTCTTAATTTATTATTCTTGCTCTTTTCTTGTATTTTATTAGTCTAATATGTGTACATTATGATTCTAAACACTTTTAGTACATGGAGTTTTCGGTTTTAATTGGTAGATTTGGGTTGATCTACATTTAAAGTTTAGGGTTTTTATGGATTCCTTGAGATTTTGGTGGTTTTGATCTAATAAACATGGTATTTTAGAAAACTAGTTTTGGGAGTTGATGGAGCACTTTATTTTGAGCATTTTGGCTTTTGGTTCACTTAATTCGGGATTAAAATGAGATTTTTATGAAGAAAATAATTTTTAGGATTTTTGGAGTTTTGCCATGGCCGAACCTGCTATTTGGAGAAGATAAAATCTTCATGCGTCCAGCGAGTTATGCTGCCGAGATTCCTATACGGCACTGATCCATATGCGACCTATGTGCACGTTTCACTGTTTTGCTTGGTCTGGAAGCTTTATTGAGTTTTGGGATTCCATGTGTGATTTTAATGATTGCTAATATATGTGATCTACGTGACTATATGTTAGACCTGACTATGTGCTAGAATCCATGTGATTTGCCAATGGTTGGTAACTTGACTCAACTATTGGTATCCGTGCTAATACACTTACTACGTACTATGTGTTCCTACGTGCTAAGTGTTTCTACGTGATTATGTTACATATTTTATACCGAAGTATGCCTACGTGCTAAGCGACATGAGATGTAATAAAATTCCTCCAGGATGGACATGATAGTTGGTCAATAACCAAGCGTGGCTAGGATTCGTTTGACTATTGCATCACACTAGGGTAAATCCTAATTGAACTACAAAGTGACAAAGTTGATTCGTATCTAGCATGCCCGTACTACGGTACAACATATAAGGGGAGTAACATGTGACCATACTATATGATTCGAGCTAATCGTATGGATAACTAGTCAACTAAAATATGTAGAGCATTGGAAGGGATGGAATTCCGAGATCATGCTCAACTAGCCACCCTTAATAATTATATGGGAGTAAAGTCTGGCCACTATGGATATTGTTTAAATCATCACTAGTGGATGGCAATATCTGACTATTATATTATACTATATGTTCTATGTGATCTTAGCATGGTTGCCTTATGAGGGACCGTAGTGTATACTACTATGTGTTACGCGATAATTCATGGCTTGGCTAGACCCTGCTAGAACATGGTTCGATCTGAGGATTCCTGTTATATACATAATACCTCTGGGATAACCCAAACTCCACCTAGTAAGCCGTACAAGTGATTGGCCGATTATGTAACTGAGCTTGTTTGTGTATTGTATATGTTGTCAAATAGTCTTGGGACATGGACTATCATGGGGCGATGGTCTAACCCTTGTCCTTATTTGGTTTTAGGGTTAGATTTTTTGTCATGATAGACTATGAACCGAAACTACTAGAGAAAACTATATATTTTTGTATCTATTTCATAACCTGGTTTTATTTCTTTATTTATGCTTCCTTTGTGGTACATGCTATTTAGGGTCTAATCCTACTATTTTTTTATGGCTAGGTTTAGAGACAGCACCCGAGGATCAAGTGTACTTTTCTCTGAACAAAGACGCCCTCAGACGGATGGCCACTGAGGGAAACGAGTGGGTTTCTTCTTCCTTGCTTATTATTTATATTTTACTCATTTTAGGCGTATAGCCACAGACACTTGTTAGCCATAAATCTGGATATTTAGTTTTCTTACATGATTGTAATTAATCAGGCTACAGCCAATCATGGTCATGTACTTTTGCTACTCTGCCAGTTTTCTTATTTTTGTGCAGCTAGTTTCTAGAATATTATGGCAGGACGTTTGGGACAACTTACTTTCTTGTCATATACGTTCTATATTTACTGTTCTTACTTGACTGATTGAGATAATAGATGTGCTTTGTGACCCTAAGTGACTTGCTTGTAGTATGCACCTTTTTGTCTAGTTACAGTCGTGACTGCCATACGATGTTCTATACCTTGTACGGGAGAGCTGGCCATATCCATCTCGGTATTCCGGTACTGGGGCATGACAAGGTTTTAATGGTTGCCCATGCAGGTTTGTGTTTTCAAACTTATAGGGTGTTACAGTCATAGGAGTCTTATTCAAATCTGTCCATTTTGATATCTTGTTCATCTTCCCTCGGTACCAATGCTTGAACTGTTAAAACTGCTTGCCTCCTTGATCCTTCCCATCATGTTCTTGATATTTCTTGTCATTTTCTTTAGGGCTTCTTCAGTTGCTGGAGCAGCAGGCATGGCAGGACAGGGTTCCCCTGGAAAATAAAGGAAGGTAGCACCTGTTTAGAGTCAAATTCGAATAGAACCAGTAGTTAAACAAGCTGTCACAGTGGAACTAGAATTTGGATATGTTGAGCAACCAGCCCCTGAGATCTCCGTACCCCCAGTAGTACCAACAGTACCAGTAATACTTGATACCCTGACATTGCTGAAGATCCTCTGGGAATAATGGCTACACAGCAACACCAGGTGGCGGTACAACAGCATTAACAGTTTTAATAACAAGAGCAGAATATCTTGTTGAGTCAAGGTTTATAGACGGTTGTAGAAAGAGGCAAAAGGACTAATTTGGGGCCGTTGGTTAGATTTTGCTGACTTAACCCAAGGCACTTCGATAGCACGGAGGATGCCATTACAACAGATGCCTGGTTGCAAGATATTGAGGTTTTTCTGGTAGCAGTAAGGGTTCCGATGGATGAATAAGTTGAT
The DNA here is from genome assembly GCA_036927795.1 of Iris macrosiphon. Classification (NCBI taxonomy): domain Eukaryota; kingdom Viridiplantae; phylum Streptophyta; class Magnoliopsida; order Asparagales; family Iridaceae; genus Iris; species Iris macrosiphon. Next base: position 135,061,903 of record JAYESA010000015.1, on the reverse strand, counting down.
CAAGTTCGATTGCAGCTTCAAGACCTTGCCCGTGACTGGTGGGCATCAGTAGCTGTTGGCTTGAGGCATCCTGTCACTTGGGACAGTTTCAGGGCTCGATTCAGGGCTAAATATTTTAGATTCGTAGCACAGTATGATCTCCAATAGAGATTTATTGGTCTTAAGCAGGCCGGTAGGACTGTTGATGGATATGCAGTCGAGTTTTGTAGGCTGAGTAGATTCGCTCCGACTATGGTGGCTACGGAGTCGGATAGAGCAATGAGATTCCAACAAGAACTTTATCTGGAGATTCTACAACTAGTAGAGGCACACGACTACCAGACTTATAAAAAGTAATGATAGCAGCTCGAAGGTACGAGCTTACCATGCAGATGTTATCGGCAAGGAAAGGAGGCCCGAAGTGGTCTCATGCTCAAAGCTGAGGAGGAGGTGGAGGAGTACCTCGGACGTCAGCACCATCACCTGGTATTCGTATCCATGATTTAGTTCCATAAAGGGAGGTAGTTTCGAAGGTGACAATATCGTCTCAGCAGCAGCCGAGACAGCAACAGCGCCAGGGAGCACCGGTTGGTTGCACTTACTGTAGCAAGAGAGGCCACACTAGAGATATGTGTAGGGAAGCCAATGGGTTGTGTATGAGGTATGGCAGTCCAGATCACCGGATTACCAATTGTCTGATGATGTAGAGGCCAGGAGCGCCAGTCCAACAGTTACTAGCGCTGCCAGCACCAGGGGCAGTCCATGAGAGAGGGCCAGCAATAGCAGTGAGGCCATTAGCTCAGAGTCTGCTACCGACGCAAGCTCAGTTGCACCAACAGTAGCAGAATCAGTAGAAGGGCCAATAGAGACCACACCAATGTTTCCAAGGGAGGTAACAGCGAGGAGCCCAGCAGGACAAAGGGCAAACTTTTACTTTATCTCTGAAGGAGGCTTTGGCATCTGGCAACGTGGTGGCAGGTAACATCTCAGTCGCATCTTATCTTGCAGTACCATTATTTGATTCAAGTGTATCTCATTCATTTGTATCTGCACGATTTGCAACACATATTGGATTAGAGTTTGAGGCATTTCCAGAGATGATGAATATACTCACTGGTAATGGGCTCGTAGGAGTTATTATAATATGTATAGCATGTCAGATCATAGTGTGCGGGTGTTCACTACTAGCACGATTGATCGAATTCCTTATGGATAACTTTAACGTTATCTTAGGCATGGACTGGCTGAGAGACAGTCGTGTTGCAATAGATTACCAAAAGAGTATGGTATTATTTAGTATCTTGGGCACAAAAGGTTTTGCCTTTGACAGATCTATGGGAGACCAGCATAAACAAAGGATCGCAGCGACAGTGATAGCAAAAGAATAACTTTCTGAGATAGTCAAGGAGTTCTTAGACGTCTTCCCAGAAGAACTTCCAGGGTTACCACTAGTAAGGGACGTAGAGTTTTGCATAGATTTGATCCCTGGAGTAGGGTCAATATCTTGTAAAGTTTATCAAATGGCAGAATCAAAACTAGATAAGCTGAGTTATGGTTTGGTAGAACTCCATCTGTTAACTATTTCAATATTTTTGGTTGTAGATGCTTTATTCTTAATACCAAAGATAACTTAGGCAAGTTTGATGCTAAAGCAGATGAGGGTATCTTTATAGGATATGCTGCCAAGAGTAAAGGATATAGAGTTTTTAATAAATATTCTATAATTATTGAAGAATCAATTAACGTTACTTTTGATGAGTTAAATTTTCAAGCATACATGACGATGATGATGAAGACGTAATCATTAAAGCACCAGTAGAGATGACACCCAGTACCAGCTACCTGAAAAGTCTGCCAAAAAAATAAGATTTATGACTGATTATCTAGAAAATCTAGTAATAGGTGATATAAAAAAAGGTGTAAGTAGTCGCTCATCTACTAGAGATATAACTGCTAGTGTAGCATTCATTTCACAAGTAGAACCTAAAAATGTAGAAGAAGCTTTTTAAGATAAATTTTAAATTTCTACTATGCAAGAGGAATTGAACCAATTTGAATGGAATCAAGTTTGGGAACTTGTTCCCATTCCTAGTGAACAGATGGTCATTGGTAATAGATATATATTTGTCATGCCTCAGATCCAAAATACTAGAGAGCGGGGGAATGACTCAGCCAACCGTACCTTACAGAATACCAAAGTAACCCACAATGTGTTAAGGATGTCTAGCGACGAGGGGATGCATACTACAATCAAGTCTCCTAGGATCAAGAACTTCTATATCTCAATCATTCAATCAAGTAGCAATAATATAGAATATTTTAGAATAAGCTGTAAGGCATCCCAAACGTCGCATCAGAAGGTTCTAGAGTTCTCGCAATACAAGTTGATATTCCAGACACACAATCAAAAGTATACATGACAGTGAGTCAACTGCGGTCTGCGTATAAATACAGTAATGTAGGGAACTAGTATCTAGATTTATGGTCTAATAGGTGTCAGTTGTCTAAATGCCTAAAATAATATAGTTTACAAAAGACGAGCAGAGAAACAAGAAACCCACTCTTGTCCCTCAGCAGCCATCCTTCTTGTATGTGCCATCAGTGAGAGAGAAGTAAGCTTGATCCTCCGGTGGTGGCTCTAAACCTGGCCATGCAAAACCAATGGGGTCAGACCCTAAATATCAAGTACTATAAGGAAGCACGAAATGAAGAAACAAAACTAGAGCTATAGCGTGAGATGCATAAGCCAACAATCAATGGCAAATATCCCATCCATGACATGATACAACACCCCTTCACCAAACAAGGACAGGAAGTGTTCTATCATATCAAGATAAAATACGTTCCTTGATTTTGGTCAAGATAAAATATTCTGCGTCATAGTTTTGATCCATATTTTATTGTAATATAACATCGCACCCCAATAACCAAACAAGGACATAAGTTGAACTATCATGCCACAACAACATGTGCCCCTAATTTCATTCAACATAAGTCACAATACACAAGCAGAGATACAATAAGGAGAAATAATATAACTTCAGTCTATGGAGTATCATAACACAATGACTCAACCCAACCAAACAAGGACATGGGTTGAATCATCATGCCACGATAGCCTACTTTCCTGGCTATGCACATATATAAGCAAATTAGATAACCAATCATGTATTACGGCTTGATATATGATCTCTGGGTTATCCCAATAATGTAATATATGAGTATCCTTATATCATACCATAATCGGGCAGGGCTGGCTGAGCCAATGATATACAAGTAAGAATATATGTAAAGGATGCACCAGTCCCTCGTAAGGTCCCTGAGCTAATTAATAATCAGTAATAGTTACATGCTTTCTATAGGAAAGATACTGGATTGGTCTTATAATTAAATTAGATACAGCACTCCACAAGTATGGATGATATACAGTATCCGTGGTGGCCAGCCTTTACTCCCAATTAATTTAGGGTAGTTCGATATGCATGATCTTGAGATATCGTTCCCTCCAAATGCTCTATAATTAAGATGCCTAGTTAACCCTAAGTTAGTTAGAATCTCATTCCGTAGTCACATAAATATTCCTTCTTAAATATAGTACCTTAAGTACAGGCACTCTTGATACGAATCAATATTGTCACTCGAAAGTTAAATCTGGATTCATCCAAGTATGATACAATAATCAATACTATCTAGCCACGGCTAAAGTCACTGTCCAACTATCAGATCCGTGGATGAAAATAGTAACATATATCACGTAGCGGGAGTATGTAGCATGACATCTCACTATATATATAAAGTAGCACTCTTGGTACGATCAAGTAAATCAATACGGATACAATAGTCAGGATAGGAACAAGTTCTAGTATCTAGATCATGGACAAGTTATCAGATAGAAAGTTATTCTGGAAAGGATAGTTTAATATTGGTCACGTATAATTTGTCACTTTATTATATCGATGAATGAGAATAAGAGTAGTGTGAGAACCCCTCGAGATCAGATCTACCACCATTAAACCAAACAAGGACCGATGTTACAAAATGCCACCCGAGTTGAACTACGTCTCTTATTTTATCCAACGTATAATAAGGTGATTAAAAAAAATAAACTAATTAGCAAGTAAAATAGCAAGTGCATATGGGGCCACATTTAGAGGGCTCAATGTGCACAGGAAATAATAGGCGCACAAACGACCAAAACTTGGTTGGCGCATAAACGACCAAACCTAGGTTGGCACACAAATGACCAAAACTAGGTTGGTGCACAAAAGACCCAAACTAGGTTGGTGTACAAACGACCAAAACTAGGTTGGCGTACAAACGACCAAAACTAGGTTGGCGTACTTTAGCAAGAAATTGCACGAGCGACAAAGGGTGGCGCACTTTGTCAAGTTGACCAACACGTCGCACTTGACAAAAGTATATGGACAAGAATAAAGCACGCTTTCAAGAAAAGTGCGCGAGCAAGCTAGCTACAAGACAAAACACACAATCCTTGGTCAAAGCTTGACAGTCGAGAAACTCGTCAATCGAGGAGCACACAAATCAATAACACAAAAATAGAGAAAACAACCAAAGTTTTGTCCCTAAGGAAACAAAGAAGAAAAAGTGTGCGACCTACCAAAATTAAGCAAAGTGCGTCGGCTGATGAAACATAAAAAAGTGCGCCCGATTGCAAACTCGAAGAAAGTGCGCGGACTAACTGTGGCACACTTTCCCTTGGTTTCCCAATAAGAAATTTGATTTAATATGCACCGAAGTATGCTAACTGGGTTTCCTCTCAAAAGTGTGCCACTGACTCAAGGAGTGTGATTGGCGCACTCTTGCTAGGAGACTAAGTACAGTATGATTAGTACGCACGAGGAGTTGGGACAACACACCAATGTGCCCAAAATAAAACATAAGGATTTCTACGTCAATGAGGTTCTCTTGCATACTCCTCATAGAGCATTGTTTTCTTCTCCAATAAGCCATTTGGTGTACGTATTGTATCAGGTTTCACACTAAACTTAGCTGGACTCAAAAACAAGCACGGTCAAAAGTAAATTTACATAAAATATGGTGTTCTACACAATGAGCTAATTAGTTTTATAAAACACAAAGTTTTGGGAGATCAATCCCGAAGAAAATAAAAGTGAAACCATAGACCCAAACTCTGGTCCTTTCAATTCCAACCAAGAAAATTAAGAACGACAAGTATTAAAGATGAAGGGGTGCTCGGATCCAACAACATGAGATAGAAACAAACAAGAATTATTAAGAATTAAAATCTTGCATAAATCTATGGTTCTTCTCTTGTGCAGTATGTACTTGCCTATGGAGGGAGAGAAAATCTAAGAGAGAAATGGAAAGAAAAATAATGAGCAGAGAAGGAGAAAAGGAAATATATATAGGTTTATGTTTGAGATGTGGATCATTGGATCACTCAAACCCATTCAAACCACACATGCCACCAAGCCAACCAAATCCACTCTTTTTCAAAAATCATGAGTCAGGTCTAAACAAAGGTCGGACTAGCTACCAACATGCGTAAAAGTGCGCCAAAGACAACATGCGCCAAAGTGTGCCGGGAAAGGGGGCTGACATCTCTATCCAGCTTAAAAAAATTTCATCCTCGGAATTCAAACTCAAGGCTAGCTAGAGACATCAAGATAAGCTACAAACAAACTACAAGCAATCTACACATATAAATCAAGTATAATAACACATATAATAAAGCGAAGCAGCATCATTTTACATGAGTTCTTGTCGATCACGGAATGAAAGATGCAAGGCAAACGAAGGAAATATACCTTATGAGTCGAATAGGTGTGGGTACAAAGATTGAATATCGTTCTCACGCTCCCACGTTGACTCCCCCAAGGAGTGATGGCCCCAAGCAACATGAACAAGAAGGATAGTTTAGTTCTTGAGTACCTTCTCTCACTGATCCAAAATGGACACGGGTTGTTCCTCGTAAGTTAATTCGGTACCAACGACTAACTCAGAGAGATCGAGGACATGACTCGGGTCGGGGATATACCTACATAACTGAGACATATAAAATACATCATACACTCCACAAAGTGAATACGGAAGGGCAAGACGATAAGCAACATCCCCTACCCTCTCGAGAATATAGAACGGTCCGAGTATTGCGGACTAAACTTCCCGCAAACCCCGAATCAAATAACTCCACGGGTAGGTAAACTCCGCAAAAATACGTGATCGCCAACAGAAAACTCTGACGGCTACGATGCGGATCCACCAAATTACGAAGACGATCTTGTACAACCCGAAGCAGCTCCCTGGTCTTCTTAACTACTCCAATCGTTTAAGTGATCATTTCAGGCCGCAACATCTTCCGTTCACCAATGTCATCTAATGCCAAGGGTGATCTGCACTTCCTTTCGTACAATGCCTCGAAAGGAGCCATTTGTATATTGGCTTGATAACTGTTGTTGTAAGAGAATTCTACTAAGTGAAGATAATATATCCAAGATCCACCAAAGTCTAAGGTACATAATCGTAACATATCTTCCAAAGTTTGATCGCCCTCCCTGATTTCCCATCTGTCTGGAGATAATATACGGTACAGAATCTCAACTTGGTACCTAAACGCTCGTGCAAGCTTTTCCATAAATGAGATGTAAAGCGAGTATCACAATCTTACACTATACTCGCTTGGACTCTATGCACTATCTGTCGCATGTACATCTCTGCTAACTGCCCCTATTCGAAAGGGGAGAAAATGTGCCACTTTTGCGAGTTGATCTAATACTACATAAACTGCATCACGTCCAGTTGGGGATCTAGGTAAACCGGTCACAAAGTCCATCGTAATGAGTTCCTACTTCAACTCTGTAATACGCAGGGATTGTAACTGTCCTGCTGGTCTCTGTTGCTCTGCCTTCATTTGCTGAGACATGAGACATCACAAAACAAACCAAGCTATTTCTCTTTCTTTTTCGTTCTACCAAAAATATTGGTTGACATCATGGTACATCTTCATGCCTCTGATATGAATAGAATATTGGGAACTATGTGTCTCGGTAATCACTTCTTGTCGGATATCTTCACTTGGCACACAAAGATGGTTTCCAAATCTGAGTGTTCTGTCTTCATCAATTCTTAATTCCTTCCTGAGACCTTACTCATATTCTTTTCTAAGCTTCAGAATATGAGAATCTTTTCCTTGAGCCGCCTTGTTCATTTCCACAAAAGTTGACTATATCTGAAGACTGACTAACACTTCCGTCTCTTGAGGTAACACTACTTCGATGCCTATCTCTTGAAGATCTTCTAGAATGTGCTTCTGAGTTATCAAGATGAAAGTACTGCCTCTACTACTTAGAGCATCTGCCATTATATTTGTCTTGCCTGGATGGTACTGATGTGCCATATTATAATCACCAAATAACTCTAGCCACCTCCTATGTCTTCTATTCTAGTCTTTTTGAGTAAATATGTACTTCAAACTCTTATGATCTATAAATATCTCCAACCGGTCGCCATATAGGTAATGTCTCTACAACTTGAGAGCAAACACAACTACTGCCAATTATAAATTATATGTTGGATAATTCTTCTTATGATCTCAAAGATGCCGAGAATCATAAGCTATTACCCTTCTGTGTTGCATCAATACACATCTGAACCCTTTCCCCGATGTGTCACAATAAACTGTGAATCATCCTGATCCTACTGGAAGTGTAAGGAATGGTGCTGATATCAACTTCTCTTTCAAATTCTCAAATTCTTCTTGGCACTCTGCTGTCCAAACAAATTGTACCTCCTTGCAGGTTAGATGAGTCATTGGTGCTGAAATCTTTGCAAAGTCTGCCACGAACCTCCGGTAATATCCCGCTAATCCCAAGAAACTTCACACATCTGTTATTGTCTTCAGGATTGGCTAATCCTCTACTGCTTCAACCTTCTTAGGGTCCACTGATACTTCTGTACCAGAGATAATGTACCCCAAGAATGATACATGATATAACCAGAACTCATACTAAGTTTAGCATATAACTGATGCTCCCTCGGAACTTGCAACACTTTCTGAAGATGTTTTTATGCTCATATTTACTATTGGAGTAGATAAGAATGTCGTCTATTAATACCACTAAAAATTGATCTAGGTATGGCATGAAGATATGATTCATCAAATCCATGAATATTGATAGTGCATTCGTCAATACAAATGACATAACTAAGATTTTGTAATACCCATATCGAGATCGAAATGCGGTCTTCGGTATATCTTGCTCCCTGACTCTCACTTGATAATATCTTGATCGAAGGTCTATCTTGGAAAATACTTTTGCTTTAGTCAATTGGTCAAACAAATCATCAATCTTAGGCAATGGATACTTGTTCTTCACTGTTAAGGCATTCAACTGCCTATAGTTGATACGCAACCGTGTCGACCCATCCTTCTTCTTTACAAGAAGCATTGGTGCTTCCCATGGTGATCCACTAGCCCGAATAAACTTCTTCACCTTTAATTCTTCCATGTGATGATACAACTGGTTATGTTCCATCAGTGACATCTGATAGACCTTGCTGGAAACTGGATCTGCTCCTGATTTTAACTCTATGCATAACTCCACTTCTCTTACTGTGGGTAATCCAGGAAGCACTTCCGAAAATACATCAAGAAAGTTCTTAATTATTCTGGAAAACTAACCTCACTACCAGAATAAGTCAAATTAACGACGTCTGGAAACGTCGCTAAATGGCATAAAAACGTCGCTAAAAAATTTAGTGACGTAATTAGCGACATTTCAATAAAGTCGTGTTTAAACAAGTCGCTGAATGGAAAAACGTCACAAAACGTCGCTATAGCAACATTTTCTAGCGACGTATTTGCGTCGCTAATATTTTTTATATTAGCGACGTTTAGCGAAGCAACGTAGCTAAATTAGCGACGTATTGTTTGCCGCTAAATGTCGCTAATTTTTTTCTATGCGACGTTTTGTAACATATTTTATGACATTTTGTTGACCTGGCAAATACTGCCATATCAGCAATTTAGCGATATTCAGCAACGTATTTAGCGACACATATAAACGTCGCTAAACATCGCTAAATTTTTAGTGAAAAAATAAAAAAATAGAATATAAAATGGTTTCCAAACCAATCTTCCTGCAATTTATGAATTCATAAGTTTAATAAATAGACCCGGAGAAATCCTTCGTTGAATTTTCTGGGTTCGCCGACCCCTTCGGTAGAACACTCAACACCGGTAAATTAATATACATTTAATATGAATAATATAGTAAATTTTGAAAAAATGAAACAGTGAAATTACAAACCGAGTCTGAAGAAAATCTAGTCGTAAATAATGAAATAAATATCCACACAAACGACCAGTAAACTTTCTTAACTAGGACTACTGCGGATTTGCAGGAGGATAAAAACCGGCGCGCATCAGGGATAAGAACAAATTATACTGCACCCGTGAAATCGACACCGATGCCGATGAAGAAGGTAGTGACGTCGGTGGAGTCTGTGTCGATGAAGGCGCACCAGGAGGACGTAACTGCTCCAACTCTGCTTGTCAATGGTTGTAAGAATCTATGGTAGATAACAGCCTCGTACTGCTATGAACCATTAAATCTTGCATCATCGTCAACCTCTCGCCCATGGACAGTTGTGATTCCTGCAGCTCCGTCACACTGCGCTCGAGCGTATCAAATCATGCGATGAGCATCGCATCGTCCACCTGGGACTGGGATAGGGGATGCTCCTCCATCCTTCACAGTAACCCATCATAGAGAGACGTAATCTGACGGTCAACAGTCTCATGGACTCAGGCCGACACCTGCCAGGGCTATAAGGAATGCGCACTTGTAGTGGAGCCCTAGAGGACTGCATCGCAACAAGGGCTCCATAGGATCCCATACCGTATTACGTCACCCACAGCTCATCAGCCGACGGAGCTGGAGAGGGCTGCAAGGAAGTACCAGCCTCTCACATTGTAGGTGCACCAGCAGTCGCCTGCTCAAGCAGCCTAAGATACTCGGCCTAGAAATGTTTGGATACTCGATAATTGTTAATGTCTAAGGTACTTATTACTACATGGATATTTATTTTCATATTTCCTAAGTTATATTAAAATTAACACAAAGTAAAGTAATACTTACATAGGTCTACAAGGCCCTCTCATCAATGAGATTTTCACCCTTTCAATGGGTGGCCAGGAAGACGGTCACCATGTTGGCATCCTAACCCCTATGTACCTGTTAAAAATATATTATTTAGTACTAAAATTAAATATTTTATCCTACTACCATTTTATCGTACTTGCATTAAAATAATATATTTGAAATACAAAATAAACCAAACGACAAAAATATTTTGTCATCGGAATCGAGCTACCATACCACTTTGCTGCCTTCTTCCTAGCCGCCTTGGCCTTCTCGGACCTTTTCTTGTACTTTGGATCATCGAATCTGGCCTTCATCGTAGTCCAGAACTCAGGCGTGATCCAACCTTGGATCGATTTTTCTTCTCGATCGTGAGCCTTTTGGTCATCCAGCGCATCACGGATCAACTTGGCGGCAACGGGAGGAAACATCTGCTCGATCAACTCGATCCGGTGCGGTGGATAGAAATACGTATGCTGTAAGAAGTAATTTAGTAAGTTATATAATATGCATAAATTAGATGATTGATATTAAAACCAAATATACTTTTACCTTGAAGTTCACAAACCATAATGCCTTCTTCTCATCCGAAGCATCAAAGTAGTTGATCTAAGGGCCACCATAGTTGTACCTCAGAAAGTGGCCAAGGCATCTCTGTACCGACGAGGGACGATATCTATACAAAGATAATTATTTTTATCAAAAAATTGAATATATGATGAATAAAGAAATACACGATATATATGATGCTAAACCAACTAATTGACTTACTTTGTACCGTCGGCCCAAATCTTCGTATTCGTCTCGTCAGGAGGTGCGCATGGAGGATATCGCATATGCTGGGATGACATCGCCTCAACCTTCGCCATATGCTCATCTGTCTCCATGGTTCCGTCAGCAGGAGGAACGCTAGATGAGGGAATAGTCTCAGGCCTGGAACTACTCATCTCAGGAGTGCTGCCACATAATGTCGTCGCAGTCAGAGATGTGACTGGTCGATATACTGGATTACTTGGCGACGAGGATCCAAAAAGCTATCTCTGATCGGAGCATTTGTTGACTTGTACCTAAACACATTCACAAAGTAACTTGGCCATATATTGACGGCAGTAATTGGTCCCTTGGCTAGAGTTCTAATTAATTCAGTCTCGAGTTTTATTAGACGATCGACCTAAATATTAAAGTAGTGATAGTAAGTTATTTATTGTGCAAGTGCATATAAAAAAAGTAATTACTGAGCTCCTTACATATGCACTCAACCAAGAAGGAAAATGACGTCTTATTTCTTGTTCTACTTCTTTGTCTGTGCCAACTCATATTTTCTGCAGTCTCCGTCAACATAAACAACCTCTGCAACCGCGGCGTCAAAGGCAAGTAGTGCATCAAATCGGTAGGATTCCTTACACTGACAGACTTTTCTCTACCAGTGGCCTTGTAGCGATTAGCACCACAGAATCTGCATGCATCTTCATCCTTGTCATCTTTGTAGTACAACATGCACCCGTTGCGATATGCATTAATTTTCTCGTATCCCATCCAGAGCGATCTCACCATCCTCTTAGATAGGTAGAAGACTTTAGGTAACTTTGCACCCACTGGCAAGATCTCTATAATCAAATCCATCAGTCGGTTATAGCATTCTTACGGCATGGTAAAATCGGACTTGATGCTCAACAATCTTGTAACCACCTCCAATGGTGAATGATCCTCACAACCAGGATATAATGGAGTCCTTGCATTCTCTAGCAACTCCATGAACTTTGCAGCATTGGCATTCGGTGCCTCCTCAGCTGTATCATGATTGTCCGGATCAAAACTAGGCCGCGCCACATCAAAAACTATATTCACCTACCCGTCGTCGTAAGCAGCGTGGTCGTAGACATCCATATACGGCTCCACATAAGGCTCCGACTCCGATGCTAAAGACACAAGTTCTCCATGCGTGATCCAATGATAGTAATTCGGCATGAAACCCACCGAGTACAAATGATATGTGACTTTTACTTCTGGATGATATTTCAAGTTTAGACATCTCACACACAACACTTAATTTTGGTACCGTCCATGTACTGAGAGAACGCCTTGGCAAACTGCAGAAACTGTTGTACACCCTCTATGAATTTATCCCGCACACCGCACATGTCATCAGGATGACAGTTGTACATCCACGAACGATGACGCATATAATAATTCATATCCATTTTTAGATACTTTTGCAAAGATGAATAGACATCGTTCAAGTATATACTCATGTGAATATTTGGTAGTGTATATTATCATATAAATATTTTTAATCCTCTTCTAAAAATTTATCTTCTTCGTTTAAATACAGTACATGCACTAATACTTCTAGTCCTAGCATTGATACTCAGGAATAACCAATTATGTTATATACCTACTCGTCTACACACATAAGAACACTCAGGAATATAGTACATGAACTGATACACCTAGTCCTAGAACTGATACTTTTTTGTTTAACTCTGTATCCTGGATACTCATATTATAGTATATCAGTAAGTTTCAACTATCTATCCTGGATATCCATATTTGACATTTGTTTAGGCCATGACTTTCTAATTAAAAAGTTAAGTCATGGATATCTAGTGTCAATTTTTTTGGTCCAGGATACATAGTTGATACTTACTGACACACTCCTGGATATCCACACTTGACATGTATGCGTGTGTTCGTGTCCAATAAAATTCTTACAACCTTATCCTCGATATCGTGTCCTAACCTTTCATATCCACGTGTCCTACAATTTTACCATATGTATCATGAGATGACATGATACAAATATATGTGTGTGTTCGTGTCCATGTTAGGGTTAGTGTATGCGTGTTAGTGTGTTCGTGTGTTCGAGTTTGGGTCAGTGATAGTGTCTATGTGTGTGTGTCCGAGTTAGGATTAGGATAGGGTTAGTGTCCGCGGTACCGAGATATCGACACATACACACACTCACTGCACTGTGCATAAGTGTGTACTGCACAACACCTCACTTGATACCCAAGACTGTCTAATTAACTCTGATAGGGTTAGGGTCTGTGTCGTGTCTCGGCTTTGGGTTAGGGTCTGTGTCATGCCCTGTGTCATGTCATAACCAAATTTCCACTCTCCCATACTACCTGTAGTACTTCTCATATAATCTAACCCCACGACCATATCCTATAAATATAATATCAAAGGAACCCCCAAATCAACGACTATAAAGTATAAAGGCAATGCAATTAACTGCCCCATAGCCATAAGTTGCTACCACTGTACTACTCAATATTCCTCACATAACTCACATATAATTAGTTTTACCCCACACCATGCCCACCCTTCATCTCATGAATTAGATGTTGCTACCCCAATCAGGTGCTGCCTAGGATGATGCCATTTATAGGCATTGCAAACAGATGCTGCCTTGCCTCCATATCGTCAGTTGCTCCTCTAATTATAAATTGTTACTGTTGTTGCAACTAATTGTTGCTGCTGTTGCAACTAAATGTTGCTTCTACTACTATGCTTTCGTGCTACTGCTGTTGTTAATTCTTGTTGTTGATGATGCTCTTCTAATTATTGGTACTACAACAGCTGTTGTCACCTATAACTTGCCCGATCACCCCTAATATCTGAGAACACTCACCTCTACTGCTAATAATACTCTCCAAGTACTGGACTACTCTAAAACCCGAGAACCATATCCCCTTCTCGTTACCTCCATGTTACAACACCAATACCACAAAGCTAAAACACACAAATACACACACACAACAACAACAGTGGAGGTAACATATATATATATATATATATATATATATATATATATATATACTTAAAACTTATATATATGCCTATTCTAATGAGTATATAAATATATAATCAAGGGTAAAACTGAGAATCAAGCCAAGAATGACCAACTTGTCATTTCAACAAACACGTGGTGGGAGAAAACTAGCAAACAATCTCTATAAATGATTTCTAAGTTCACACACCCTAATTTATAGCACAAGCATATCACCCGTAAGACTTTACCTCCCATTGTAGTGTTAGTGTCAGTGTATCCATGACAGTGTCATTTCGAATAGGCTATAAGTCACCAGTCACTTTATACACACTCCATGTCAGTGTTAGTGTGTCCGTGCCAATGTAAGAATAATTATGGTGTGTGTGTCTGTATCAAATGTCTTTGAGTATCCGTATCGGTGTCATGAGAATTAGGGTTAGGTTTTACCTGACCGAGGAGGGGGACTGACTGATCGGAGAGCGGAAGGCTGAGGAATAGTCGGAGCACAGAGGGGGGGAGCCAGAGCACAGAGGGGAGAGAGCCGGAGCATATGGGGGAGTCGAAGGGGGGCTAGAGCAAAGAGGGGGAGAGCCAGAGGGGGAGCCGAGGGGAGCACGGCGTTGGGGAAGGTGGCCGGAGGGCCGGAGGGCCGGAGGGGGTCACGGAGCCGGAGGTGGCGCGTGGTTTCAAATTTTTGCGAATAAAAATGAACGGGGGAAATAAAAAATTAAAACCATATATTAAACAATTTAGTGACGTATAAAGTAGGAGTCGCTAAACGTCACTTTTTTTAATATATTGCGATGTAATTGTTACAATCACGCTAAATACGTTGTTGCAATTAAAATATTAGTAACGTTCAGCGACTATTACCGATGTTTATTTCCATAATAATAATGATAGTCATTGGATGACACTGAACGTCACCACTGACGACATTTTGCGATTTTTTTAAATGGAGTCGCTAAATTCTTAGAAATTGGCGACGTTTTACTCTGATGTCGCTAATTCAAAAAATTTAGTAGTACCTTCAACTCCTGCTACTGCTATAATGCCACCTTCATGTTGATCCTTCACCGTTCTGATGAAGATGAATTCTTTCTTGCCCGGGATGTTAAAAAATACTCTACCCCTACGATAATCTATAGTCGCATGACTGTCTCTCAACCAGTCTATGCCTACAATAACGTCGAAGTTATCCATAAGGAACTCGATCAACTTTGCCGATAATGAACGCTCGCATACTACGATTGGACACGCTACACATACTATACTGACTCCTACGAGTCCATTACCAATGAGTATATTCAGCCTCTATGACAATGTCTCGAACTCCAATCTAATACATGTCATAAATCATGCACATACAAATGAATGGGATGCTTCCGAATTAAATAATGTTATGGCAGAAAAAGATGTAACAAGAATGTTACCTGCCACTACATCATTTGACGTTAATGCCTACTCTAGAAATAGGGTAAAAGCTTTCCTTTGGCCTTGCGGTGCTCCTTGAATATGCAGTATAGCCTCTATTGTCCATACTGCTGATTCCTCTGCTGATTGTACATCTAATTTTGCGTCGGCAATGGACACTGAGGCAATAGCCTAATCGCCAGTGCTGGTCCTCTGTTTTGAGCTGCTCCTGGTGCTGATAATGCTAACCGCGGTGTCGGTCCTTCAATCCTCCGCATCAATGGACAATTGGCAATCCGATGATCTGGACGACCATATCGTAGGCAAAGCCCTTATGCTGCCCTACATACAATTTTAGTATGGCCTCCCTTGACATAATACATACATCCAACTGGGGCTCCCAATCGCTGTTATTGCTGCTGCCTCGGCTGGTTCTGCCGAGCCGGTGTTGTTGTTGCCGATTCTACTCGCCTCTTTGGTGATGTGTCATAAATTTGAACGTCAGAAGATGGTGTTGACATTCGTTATGCTTGTCCTCCTCCTCCGCTTTGTGCATGAGACCTCTTTTGGCCTCCCATCCTTGAAGCCAACCTCTACATCGTCAGCTCATGTCGCCTAGATACGATCAATACTTCATCGAAAGTCTGGTAGTTATGCTCTTCTACCAGTTGCTGAATCTCCAGATGAAGTCCATACTGGAACCTTATCGCCCTCTCTGATTCTGTTGCTACCATCGTCGGAGCAAATCTATTGAGCTTGTAGAACTCCGCTGTATAGCCATCCACTATCCTTCCAGGATATTAGAGGTTGATAGACCTCTGTTATAGCTCATACTGTGCTACCACTCCAAAATAATAATCCTGAAATGGGCCCTGAAGTTGTCCCACGAAATAGGTTGCCCTAATCCAACTTCTTTTGCTGCTCACCAATCTCTACCAAGGTCCTAGAGTTGCAATCGGACTTGATCAACTTGTTCCTCAGCTGGAACCTATGCCACGGTCAGTATTGTTTCAATGTTCTGCATCTAAGAATCTGTGGTAATGGCGTCCTCTGTGCCATCAAAGTACTTAGGGTAGAGTCTGTAGAATCTTACAGATGCCCCTGAATTCGTTCTAATACTTCTTTCCAATGTCGTCTGTAGTCCTTGGTTCAATAAGACATTCTGCTCTTACTGCTAAAGCTGCTGATGTTGTTGAGTTGCCATTATTCCTTGTATAATTTTTAGCAATGCCGGTATATCAAGTGCTACTGGCATTACTGGTACGACCGGGGGTACTAGAGCCTCTGGTACATGTTGCTCCTCGTTCTCGTCTACTGGTTCTACCCTGATCCCTCCAAGCATAGGTATTTTCTCTCATTGGGGGACAACAGATCCCTGTCCTGCTGAAACTGATAGTGCTCAACCCACCGATGCTGGAGAAGCCTTAAAGAAAAGGACACAAGATAAATCAAGAACTGGACGAGAAAGGATCGAGGAACCAATGGTACATAAGTCAAGTTGAGTTTCGAGTAGACGAATTCAGGATTTTATGGAGTAACAAGTTTGATTGAGATATCATATGATCAAGCCACCCTACAAGTCTAAAAATAAAGACAGACCTGCATGGGCCACCACTAAAACCTTGTCAGATTTAAGATCAAAAATACTAGAGAGCAGGAGAATAACTCAGCCAACCGTACCTTACGAAATATCGATGTAACCCACAATGTTTTAAGGTGGTCTAAAGACATGGGGGTTCATATTACAATCAAGTCTCATAGGGTTAATAACTTCTATATCTCAACCATTCAATCAAGTAGCAATAATATAGAATATTTTAGAATAAGCTGTAAGGCATCCAAAATGCCGCATCAGAAGGTTCTAGAGTTCTCGTTATACAAGTTGATATGCCAGATACACAATAAAAAGTATACATGACAGTGAGTCAGTTGTAGTCTAAGTATAAATACATTCATATAGGGAACTAGTGTCCAGATTTGCCGGCTAACAAGTGCCGGTTGGCTAAACGCCCAAAAGAATATAGTTTACAAAAGAAGAGAAATGAAACAAGACACACACTCGTGTCCCTCAGCAGCCATCCTTCTGTTGTGTGGCATCAGTGAGGGAGAAGTAAGATTGATCCTCCGATGTTGGCTCTAAACCTGGCCATACAAAACCAGTGGGTCAGACCCCAAATAGCAAGTACCACAAGGAAGCACGAATGAAGAAAAAACTAGATCTATAGCATGATATGCATGAGCCAACAATCAATGGCATATATCCCATCCATGACATGATACAATACCCCTTCACCAAACAATGACAGAAAGTGCCCTATCATATCAAGATAGAATATGTTCCTTGATTTTGGTCAAGCTAAAATATTTTCCATCGTAGTTTCGGTCCAGAGTAACCCAACAACCAAACAAGGACATGAGTTGAACTATCATGTCATAACAGCCTGTGCCCCTAATTCCACTGAACATAAGTCACAATATACAAGCAGATATACAATAAAAAAAAATATAGCTTCAGTCCATGGAGTATCGTAACACAACGACACAACCCAACAACCAAACAAGGATATGTGTTGAATCATCATGCCACGATAGCCCACTTTCCTGGCTAGGCACCTATATAAGAAAATTTGACGACCAATTATGTATTACGGCTTGATATATGATCTCTAGGTTATCCCAGTATTGTAATATATAAGTATCCTCATATTGTGCCATAATCGAGTAGGTCTGACTGAACCAATGATATACAAGCAAGAATATATGTAAAGGATGCACCAGTCTCTCGCAAGGGCCCTGAGCTAATTAATAATTAGTAACAGTTCCAGGCTTTCTATATAAAACATACTGGCGCGGTCTTATAATTAAATCAAATACTGTACTCCACTAGTGCAGATGATATACAGTATTCGTGAGGGCCAACCTTTACTTCCAGCTAATTTAGGGTTGTTCGACATGCACGATCTCGAGATATCGTTCCCTCCCAATGCTCTATAATTAAGTTGTCTAGTTAACCCTAGGTTTGTTAGAATCTCATGCCGTAGTCACATGAATATTCCTTCTTAGATATCATACCTTAAGTACGGGTATTCTTGATATGAATCCATATTGTCACTCGAAAGTTAAATCTGGATTCACTCAAGTGTGATGCAACAATCAATATTATCTAGTCATGACTAAAGTTACTATCCGACTACCAGATCCATGCATAAAAATAATAACATATATCACGTAGCAGGAGCATATGGCACGACGGCTCATTACATATATCAAGTAGCACTTTTGGTGTAATCAAGTGTATCAGCACGGATATAATAGTCAGGGTAGGAACAATTTCTAGTATCTAGACCATGGACAAGTTATAATCGCAAGTTATTCAGGAAAGGATAGTTTAATACTAGTCACATATAATTTGTCACTTTATTATATCGATGAATGAGAATAAGAGTAGTGTGAGAACCCCTCCAAATCAGATCCATAACCCTTAAACCAAATAAGGACCGGGGTTACAAAACGTCATCCGAGTTGAACTATACCTCTTATTCTATCCAACGTATAGTAAGGTGATCAAGGAAAAGTAAATTAATTAGCAAGTAAAATAGCAAGTGCATATAGGGCCACATCTACAGGGCTCAACGTATACAGGAAATAGTAGACACACAAACGACCAAAACTGGACAGTGGCGTACAAATGATAAAAACTAGGTTGGCATAATAATGACCAAAACTAGGTTGGCGCATAAACGACCAAAACTAGGTTGGCGCACTTTCGCATAAAAGTTTGCGAGCTACAAAGGGTGGTGCACTTTGTCAAGTTGAACAGCACGGCGCTGTTGACAAAGGTGTAAGGGCAAGAATAAAGTGCGCTTTCAAGGAAAATGTGCGAGCAAGCTAGCTACAAGGCAAAACACACAATCCGAGGTCAAAGCTTGACAGTCGAGAAACTCATCAGTCAAGGAGCATACAAATCAATAACACAGAAATCGAGAAACCAAACAAAGCTTCGTCCCTCAGGAAACGAAGAGAGAAAAGTGCGCGAGATACCAAACGTAAGAAAAGTACGTCAGATGATGAAACATAGAAAAAGTGTGCCAGATTGCCAACTCGAAGAAAGTGAGCAGACTGACTGTGGCTCACCTTCCCTTAGTTTTCCAGGAAGAATTTTGATTTAATACTCATTAAAGTGCGCCAACTGGATTTTCTCTCAAAAGTGTGTCACTGACTCAAGGAGTGTGACTGACGCACTCTTGTTAGGAGAATAAGTGCAGTATTATTAGTACGCACGAGGAGTTAGGACAGCACACAAATACACCCAAAGTGAAATATATGTATTTCTACGTCAATGGGCTTCTTTTGCATACTCTTCATAGAGCACTATTCTTTTTCTCCAGTAAGTTATTTGGTATACGTATTATATCAGGTTTCAGCACTGAACTTAGCTGGACTCGAAAACAAGCACGGCCAAAAGCAA
Source organism: Iris macrosiphon (assembly GCA_036927795.1). NCBI lineage: Eukaryota > Viridiplantae > Streptophyta > Magnoliopsida > Asparagales > Iridaceae > Iris > Iris macrosiphon. The sequence continues at coordinate 135,042,144 of JAYESA010000015.1, read as the reverse complement.
AGTTACATAAAATATGGTGTTATACTCTATGAGCTAATTAGTTTTGTAAAACACAAAGTTTTGGGAGATGAATCCCTAAGAAAACAAAAGTTAACTCATAGACCCAAACTCTGGTCCATGCAATTCCAACCAAGAAAATCAAGAACGACAAGTATTAAATATGAAGGGGTGCTCGGTCCCAACAACATGAGCTAGAAACAAACATGAATTATTAAGAATTAAAAGCATGCATAAATCCATGATTTTTCTCTTGTGCAACATGTACTTGCCAACAGAGGGAGAGAAAACCTAAGAGAGGAAAATGGAAAGAAAAATAATGAGAGCAGAGAGAGAGAAATGGGAATATATATATGTTTAGGTTTGAGATATGGACCATTGGATCACTCAAACCCATTCAAGCCACACATGCCACCAATCCAACCAAACCCACTCTTCTCCACAAATCACGAGTCCGGTCTAAATAAAGGCCGGGCTAGCAACTAAAGTGCACCAAATACAACATGTGCCAAAGTGCGCCGAAAAAGGGGCTGACAATATTACGAAATAAACTTAATGAGAATGGTTTATTTACTTGTAACAAGGCTCGACTCGTAGCTCAAGTTTATAACCATGAAGAATGTATTAACTACGACGAGACTTATCCCCCAGTTGCGAGACTCGAATCCATTCACATGTTTATGTGATTTTGCTTGTTTTCATGATTTTAAACTATTTCAAATAGATATAAAAAGTGCATTTAAATGTTTTTATTAAAGAAGAGGTTTATGTTGCATGACCACCAGGTTTTGAAGATTTCAAATTCCCTAATCACATTTTCAAGCTACGAAAAGCTCCCTATGGACTCAAACAAGCCCCTCGTTCTTGGTATGAGCGTCTTAGCTATTTTTTACTTAAAAATAGTTTTTTAAAAGAAAAGGTGGACACGACACTGTTTATTAAATTATTAGATAATGAACTCCTATTAGTACAAATTTATGTTAATGATATTATTTTTTGTTCAACTAATGAGATATTATGCAAAGAATTTTCTAAGTGGATGCAGAGTGAATTCGAGATGACCATAATGGGATAGTGAACTTCTTCCTAGGACTTCAAATCAAACATAATTTATAAGAGACATTCATCAATCAAGCTAAATACACTAACGACTTATTCAAGAAGTTTGACATGATGAACATGGTAAATCAGTCGACACATGTAAGTATCGAAGTATGATTGAAAGTCGACTTTATTTAACTGCTAGTCGCCCTGATATAATATTTCGTGTTTGCTTATGTGCAAGACTCCAAGCAAATCCTAAGAAATCATACTTGTGCGTAGTTAAGCGTATCTTTCGATACCTTAAAGGTACTTCGACTGTCGACTTATGGTATCCCAAAACTACGTCATTTAACCTTATTGGTTATTCGAATGCTGATTTTGTCGGATAAAAAGTTGATCGAAAAGGTACCAGCGGCACGTGTGATTTTCTAGGAAAAGCTTTCGTCTCATGATTTTACAAGAAATAAAATTTTGTAGCATTGTCAACTACTGAAGCTGATTATATCGCAGCAGACCATTGTTGTGGTCAAAAATTTTGAATAAAGCAAACCCTTGAAGACTACAATGTTCACTACACCAAGATCCTTATATACTGTCATAACACTAGCACGATTAATCTCACTAAAAAATCCATATGTTACTCACGTACCAAACACATTGAGATTAGACACCACTTTTTAAGAGGGCATCAAGCTCACGGTGATATTTGTCTTGAATTTGTTGACACAGAGCATCAATTAGTTGATTTATTTACTAAACCGTTAGCAGAAGATCGATTCAACTCTATACGTTGTGAATTAGGAATTTTGGATATTAATGTTATATAATTAATATGTATTTTCTTAAACCTCGATCCTATATGTAAACATTATTTTAGAAACAAGTTGAAAGGGTCATTCTGTCAAAAATGCATAAAAGCCTAAGCAACACGGTAGTTAAGCATCTTTTAGACCACCGCTAGTTGGGATACGACCCCTACAACTAATCTGAGATGATCAATACATAAAAAAAGATTTATTAAATATTGTTAATCATTATTATTGAAATTCATAATTACTAATTTGACTTGTATCTAAAAGAATGTGAACCATAACTAAACTAAAATTGAAACATCAGAACTCTACTACACTTCGGACAGAGTTCGGACCGAACTGGACCCGATTTTGGATGGCCTCAGTTTTGTTTTAAGTTGTGGGCCCCACTCTCTTTTATATACACACCATCATCTTCCCAAATGACTCCAACACCTCCCAGCGAGCGAAAATCTTCCAAAACCCTAGTTTTCTCAAACCCTAACCACCTTGGATCTCCCTCCTCGTGCGGTTTTAGGAGCTAAAAATTTTGATTTTTGTTTCTTTCATCATTCTCTGCCACTTTTCATCATTTGATTGAAGGTATAACTCATATTTCTTCCCCTTTCAATTATTTTCATGGCTCCCAAATTGTTTAGAAAGAAGAGAAAAGTAGGAGAAGCCTCATCTTCCAATCAGGATAATGTTTCTCAATCTATGTTTAGTCCAACCTTGCCAGACAACGAAGAATTTAATGGATTAGTTTTTTGCTTTATTAGACAAATCCATTGAATGGCTCAACGACTTTGTCGACTGCACGGTCTGTCCGGGCAGTACCATTAAATTTGTTGTTTTTCTAATTATTTGGACTATTTTTGTGGGTTAGGATTAGATGACATAGTGACTAGTAGATTTTCAATATATCTTAATGTTGTCCATATGTTTTACTGTAATATGTCCTCATTTGGTGATTTTGTTCTCGTATTGCCGGGTTATATATTGAAGATGTTGACTACTTAGGGGAAATTATTCACATTCCCAAAGAAGGAGAACCCTTAGTACCTTTCACATCTTTCAAATTCAATGATGTCATGACTCTAGACTCTTTTAAGGACTATGTTTGTTTACCCAACCCCCTTCCTTATGGTCAACTTAAGGCTAAACACTTGAACAAATTGTTCTTTGATTTATTTCATATTATCTTTTCAACCATTCTTCCTAAACAGACCTCCACTGATGATTTCACAAACATAGAGCTGTATGCCATGTATCATATCCACTTTAGAATTAAATTTAGCTTTCCAAAGACTATGATTCAAATGATGACCCATTCTTACAAGAATAAGTGCAACCTTGTATATACTATGTACTTGTCCATTACAAACCTCTCTTAAGGATTGCACCTATCTTGCCAAGCCAGCTTATCTCTTTGCTGCTTGACGATCTGACCATGTTTCTCTAGCTGCACCACCTCCTCCTCCTCCTCCACCTGCTATTGACACACCTTACCCTGACCCATCTGCTGCTCCTGAGCTACCTGCCTCCTTGGACGAGCTCTGGACCTTGATGCGAGATCACATCAAAGTTGAGGATAAGCTTCACAAACTAGCACTTGAGAGTCGTGCTTTTGAGGATGACCGTCACAGACAAATAGACTATCAGACCACTCTCTGTTTTCAGGCAATGTCCAACAATTTGGCAGACATACAGTATTCATTCTCTCATCTCCCTAGTGGACCCTATCCTATGGTTCATGATCCTTCATGAGATGGGTATCGGATTAATGACCCATATGTCCAGCCTTACTTGGATGCAGCTGCTGCCAACTATGATCTCAATCGCACAACTGAGACTGAAGACCCGACGACTGGAGATGGCGAGTGATGCAAATCCTTATTCTATCTTTTTATTTATGTTAGCTCTTTGGATTGCTCTAGTTTATTATCTTTTGCATATTTTTATTGATGTAGCACTTTCAGTTTATATCGTAGTTTGACACTTTCAGTTTATGCCGTAGTTTGAGACTTTCAGTTTATGTCATAGTTTGAGACTTCAATTTATGTTTGAAATGCTTCTGAAATATTTAATATGATTATACTACTTATATTTCTGAAATTATGAAATGCTTATTCAATGCCTATTTAATGCTTGTTTAAATATATATATATATATATATATATATATATATATATATATATATATATATATATATATATATATATATATATATGTGTGTGTGTGTGTGTGTGTGTTACTTCACTCTTGTTATCTTTTTGTCTTGACATTTACGCTACAATTGCGTGAAGATTTCTCAATTTTGATCAAATAACAACGGGGGAGTAATACTGCTATCAGCTCAGCAATCAATATTTTAGCAAAAGAATAAGTTCCATTCAGATTTTGAGTTTCAGTCTCTGCTATATCAGTCAAAGTTTGTCAATTATCAAAATAGGAGAGATTGTTGGCCCATTGGTCATGGTCGAACCATATTTCAATAATCGACTAAAACTCATACTTGATATAACCAACGAGAACCGACGATACAGACGTACTACTGCTACAACTACAATTTCAGAAAATGGGAATGTGATTTATTTTCAGCATCGAGTCAATATAATTTTTCTATTTATTGAGTATAGGAAAATATGTAAATCAAGTCGTATTTGGCATTTAGAGGCTATCAAAAAATATTCTAAACCCAGATTATTTTTAGCCAAAATATTTTGAGTTTTAAAAATAGTCCAAACCTATTTTTCCAAAACCAAGTTAGCCTAACCGATCAAAACCATTCTGATTATGACTGGATTTGGGACAAATGAACTCGGTACAAACTCGGTGCGAGTTCGGCCCGAACTCGGTTCCCTAACCTAATAAGCCCTTGCAACCAGTTCTTCCTGTAGACTCGCCTTCAATGTTAAGAAATTCGAACGTTTGACATCCTAATTTGCCCCGAACTGGGTCTGCAAAAATACTATAAATAAAGAAAGAATTCACAATTCTTATTCACTCATTTCACTTTCAATTCTCTTCTCTATTCTCTCAGTGCAAGAGCCTTTACACTTTTCAATCCCTAGCTTTCTACAACTCCTAAGCCTTAAGTGCCAGTGCATTCTTGCTTAGAAGTTTTCAAAAGTTGTAAAAAGAGCTTGTCAAGAAGTTCAACACTTCAAGAAGTATTCGAGCCCTTCGAATCAAAGGTCGTGTTTGTACGAAGTTGTAAGCCTTTGGATCAAAACTTGTGTTTCACTTGATAAAGAATTTTAACTCTGAACTAGGTTCTCGGGACTGGATTAGTCCTCTCTGAAGGAAACCAATATACATCGTTGTATTTGCGATTGCTGATATCTCTCTCTATTTACTTACTATCATTTTTATATTTAGTTTGTTAGCTAACTGTGTTAATTTTTATTGGATGATTTTTATTTTGCTGCATATACACGCACATTATTCACCCCCCTCTAGAGGTGCTTATTCGATCATACATCCATGTTGAACAACATGAGGCGATGGGTAGTTCCTACTCATTGTGTAGCTATTTCCTAGAATGTCGTCGGGTTGGTGCTACGGGTTGTAACCGCTGGAACATCGACTATCTTCTTGAAGGAACTGGTGCTTTAGAGAACAATAGTTGATGATGATGTTGGCGCAAGTGTGTCTATGAGAGGACATGTCGTGCGCAAGAGTTGCTTCTCCCGTCTTACACTTGTGACTGATCATGTTACATAAATGAGACGACGAAAGCTTCACTTTTGCCCCAATTTTATGTGCTCGGGAAACCCTTGCGCATGGAGGTTAGAGTGGAATATTTGCTCCTTGACCAAGTTCTTTCGCAGAAGCTGCAACCGGATCATTGGTAGAAGACTTAACGTGAGACGAACCCACTTCATAAACGCAGCCAAGCTGGGTGCATGGGTTTTTCATCACGTTGTTTGTACCTCAACTTGGTTCAGGTGCAACTGTGGCATCCAAGTGAGTTTGGAAAGACTTTAGGGGTTAACCCACTTCCGATGCATGAGTGCCTGGGTCAGCCCTATATAGTCTTCTATCAGCAGCGCGCTTGACAACCAACGGTGCATGCTTTTAGAGAGCTGGCAGCGCAGCCCCTCGAGCGCACATGGCTCAAAATGTTGTGGGTTTTCTTGAACCAGTGTCCTTAGGCGCATAGTATAGGGGTCCAAGTTTGGACAATAAGAATCCTTATGTGCGGCAGCATTGTTCATAGGGGGCTTTATGCGCCTTTGTTCGGGTGTCTGTCGTGCGTCTTTTCTTTTTTGAACCTTGCAGTGGGCGTACTCCTTGGGATTTGGCACCGTCTTTAATGCATGCCAACCTCATGTTCGTTTGCAGGGAAGGTTGGCGGTACTTTTGGAACAAAGTTCGGGTTTGGCGCAATGGCTTTGGCAACCCAAATCTTACGAGCTTTGTGAGGTCGTGTGGGCCTCGTTGAAAAACTCGACTTGTTGGCGGGATACATGCCAACCGCATGTGCATCTGCGACGGCGGTTGACAATGAATCTGCCACCGATCTCAAGTGCGGCACGGCGGCCTTGGCGACCCAAAACTTGCGAGCCTTTCAAGGTCGTACGGGCCTCATTGGAGAGCTCGGCTTGTCCAGCATGTCATCGAATGCCTCTTGGTCGAAGCGAACGACTAACATCCTCTGAGTCAAATCCAACTTGGTCATGTCGGATTGCATCACCAGCTTCTCGTTAGAGGAGAAGCTCTTCCCCGACAAAGTCGCCATTTTTGTCGACATCGCAAAAAATTCTTGAAAAGTTGAACTAACTTTTATATTGATTGGGAATTGACAAACAGTACAAAGAATCCCTAACACAGAAGAATCTAAGTATAATAAAAAGAATCTGGGCAAATGTGATTGTGGAGATCGAGCACTACATCGGCTCCTTTACTCCGTTGACGATTCGGGACCAAGGAGGTTGACGATGCTTCGGGCGGCACTTCTATTTTTTCTTATCTCTCTCTCTCTCTTTGGTCTTGGCGGTGGTCGTTGTTGCATGTGGAAAATGACCCCTATTTATAGCCTTGAGAAGGGTTTATGTAGGAGCATACGTGCGCGGATTGCATGTTGGCGGATGTTCTCCTGCAGCCGCATGTTATTTTACGGTTGCCACATGACAAGTCGAGATCGGGGGTCGCTGATGCCCATGATAATCGTGACACGTGTCATGTCCTAATTTTAATGACTGTGATTTCACCTTGGGAACACTGTCGCTTGTTGCATGGAGATCACTGTGGGATAGTAGTGGCGCATGGTACTGCTGGCGCATGAGAATACTGGAGGAGTAGTGGCGCATGGCACTGCTAGCATATGGAACACTGGAGAAGTAGTTGCACATGGCACTGCTGGCAGATGGGAACACTAATTATGAAGCGGTTGGCGCTGGATCACTTTGGCGCATGAGTCTTTATCACTGCGGCGCATCTTTTTTTTATTACTGTTGGCGCATGGTAGAGATTTTTTATGCTTTTACAAAGAGAGGATGCTGAGAGGAGGTGAGAGGTAGATGGAGTCTGGAGAGATTGAGGTGAGGAGACCGAATTCTGAGAGAGGAGAGGAGGTGAGAGGCGACTGGAGGTGGACCGTAGGAGAGAGTCTGGGGAGATATACGTGAGATTATGTTTTAGATCTAAGAGGAGAGGAGGTAGGCGCGGTCGGTGGTAAGTTAGAATGAGAGGAGAGAGAGAAAAAGAATACTTACACTTAGGATTTTTTTTTGGTAAGGTTATTGATGTAATTTCCTAATGCCTATTCGGTTTTCAATTTTAAATCGGACCTGGACCCAATAACCGAACCCGAAATCGAAAAAAAAAATTCGAATATTCTAAAACCGAACCCAAATTAAATTTAAACTAAATTTAATTTTTTATTTGATTCGGTTCAATTCGATTTTTTGTTATAACCTATTAATGCTCACCCCTAGTGTTGCTATCTATTTTGGTTGATGTTGAACCTTAAAGTGGTGTTACAAACTGTTTGGGTTGAATATTGAACCTTAAAGCGGTATTGTTATTTTTTTTCTTAAAGCATATAAAATATTACAGTTATTAACCGTTATCACCACCTATTGGAATGAAAATAAAATCTGCATATACAACATAGGATTGAGAAGGAAAAATATGATTTTTGTTGAAATTTGTGTATATACTATGCAAATTTTTAATATAATTATTTTTAGATGTTAAATTATTAGTTTAAGCTTAAAAAATAATTTGTTAACTTCTAATTTTAATCATATTTTTTGTAATTATTTTTGTAATAGAATATTTTTAAGACATACAAAAAAAACTAATGAAAAAAGATGATGGGGGTAAACTCACCAAATTTGAAAAGTGGTCACCATATCACTTCTCAATTTCACTTCATTACAAAATTCAAACCAAAGAACTACAAAAATTTACACTTTTCAACTCACTTCAACAACCATACAAGCACAAACTTTAAAAAATTATCACTTCTATCCTCTACCTCTTCAAAGCACCTAGACAATTTTTTTTTTTCCATTTAACCGCACTTCAAAGCAGTGCATACGCAAAAATGTAGAATTTTAAATTTTTTACTTCGTCGTAATTTGTCGAACCAAATAACTCCTATGCTAATTTTTAAAAACAATACCAACACAAAAATTGAAATTTTCAAGTTCTACTCTTTGACGTCTATTAATTTAAGCAATCGTGTTATATGGCTCCTGCAATACTTACACGAGCTGGCCGAGGTGGTCGGGGAGGCCGGAGGATGGAGTGTGAGGGGGGAGAGGGAGAAGAGGGAGGTGGCTCGCGCGAGTATGACCGTACTACGCGAGCTTTAAGCTTTCAAGTCCTTTCCATTGAGGGCTATGTACGCTTAGTTTTTAAAACGCTAAATTATACAACTTTATATCCTCAACTATTCAAGTTTTTCAACTTGATAGGCCAAACTTTGATAGATTAATACCATTAACTATTACAAATTTTTATTTTGACCCTTCTTCAGTAAAAGTTAACTCTTGTGTTAAAAATAAATAAATAAAATTCTAAAATACCTCCAATTTCTCCCTGAACAGCCTCCTCCCCATCCCAAACCCTCCCCCCCCCCCCCCCCAAACCCTCGTCCCCTCCGGCAACCGTCGTTTCCTACTGTTGCTGCACCCCCCTCCCTCCGGCAGCCCGTCCCTCCCGTGACCCCAGCTGCTGATGTTGTTGCTCGATGTTGTTACTGCTGTTGCGTGTCCTCTTCAGTTGCCACCGTCGGAGTGGATGGGAGGAGTTTGCTGGAGAGAGAGAGAGAGAAGAGAGAGAGAGAGAGAGAGAGAGAGAGGAGAGGAAGAGAGAATGAGAGAGTATTTCGATCATTTTACTTCTATTAATAACATTAGATTGAAAATGTTAGGAAAGCATTAAGTTAACATCTATCAAAATTTAGTATATCAAATTGAAAAACTCTAATAGTTGATTGAGTGTATCAAGTTATAATTTAGTTGTTGTTTTTTTAAAACATACCACCACATAATTTCGTTCCGTGAATTCACCTCTACAGAAAACGGTAGAATATAATTATAAAATTCTCCAGCCATCCGTACAACTTTAGACCTTTTAACATAACAATGCTTAACATGAGTCTCAAAAGACGGGCACTTTGAGGGGACATGTACGGAAAATATTACTAGTAGCGAGAAAGAAGTAAAGTTGAACTCTACTCAGAGACACAAATCAGGCTAGCCCACAAAAGAACCTTATTTTTGTTCCTCACATCACAGAGCAACTGCTGGTGCTCTCATCGCTGAACCCACTGGACTCATGAGTCTCTCCTCCGGAAGAGCTTCCAGTAGTGTGATCACCATAGTGAGTACTGACACAATAAGGAGTCTGGTAACAGTAGGGGTAATAGTAGCCAGTATAGTAAGGGACTTGAGGTGATGATCTATTGTACATCATCAGAGGCTGTGGCTGTGGCTGTGGCTGCTGCGGCATTTGTTGTTGCATCATGTTGTGGTTGTTGTTGAGACCCCTAAGATTCATCATCATGGCTGATGGAGATGGCTGCTGGTTCCCTTTAAGTCCTCCAGTGTAGGTTGCACCAATTGGAGCTTTGGCTCCAGCTGGTTGTTGGCTCTGGTTCAAGTTCAATTTCTGCCCACAACCTGCTGCATTGTTGGCATTTCCTTTAGCTGCTGCTGCTGCTGCTGCTGCATTGCTGGCCTGCTTTAGGACATGAAGGAATTTGAGTTCATCGTCGTCGCTGTCGTCATCGTCGTCTTCTTCTTCGTCATCAAAGCTATCTTCGTCGGAGCTTATGGGTTCACGCTTGCTGCTTCTGTGCTGGTTTTTGAAGGCTTGGAGGCCCTGGAGGAGGGCTTGATTGTTGTTGTTGTTGTTGGTGCTAGCAATTTTGATGGGCGGCTGTTGGTTGTTATTTTGGGTGTTGATGACAATGTTGTTGGGTTTTTTCTGGAGCCAGAGCTCTGCATGCTTGCCTGATCTTGCTAGCTTCTTGATGAGGGTGGCAGGGTCAACATTTCCTGAGACTGTCACCTTCTGCTGCTCTGCGTCTATGCTCACTGTGTACACTCCTGTATCATTATAGCAAGCATGCATGGGGAAGAAGAAAATCAATGATCACCGACACAGAATAATGCAGACGTGGGTAAAGACACGGCCCCACACTCAGCACCAAAGTTGTTTTTTTACTACTATATTTTGGAGTGTCACATAAACAGTGGCCGAGCTATTTATGTCTATGTTGCAGATGGTCCCAAAAATTTTGAACTATTTTTATAAAATATTTATTTTTTGTTTGGATTAAAAAAATGCAACAATTAAGCGATAAATAGATTCCTAAAAAGTTGATATTTTATGCGATGCGATGCTAGTTGTTGTTCAAGCTATAACTAAAACCAACTTCAGCATTTTGGAGGTCTTAGACAAGTCCCAAAATGAGGTACTCGTTCATGTATATATTATTTTTTATAAATTTAAAATTCAATGAATCAAAAATGTAATATAATTAGTTCTCGAATACACTTAAATTATCATCAAGATCTAATAAATAAAGCAATTCCAATTTCTAAATTAAAAAATGATAACGATTTTAGACTCAAAAAATACGAAAATGCTTCTTCCATATATATATATATATATATATATATATATATATATATATATATATATATATATATATATATATATATATATATATATGCGGGAGCTCCGTCGTCCCGACCGTTGGATCGAGCGGACCTCACGCAGACGTGCGTGCAGACCCTCCGATCCTACTGATCCAGACTCGAACGGGACTCTGAAAACGGATCTTTTAATCTGCTCATATATATATATATATATATATATATATATATATATATATATATATAACATGGTCAACATTTTTTTTCCTAAGTGTGCAAATGCTGAAAAGTATGTTTTTATATATAATTTGAAGGAAAAGTTACACGAGTATTAAAAATATTTTTTTTCGTGCTCATTATATATATATATATATATATATATATATATATATATATATATTAAAAAAATGGAAGGAGGAAAATACATAATGTTAAATGAGAAATACTACATACTTTCCATCTTTTTCTAAAGCCAACTTTCCATCTTTTTCTAAAGCCATATTAACAAAGAACTTATTTTCAGCTTCCAAGATTTCTTACTACCAAGTATAAGGATGAAAATGACCAACAGAAAAGTAACACAAGGCCATTCAGTCAAATTCTTACTAATCACCATCGTCGTCGTCATCCAAGCTTACTTCCGTCAAAATGAGGCTCAATGTGGTGCATAAGAAAGATCCGTAAAAGAAATTGACAAACTTTTGAAAGGGGGTCAGAGATTACTTAGTCAAGATAACTAGAGAGTGTTCAAAAGGTTCAGCCATAAAATGATAGTTTGCAAGTAAGCAGACTTACTTTTCGACTATACAGTTTATATTCATGCAACCAAAAAACTCCCGGAATTGTCTAGACTAAAATTCCCCTAAGTCTAGACAAAGAGGAACTGCATGCATCTCTAATCTAAGCTACAAGTAAGCTAAATGGGATGAATGGTAGCACAAGTATACCTTCAGTTCTCTGAAGGAGCTTCTTCACTTCCTTTTTGCAACCATCACAGTGTAAGTTCACTTTGAGAATTATATTCTGTTACCAAAAAGAAGAACACACACATACACAACTTTTTCTTTTCAGCAGACAACAAACAAAGAAACTCCAAAAGCTCAACTCAGGAAGAATACGAGAGAGCGAAGTGCATGTAAGAATACCTGGATTCTGAGAAGCTTGAAGTCTTCATGTTTAGCCATTCCCACTACTGTTGTTTCTCTTGTTCAAGTACAGAGAAAAACTAAGATTAAACTAAAGCAAAAGGAAATTCATGAAATTCCTCGAACGATCAAGCTACTGATATATGTAGTATGATGCTTTGCAAATCACCAACCCCAAGCTCTCCATTGTGTCATAATTCCTCTCCTTCATTTCTCTCCCCCTCCCTCCCTCTCTCTCTCTCTCTCTCTCTCTCACATGAACTTAACTCTCATTAAGCACTCACATGGGTGTGTTCCTCATGGCTTCCTCCCCACAATAAAAAAAACTCTGTCAAGTGTCAAACTTTGGTTGAAAGACCAACCAACGGTCTGAAACAAACAACCATACACTACAGCAAAGGAGACACAAAAGTTTGAAAGAGTGATGTGATTGGACCCAAAAACCAGTAAAAGGAAAACATCTTATAAGCTACCATATAGCCATAGGCTTGCTCGTGTGTGTCCTTTCGCTACGTTTCCATGTGCAACTTTCCCCTCCCTCGCTCTCTTTTCTCATGAAATGTAGAGAGAATAAATGGGAATGTACAAGGAACGTATGCACTATGTAGTTTAGTATTTGAGTAGTAGTGAGTAGTCTTGTTACAGAACATTCCTATTGATTCTTTTATGTATCATGTTTCACAAAAAATTAGAATAGCGATTGGGTGGTATCTTTTGGTTGTTAGTTAAGAGTGAGAGAGAAACTTGTCGTGGATCATATACATGCAGGGGAACACAAGGCATTTTTCAGCCTTCTAGCATGGTACAAAAGGTTTTCCACCATGTTTATCTAGCCTTCCTTTAATGTGAAGGTGTTTCTCTAGCTAGGGATCTCACATGTTAGGGCTCTATAGTTAGTAGGTTTATGTAGCACTTACTATAAGGATTTGTTTTGGTAACCGATATTTGGAGTGGAATTTGTTTCAAATTTGAATTTCAGATAAAATCTCATATTTTCTCCGTTCGGTTTACCTTTGGATTTGGGATGAAATCCAACACCTCCCAAATTCTTACTTCTTTACCGAATTTGGTTTGGAAAAAAAACAAATAATAATAATAATAATTATTATTATTATTATTATTATTATTATTATTATTATTATTTTATAGTCTAATTAAAATTAAAATAATAACTATTGTTATTATTATTATTATTAAATGAATTAAAATAGTTTATAATTTTTATTACTATAATATATTATTCTACTTCCCACTTTTTTACTTTTCTATCCCAACCAAACACGTTTACATGGAATATAAGTGATCCAAATCCAACTTTTTCTTCAAAATTCAAATCCAATTTTTTCTACAGTTACGATTTTCCAAACATGCCCTAAGGATCGGTCTGCCAAGATGGAAAGATAAAAGAAAAAAATACGTTTTTGCTTGTTTTGTGTCAGTCCCGAAGTATGATCAAACGAATGAGAGATCATGTTCAGGAGCAGAGATTCACGCAAGACCCCATAGTCTGCTCTCTACTTGATCATGAAGAGTAGTTGGTGTACAGAAATTCAAACAAAACTTGTTTCCTCTCAAGTAACACTCAACTCCAACGAAGCACTATAAAGAACATGTTATAAACTGACTTCAAAAGAAAATGAAACAACAAGAAACTGAAAATGTTCTTCTATTTGTGTTCGCAGACGCTACAATGAGATAGAACAAAACAAAGAGAAAGTAGACAAGAGGAACTCCTTACTGGGTTATTAAAATTACCGTTGCTCAAATCTAGATTTGTCCAACACGACGATCTGCCCCCAAGATCTAGCAAGTTCACAAAAAAACTTCTGGAACACTTTAAGTCACCTTCAGAAACATTCGAAAACACAAATAAAGAAGGGGTGCTCTCGGCATCACATAGACCTTTATGCACGCATAGATTTGTTGTGGCTCTACCTCCTTTTTCTCTCTCTGATTTTCCCAACAACACAAAATGAGAAGAAGGGTCTCTATTTATGGAGAAAACCTAACTGTAACACCTATGCGCACATAAGAAATATGCACAGCATGCGCATGCGCGCTTATCAGCCGACCTATTCCTATAAAATCTGAGACGCAGAGTCCTATGTGCCATATGCGCCATCTGCGCCACCCGTGCTGCATGCGCGTTGTACTGCACAAAACTGACAATGCCACCTACACCCCGAAAGAAGGCACAAACAACTAATGAAAGCATCTATAACGCTATTAGAAATGCATGACGTACGCAACTGTACAAAATGCCCCACGCATACTACCCTAACGCATGCAGCCCCCGCACATACGGCCTTGCACATACGTTCGCACAAAATGCTCCACGTGTAACGTATCGCGCATAGCACGCATATGCCTGTGCATAGTCGACGCATAGCCGACACATCATCGCGCATTACCGTGCATGACCCGCGCATATGCTCGTACATAGCCACACATATAATCGCGTGCGTACAGCCACGCTCATTCACCCATGTAGCGCCCGTGAATACAACAGCTCATGCAACTCACACATAAAATGAGCGCACGAGTGCAACATATGCGCACAAGCTTCATGTGACGATGTTGACGTGCTTAATATAAAATACACCATCAAAGTGCCACTTTGTGCCCTTCTAAGAAAAATTACCCCACATGGGCCACCACATTTGCATATGCCAATACCCTACGGGGCTTAGCTCCTAAGAGAAATTTCCAAAATGTGGTAAAAAATAAAGATTGTTTCCTTGAGTTTTAAACTTAATTCCTCTATAAAAATTACCCCACATAGGCCACCACCCCATTTGTCTATGTCAATACCAAGAAAAGCTATATATATTGGGATATACACTTTGGTGGTTTTCCAATGTGGGACTGAAACTCCCAAAGCTAAGTTGAAAAAAATCCCAATAATCTCCAGCATATATCACAATATATGGTTAAGCTTTTCCCACAGTGACTGTCCATCATGCATTAGAATAGATGTCGCCGACGACTTGAATCTTCCCGCAAAGGTTAAACAACAGTACGATATAAGAATGGACTAAGACTTGAATTATGCACCATAGCTGCTAGTTTTTTCACTCGCACAATGACCTCAACTGTTGTCACGACCCATACCCGGATGTTCGAGCACGAGTACGTGGATACGTTCAGCCTACGCCGCAACATCAGCGGTAGAACACTGTCTAGACCTCGATAGAATTTATCTCAGCAATCATAAGTGCAACTAGTATCATCATAACTCAATCACAGTATAGTAAGAAAGATATTCTGAAGGAAAGATAATTCAAACAATTAAATAAAATAAATAAAACTAGATCACGGTACTGAAATTAAGGAAATACTAGCCTAAATCTCTACAGAGGTCACCTCATGGTTCACAGTGCAAGAGCAGTCTCGACTAAAGCATCACTTTGAAGTCCAAAAGCGTGGGGGCACAACAATTCCTAAAAATGTTATCCAGTTAGGATGGAACGAGTACAAACACTAAAAGAAGTTCCAATACATGGTAGAGACTTTAAAACATGAAATAGTAATAAAATACATGATAAATAAATATAATTGGAAATCATGGTAAGGCAAGTAGAATAAACATATAACCTACCATGTAGTCATGGTATGGCAAGTATGATAAACAAGTAACCACAAGTGAACATAGTATATGACAACAAGTATGGAGTGAAACAAGAATGACTGTAACTATCTACGTGTTTCGAAATACTACTTTCGATATGTGATTGTCTTGGGAGAAATAAGATCTATTAGGATCCGGCTCAATCATACGTGAAGTATATGATTAGCTATTTACAAGGTCTACACTATCACAAGGTCTAATAGGGTATGATCACATATCTAAGCTCTAAATAAACAAGTTATGCTAAGGAAAGGGTTGGTTTGTCATTCAAAACTCATTTAGAAAATAGGTATAGATTTGTATAAAACCCGTTTAAGAAACAATTTTTTTATAAACTTTATTTTAAATACTTAAATAAGAGTTTATTAGAAATATAATACCACCTTTAAATACGTTATAAATATAGAAGCACTTTAAACTCAAAAATAAATCTATTAGCATATTTTTAATTTCTTGTAAACAACCCTTATCAGTTCTTTATTAACCTTAAAACCCATAATATCATTATATATCCAAAAACCTAATATATAATATAACCAAAACCTATTAAATAATATAATCAAAAACCTAATATATAATATATAACCAAAAAATATTATATAATATATATATTTGAATTAACTATGGAACAATGATTCCAAACTAACACAACCGGACACGAGAAAGAAAGAAGTAAAGAAGAATGAGAAGAATAAAATGATGGAGAGGGAGAGAGAAGGAAAGAGAAAGAGATTCACTGTGTGTCCTCGGTGGAAGATCGAGGACCGGTGGTGGCGGTCAGATCCGAGGGATGGGGACGATGACAGCGAAAGATCGTGTCATATCGGTGAAGACGCGCAATTCAGCACCGGATTTGGCCGCAAAAACTGCTCGCCGGCGGCTTCTGATCGAGGACGGCAGATTTGCTAGCGGTTGGAGGTGGTGGATGGTGTCGGCTCGACTGGGACGCTAGGGTCATGCTTCGCTCGAGCAACCGGTTGGTGCTCGATTGAGCATAGGAGATGTGGTGGAAAGCAGCGGCCAATGGCCTTATAGATCTGAGCGGTGGTTGGGACGCCGACAATGACAGTTCGTCGATTTATGAAGATCCAGTCGGATCTGGTCGCTACGGTCTAGCCGATCAAATTTGGCTAGGATCTGGTCCACGGGAAAGACCACGGCGGCTCTAGGCGGCGGCTCGGCATTGGATCTAAAGTCACCCATGGAGGAGGACCACGACGGCTCCACCCGATCGGTGGCTAGGTCAGATCTAGGGTTAGGTTTTGATTGTTGTATCTGTATTGATTTTGGTTGTGTATTATGTTTGGGATCTCGACACAGGGATGGGGATTAGAATTTAGTGAATAGGATCATGTTCGATGTGTCGGACACGAAGGAGAGATTGTATTCTGTGGATGTATATCTGGACACAAGATAGTGGAAAGATACCCAGGGTTGAACCCGAGGGCGACACGACTGACACAAGGAATTCTAGAAATGAACACACGGGTCCAAACACGGTTTAGTGGTGATGGCTGGTGGTGGTTATGGGTGTTGTGTGTTGTAATACCCCGTTCCGCTCAAGCGGACTGCCGATTCAAACGGCAAAAGTGCAAACGTCCTGACCTGCTTTGCTCAGCGAGGCAACTCGTTGAGGTAAGAGATTATCCTGACTTGGCCCTTCAAGAGAACCGGCTTAGGCTTTCAGAGGCTCGCTCGGAGTATCATTCCACCGAGGCAAATTCATCGCTAAGGTGGGTGGCTACGGTGAACTTGTCTTTGCTTAGCCAACACGCATAAAATACGGAATGGTACATGCTAGTAGCTAGGTGAATCACCCCCCTGCATGCTAATAAGAATACAACGCACCTAGCTAAGGGAATAATCCCAACTTGTATTGTATTGCTTATGCTAGAACATGGAAATAAAATATTGCTTTCATATCAGACCCTTTGCATGCTACCTTTGCCTTGTGCAACCAGACTCTGCTATGCCTCGAGTAGAACAATATAAATATTTTACTCTTCGTTGTGCACTTTCATACTTCTGTACTGCACGACCCTAGCTAATGTCGCTCGGGAACGTCCCTTACGGTTTTACCCCTCGGCTTACCTTCGGGCCCGAGCCAATGTGAATGCTTATGTTATACAAGTGCATGCATGCTTGCTTATAGATATTACCTAGTTTCAATGCTTGATGCATAACTATGCCAAGACCGTGAAATATTGTGCATGTCATGCATTCATTTAGGTTCTCCTCGGAAGACTACCTGATAGTTGTTCCGTGCATGAATAGACCTGAGTGTATCCGGGACAGTTGGGTCGCTAAGGCATTTCCCGAACCAGGGAATTTGCACCAAGTCATTGATCCTAGAATCCTAGCTCGTGGAGCAATACTGTTCTGTACTGAATAAAATGGCTTGTGGAGTCGATACTCAATATTGAGAGTAATCCTGCCTCAACAAGTTCTATATATATATATATATATATATATATATATATATATATATATATATATATATATCCTGACTCGAACTTGTTCCATATAACTTGTTACATATATATATATATATATATATATATATATATATATATATATATATATATCCTGCTTTGAACTTGTTCTTGTGTCTGACCACAGACCTGAAGATTAGAGACTTGCATGGTCACAGGACAACTTGAATAACAAGGTTTTAGTTCCGCGGACGGTTGCTGGGGCACTGGCACAGATCCGATCCGGCCGAAACTCCTGATAGTCTCCTGCATCGGACAGAACGGCCTGCGATGCCCTGATCCTCGCATCGCAAGTTATCCACTCCCAGACTAGACCGTCCATTATGGCACATGCCAGTGATCTCATGTTCATATAGATAAGTCATCCTCGCTTAGCGGCTATCCGCGTGCGAGTTATTGCATCGCATCGAGAATAATTGAACACCTGAACGATCATGGTATGACAACACTTGTGTATAAAGAGCACTTGAACTTATTATGCAACGCACCTGAGCAATCTTTGTAAAATTGTGCACCCGAAATATAGTCTCGCTCATAATACAGTGTTTGCATATGCTATTGCCCCTGAATGATTATACCTGCTTGTGCTTGAATTAACTTGTTTGCCTTGGACAGGGAAGGAAAATGGTAAGTGGGTAAGTCTTGCTGTGTTTTCTCTTATATCGTATGACGCACGGCCACACGAGTTAGCCTTTTCATATATTCCATGAAACTGATCCTAAGGCACAACTAGAAAGACAACCAAATAGTTGGTGCACGGAACCTATATTACGTGTTTGGATTTGTCGAGCGGGCGAGTAGCCTCCCCACCAGTGCATTCAATGTACTGATTATCCACCAGATTATTTGCAGGGTACGGGAGAACCTCGTTCGGTGCAGATGCCTCCTTCGTGCGTGCTAAGGCCAGGAGTTCACTCTGAAGCCTTAGAGCATTACGTCCGGAACAGAAGCACATATACAAGACATAATATTGGAATATATCTCGAGCATCGCCTGAACATCGCCCGAACATTGCCTGTATAATTATTCTACAATTGTAGCCACTTGGCATGCTTTTACTGTTTCAGAGAGAGATCTGAGCGAATTATAATCTCGGCCAAGCGTCGCCTGTAATAACTGCTTATATCAATAAAGAGCTTATTTTACTTCAACTTGTGTTATTCAATGCTTTCGCTATTGTTGACTCAGTGAACTTGTTACCAAATTGCCTATGCGTTTATAATTCTGCTGCACTCGGACAATCTGTGCGATCCTGTGGCTTAGATCTCTTATCGCCAGCCAATGAACCATGGCCTTGCACGGGCGCGGCTCACACTCATGCGGCATCACGCCCGGATGGGTCAAAAGCGATCGTCCCGCGGGAGCGCTTGTGTGGTCATTCTCGCCTAGCGGGGACGGCCGATTTAGCCTGCGGGAGATCGGGGCGTGACAATTGGTATCAGAGCTTGGCTTATACGCCTTTGGACTTTGTTTCGATTATCTCAGTTTCGAAAGCTCGTTCGTGGATTATGTGCGCACTCTCTCTCAATGTCCCAAACAGAATATTCCAACAATAAGTCTAAATACTTTCAAAAATGTGCATTTGAATGGCATGATTGCTTGTATAAAATTGTGTTACAAGAGCCTTTGCCAACCTGTACTAGTCCTTATGGGATTAGACTCGTGCTAGACTTGTGCATTATGTGCAAACCCGAAATTCCTATACATGTTTGCCCAACTGGTTAGTGCAAAAATGAATATTGCCCGAACAGTTAGCTATGCACTCAGCCTTTTGGCTAAGTTATGTAGAGTATCGTGCACCAAGACCCTTTGGTGCAAGCCAGTTATAAATAAGATTTGGATATCGTTCAGGAATAATACAAGTCAGACTTAGAACTGCAATCGATAAAAACTTTATCGGATTTATCGCTTAGGCGAATATTAAGAATCATGCTTGATTATGGAAAATA
This sequence comes from Iris macrosiphon, assembly GCA_036927795.1. Classification (NCBI taxonomy): domain Eukaryota; kingdom Viridiplantae; phylum Streptophyta; class Magnoliopsida; order Asparagales; family Iridaceae; genus Iris; species Iris macrosiphon. The sequence continues at coordinate 135,021,979 of JAYESA010000015.1, read as the reverse complement.
GCTCGAACGATAATTCATGTTGGAAGACACAAATCAAATATAGTTGCTTTGATTGAGAATATCCAGAATATATATATATATATATATATATATATATATATATATATATATATATATATATATGAGACTAGATTTTATCAAGAGAAACCTGAGTATCGTGCTAGAATTTGAGGAACGAGTTGGTGAATAAGCTAACGATAATACGAGCACCGATTAAGAATTTGATGGAATGACTCGATTCCGAGTGGTGGATGGATCATTTAGAAAAAATTTCTGAGGGTAGACTTGTCACTACCATTTTTCTTGATGAGGGTAATTTGGTCATTAGTATAATTATTAGTTAGTAATTAATATCTATTTATATTGTGTTATATATTTAAATTGTGCTTGTACTAATTATTATTTGTTAGAGAGCTAGCCTATGCTTATTGGACTTGTCATTAGTAGACCCATTAGTTAGTCATGACAATATTTTGAGTCCAACATGGGACCACGCCCATTAGACTCTCTCCATTAGTTAATTAAGAAGATTAGTTTAATTTGTATTAGTTTAGAGCATTTCTAATATAGCCCTTCTTAATTATTCTTCATAATTAGCTAGAGAGGGGCACCTTGGACATTTGTTGTTTCTTGGAGAGGAAGAAAAAAGGGCCGGCTATGAGGCATTCCCATACTCTCTCATCTTCATTAGTTTATTCCAATTAGATCCCCAATTGTGTTCTTCCCTAAATTGACTCATCTCTCTACAAATTCAACCCAATTCACAACCATTCTCTCTCAATTTTATCATCTAAGAAGCATTAGAGCTTGGATTTCAATTAGCACTTAAAGAAAGAGGAATTGGCAAGGAGATTATATCATAATTGTGTCTATTGAGCATTTTATTGGAAATATATCTCCCAATAGATAAATTTTGAATCTACTCCTTAAATTCGACTCTAATTCATGCATTTAACTAATATGAATCATCCCTTGGCTTAAGACTACACATAGATCAAGAATTAGGTCCATATGACTTGTATTATAAAAGTTATATAGTAATTTATATCTAATTAGGAGGAATTATGAGATTGACACATCAATTTTGCGTTATGAGACCAATTAGATCTAATTAGACTTAGATCGGGGTTGTGGGACTAGGTACGTGTCCATAATTGGATACGGGAAGGCAATATCATAGTATTTTGCGATACGGTGTAATACGGGGCTCGTGATTTGTGTTAATTCCTTTCAATTTCTTTTGTAGCAAGATCCTTTAATTGTATTATGATGTTTATGATATGTACGTATGGGTAATATGGAGATTTGGGGATTTTGGCATTTAAATTGGGTATGTATCATAGATATCATGTTAAGTGTTTGGTCTAATACTTTTATTGTTTGTGAGTGTGATACATATATACTAAATTGTATATGTATATATGTTATATATGTGTGGTAGTATTTTGTGTCTGTGAGGTGAGAATTTAGAGGGGTCGGGCATGTGAGTGTGTGTTGTGTGTATATGTTGTGTTGTGATGTTAGGCTTGAGGAGTTGGGGTCTACAATGAGTAGTAAGGTGGAGTTGCACCAGTGTGCAGTAGTTGGTGCAGATCGGGTTTCAGCAAAAGCTAGGTGCAGCAGCAGCTAGGTGCAACAGCAACAGTAAGATGTTTTAGCAGTATCTAGGCACAACAGTAGCTAGTTGCAGCAGCCGCAACTGCAGGATGTTTCAATAGCAGTAACAACATTGCTAGGCACAATTTTTAGTTGCAGATATTGTGTTGACAAGTAGTGCACTATGACCTGTAGTGATATGGGATAACTATAGTGTTCAATAGGGGAGGTGTTCATGTATGCATGTTGCTGCTAGCAACACATACAACAAATAAGTGGGGAGGGGTCATATGTGTAGCAGTGTGCACATGTGTGCTAAGGGTAAGTGAGGCCATTTGTACCTTGAGTATAAGTAGATGGTAGATGTATTGTGGGCAAATAAAAGGTATATAAACTATGCGATTTTAGTTAGTATTATGATATCTAGTATATTAGTATAGTGAGGGGTTAAGATAAGTGTTAGATATTAGTATAGGTTTTGGGTTAGTGTTGAGAAGGGTTAGTATGAGTATCTAGGTAAGTGAGTATCAGTATCTTGTGATACCAAATTATGAGTTGAGCTAAGGTAATGTTGTTGGTTAAGTTATTAAGGATTGTTATAAGGTAAGGTGTTAGTTGGGTTGGTATCAAGTATAGTGTTAGACCTTAAGGAAATGGTAGGTTTAAGGTAAGGTATCAAGTATCTGTTATTAATTATTAGCTAGTATTACCTTATTAGCTAGTATAGTTAACACCCTCAAATTATTGACTTAGAAACCTAAGTAATGACCTAGTATAGCTAGTATAAACTAGTGTTAGCTAGTTAGTGGCCAATATAGAATATTTAACTTAGCATGGACCTAGTTTACCTATAAATAGCCTAGAAGAGCATGTTTAATGCATTTTAGTTAATTATCACTTTATTATACCCCTTTGACATGCCATTCATATTTAGGTGTGTGCGGCACCAGCTCAGATACCGAGATATACCATTTTCTCAGGACCATAGGCGAGTACATTCTATGATAGTTTTCTTATTTGATAGCATATATGTTTCATGTATTTAGTTTGATATATTTGATTCTTGACACGATGGTTTTATGGATTGGTATACGTCGATCCTAGTCATAAGATGTTATAATCATGATTACTCAGTGATTACCGTGATATCTTAGTGATTATATAAACCATGATCATAGTGCATGATATTATAGACCGTGTAGTATGATATACGTGTTATAACGTGTCGTAATTTGGATCCGTGTACTAGTCGAAAGGTTGGGAAAGTATTATTAGATATGTGATCATACCTTATAGCCCGTGATTTAGTATGGCCCGTGATAGTTAGCAGATCATGCAACTCACGCGTGATCACGCTAGCTCACCTTTTATATATATCTCGTGTTAGGCCCAAACCGATCACATTATTTTACTAATATTTTAAGGCACATTTATATATTGTTTCCTCTATTCCAGTTCATTACATTATTGTTCCTTATCGTATTGTTCTCAGTTTTTGCCATTAATTATCTTGATGATCTTTCTCCTGATATATGCTAGTTCAGTTACTTTCATTATTTATGTTCATTGCTATTGTTATTTCATTATTTATGTCAATTATTAGAACTACTATTTGGGTTGTGCTTTGCTCCAATCCTGACTGAATATTTTTTTTCGATGATTCATTAGAAGACTGGTGTCCTACGCACTACGGGCAACAGGATGGCGAGCCAGTCGAGTTATCACCCGTAGAGCCTATTGAGTTAACACCAGCAGTTGATGAGGCATAGTTAGTTTATTCATGGGATTGTATATGTCAGTTAGATTTTGGCATTGTATTATTATTGATGTCTTATGTTGAGATTAGACTTGGACTTGTGATGTATCTGTGACTTTTTCTTTCCTTCTATTCCATATCATGCCTTATCATCCTCTAGTTTGATATTATGATTGAGTATTATTTACCATTACCATATTATCTTATTGTCCTCCATTTGAACTTGAGATATCATGACAGGTATCTTATATATATATTGTGTGAGATGTGTAGATAGTATTGTTTATCTAGGCAACGTTCTACCACCGATGCTGCGATGTAGGCTGGACGTACCCGCGTACTCGTGCCCTTATACTGGGTGTAGGTCGTGACAAATGGACTTAGTAACCAGACCTCATATTAGACATGACCATGTGCTAAGATTAGCTATATACATGGCATGAATATGTGTTGGAGTGAGATTTTAGTATGGACCAGACTAAGTAATAAGGGACTAACCAGCTATGTGCATGACATAAGCTTTATGTTACAATGTGATCAAGATTCATGTGACCAGTTGAATGATTGGTAATTGGACTGGAATACTGTATCTGTGCTGATAAAATTATTGTGTGATAGTGTACATAATCTAAATGTGCACTGAGGTGCGACATACCATGTTACATGTTAAGTAATTTATATTTAGGTTGTGCATCGAGAATGCCTTCAAATTCCTGAATGCGTGATAATACATACATATATATATATATATATATATATATATATATATACACTTTTCTCCAGCACGGGCTTGATATGCGAGTCAAGTACCCCAGCGTGGCTAGGCTATTGATTGATTGAATGCTACAAACACGCTTTGGTGAATCCAGACTAAACTTTTATGGATTCGTATCTAGCGTGTCCGTACTTTGTACGATATCTTAAGAGAAATTCTCATGTGGCCATGCCTTAAGATTTTGAACACAATATAGGGTTAATTAAACAACTAAAAGTGGTATAAACATTGGGAGAAAAATGTAACCCCAGATCATGCCAACGAACCTTTCCACAGAGATTTATTCTAAGTGCACTGTAGGCTGGTCACCACAGATACTATATATCATCCATCATAGTGGAGTACAGTAATAACCTATTATAAATAATATCGAGCCACTATTTTCCTATAGAAATATTGGAACCGCTAATACCGTAATCTAGCGTAGTGGCCCTACGGAGAACTAGTACAATTCGTGAAGTTCTTGTATAATCATTTATTGGCTCGGTTAGCTCATGTTCGACAATGGCATGATCTAAGGATACCTATTATGTATTATTCTGAGATAATCTCAGACTCCATAAATAACAAGTTGTACAAGTGATTGGCCAATTTTATTATTTAGGCTTGGTTGTGATTAAATTATTCTGTTAGTAGTCTAGGTAATTGGACTATCATAGTGTGATGATTTAACCATTGTCCTTGTTTGGTTGAAGGATTGGGCCTTTGTGCTAGGATATGCCATGGACCTAAACGACGATAATAAACCTATGTATTATATATCTATTATTTGGGTATTTTGTGTACTTCCTTTGTGGTACATGCTATTTGGGGTATAATTCTACTGGTTTTGTATGGCCAGGTTTTGAGCCAACACCCGAGAATCTATTTTACCTTCCTCTAACTCATGATGCGCACCAGGAATATGGTCGTAGAGGAAAACGAGTGGGTTTTTTTCTTCCCTGTTTGTCATTGTACATTTATTCTTTTGGACGTTTAGCCACCGGCATCTGTTAGCCGGCACGTTTAGTCATTTAGTTTCCCTATATGGTTGTATTAAATCAGACAGTAGATGATTATTGTCATGTACTTTTGGTACTCTGTTAGCTTCTTATTTTGTACAACTGGTCTTCAGAATATCCTGAGAAAGCGTTTGGGATGCCTTATTACTTTGTCATATATGCTTTATGATTACTGTTTCTTGATTGATTGGTTGAGACATAGATGTTCGTATGGCCCTAAGTGACTTGATTGTAGCATATACCCTCTTGTCTAGTTATAGTCGTCATCATCGTACAACGTATAGTACCTTGTATGGGTAGATGGCTGTGTTCGTCTTCGTATTCCAGTACTGGGGCGTGACAAAGACCTTATGATCCTTAGGAATATAAAATAAACCTCCTTTCATTCCTCTTGGATAGCCTACAAACAAGTATACTTCTATACGAGATTCCAATTTATCTGCTTTCAGTTTCAGCACATGCGCTAGACTACACTAAATTCGAACATGTTTTAGACTAGGTTTACGCCCGGTCCGCAGCTCTATGGGAGTAAGAGGTACTGATTTAGAAGGTACCAAGTTCAAAATATAAGCTGCAGTCTCTAAGGCATATCCCAAAAATGAATCTTATAAATTCGAATAACTCATCATTGATGTAACCATCTACATAAGAGTCATATTCCTTCTTTTTGCTACACCATTCTATTGGGGTATTCCAGGTGCAGTCAATTGGGATGTAATCCCAGCCTCTGTTAAATAGTCTCTAAACTCTCCAAAAAGGTACTCTCCACCATGATCTGAACGTAATAACTTGATATATTTTCCCTGACGTTTCTCTGTTTCAGCCTTGTACTCTTTGAATTTCTCAAAGCACTCAGACTTACGATACATCAAATAAATGTATCCATACCTTAAATAATCATTAATAAATGTGACAAAATATTTAAAGCCACATCTAGCCTGAACAGTCATGGGCCCACACAAATTGGAAAGAACTAATTCCAACACATCTTTGGTCCTATACCCCTTTGCTGTGAAAGGCCTTTTGGTCATTTTATCTTCTAAGCAGGATTCGCAGACTGGAAGTGACTCCACTTCCAATGAACTCAAAGATCCATCTTTAACTAGTCTTTTAATCCTTCTTATATTAATATATCACAATCGCAAGTGGTGCCAAAGATATATTATGTTCATACAAAAAGGTTCATTTCTCTTATTTAAGTTAGAAGATGTGTTATTCATTTTCATAAGTAGCATTATGGGTAAAATAGGATTAATGACATACAAATTATCAATTAATGTACTAGAACAGATAAAATGCTTATTTTTTCTAATAACAATATTGTTATTAAAATAAACTGAATATCCATCATTAACTAGCATAGAAACAGAAATTAAATTTCTTCTAAGTGAAGGTGCATAAAGACAATCTCTCAATGTCAAAGACTTATTTCTATCAAAAGATAAAATAACATCACCTACTGCAACGACTGCTACTTTTGTAGCGTCACCCATGAACAAGCATATCTCTCCATCACGAAGCCGCCTGATTTTTTGGAGCCCCTGTAATGAATTGCAGACATGATTAGTGGCTCATATATCTACACACCTGGTATCGGTAGATAACACAGCTAAACATATTTTGACTACTAGTAAATGAGATATACCTTCTTTGTTCCCTTCTTTGAGAAGTGGACAATCACTCTTCCAATGTCCTGACCCTTTGCAGATGAAACACTTGCCTTTCGGCTTTTTCATAGCGCCTTGAGGTCTCATTCCCTTCTTCGCTGAATTTTTTTAGTTTCTAAATATTCTTCTTATTCTTACCGCTTTTTGGCTTAGAAGTAGAAGCCTTTTCAGTAACATAAATATGACCATTCTGCCTCATGAGAGTCTCAGCATCCTGCAGTTCTTTCACATTATGCCAAACTGTACAACCTTTTGTTCATGTTGTAGTTAAGTCAAAACTTTTAGGCAGAGTCCCGAGAATGAGATCAACCTGGGTTTCTCCATCGATTTCAGCTCCAAGGATCTCCATCTCAGTCAGATGACCAATCATCTTGGGAACAACATCCCTTACTGGCGTTCCTTCATCCGTGGTTGTATTCATTAAACTTGTCATAGCAAATTGCCTAGCTGCCATGCTCTGATGTCACTCCCCGTTCCCGATATACGTATTTGGGACGTATTATTTCTTGCTTGTATGGTTGTTAGGTTGCATGGAGACCAGACTCATTCTTTGGTTTAGTATGGTTCATGGTTTATTTTATGGGTTGGTTCAAGTTATGAGAGAACCCATGGTATAAACCTCAAACCCTATATATATAACCCAACTTCTTTCTCTTTCTTCCCTTATTCTCTCATTTCTTCTCATCTTTTCATTTTAGGCAAATACCTTGCATAATATGGAGAAACCCTTAGATTTTAATCATTGCTCTTTTTTTGCATTTTATTAGTCTAATATGTGTACATTATAATTCTAAACACTTTTAATGTTTGAAGTTTTCCATTTTGATGGATAGATGTAAGTAGATCTACTTTTTTAGTTTAGGATTTTCATGGGTTCCATAAGTTTTTCTTAGTTTTGATCTATTAAAATATAGTATTTTAGAAAAACAGTTTTTCTAGGTGATAGAGTATTCCATTTAAGGTGTTTTGGCTTTTGGTTCACTTGATTATGAGTTGAAATGAATTTTTTATTAAGGAAACAAGTTTTCGGGTTTTTGAAGCTTTTCCATAGCCGAACTCGCTATTGTTGCACGCATGACTGCTTTGTGTATTTGTTCTGAAGTCGGACGCATAGTACCTTGAACGCATGAGAATTTACTAAGGCCAGATTCCATCCTCCCATGCATCCAAGAGACTATGCGGCTACGAGCCATACGTCTCTTCTTTTTGGACGCATGCCTCTGCACGACTTTCATGACTCTGCACAGCTTTTCATGATTTTGTCTTATCTTCCAGACATTTTTGGCTTATCACATCAAGTCGTCGGTCACTTCTCTGACTTGTATTTGTTGTCCGTCACTTAGCACTTTCCCCGATGAGTGGACTTTGCCTGTCCATGCGCCCCATTTTCTATGAGCCCCTGATTCTCATGTGGCCTTGATCTTCATGTGTGCATGCCGCCCCTGCACACACTTTATTGAATTTATTTGTTTTGAATGTTCCATTGGACTTTTGATTCATATTTGTCATCTTGATGACTGTGAGAGTGTTAGACCGTCTCTACGCCCGACCCAACCATATGTATAGTTCGACCAAGCGCCAAGTGACTACACCACCTATGTGCATGACTTGACTTATGTGTTGCAATGTGATAGAATTCATGTGATTTACTATGATTGGTGACTTAACTCGATCACTTGTATCCGTGCTGATACACTTACTATGTGTTATGTGTTCCTACGTGCTAAGTTTTCCTACGTGATTATATTATATGCTTACACTAAGAGGTACCTACGTGGTACACGACATGTAATATAATATGATTCCTCCAAGTATGGACAAAATGATTGAGTCAATTTCCAAGCGTGACTAGGACTTGCTTAATTATTGTATCACGTTGGTGTAGAAGCATAAAAAATACGCTCGATAGCTCTACGCAACATGGTGATGCAGGGCAGCATAAGCAGGGGACCTCAAGGCCATCAAGAGTGCAGCGGAGCTTTTCCGCTAAGCACGGCATAAAATATGATGGGACCATCCGCGTAAATGCAGTATGTCCAGGCCGCTTCAGCGTAGACGGGGTGCTTCATCGCCTCCATGGCGTAAAACTCATCCGCTTTCATAGCAGTGTTAAAGCGTACGAGGAACGCTTCGTCTTCCCCGAAATGAACCTGTCAAGTCACGCAGTGAACCTGACATCTGACTCCTGACAAAAAGTGCTGCACGGCTACCCAAACGACGGCTGGAAAGATGGCAGACCACTCGGGACGCGCCCCACAGTATGATGGCGGATCTCTGTATTTAATGCAGAGGATTTGATTAAATATTACCGAACCATCGTTTACTGACATCCCCTCAGCGGAGACTGCTTTTACGCATACAAGGGGATACGCTGCCTTGTTTTACACAGGCAAACGCAAACTATTTTATGCTCCGCGGAAGACAAACAGACTGCCACGTCAAAAGCTTCTCTTCGTACAGGGTTCGAGGCACGTCTCTGCACCTAATGCTCAGAACGGTGGCAGGCCCTCGGAACACATCTCTGCAATTAATGATGATGGCGGATCTCTGCACTTAATGCGAGAGATTTGATTATATCTCCAAGAGCCGTGATTTCGGCTAAAGACGTCCACATTACCTCGGCTTTTACGCCCATTCAGCTTTTATGACTGATCGGCCTCTACGACCACTCTGGCACGTTACGCAGCGGCTTCTACGCCCATTCAGCTTCTGTGCCCGCTCGGCTTCTACGCCTCCTCAGCTTCTATGCTCGTTCGGCTTCTATGCTCATTCGGCCTTCTGTGCTTATTCGGCTTCTATGCCATCAGGCTTCTACGCCTACTCGGCTTCTATGCCTACTTGGCTTCTACGCCATGGTGACAGACATTGGCTTCTATGCCAACCTCTTCTACACGAGGGATACCTACCTACGTGGCTTCTACGTCGTAATCTTCGTAGCGATTATACTCGTTTTGTCCCTTAGTTGGACCCGCGTCACACGCTCATTCAAAAGATTATCTATACGCAGGCTTTGGTTATTTTAACCATTGTGTAAAAGGGTGTTGTACTTTCCACTACTCGGTTTCCACACCGATTGAGTGGTCACTGTCACCAAAACTCTATAAATAGAGACCTCTATCAACAGAGGAACAGGTCGAAAGATCGAACAAAGGTCGAGACTTTAAAAATCGAACAAGGTCGAGACTTTAAAAATCGAACAAGGTCAAAACGTTGAAAGAGGATCGAACCACGGATCAAAACATTAGAGATTGAGGAGAGATAAAGGAGTCTTTGAGAGAGAGAGAGAGAGAGAAGCATCCAGAGCTCAGGCAAAGAGTAGCGATCGACGACATTGGCATCGTGCATCCATCCTCTTCCGCCACCTACGAAGCTATTTTCCGTCTTCCACGACACTTCTTCACCATCGTGTAGTCTAAGGGCTAAAGTGATCGACTGCAGATCAGACACCTATAGCAATCATCTACCCAGATTAAATAAATTGTACTCCTACATCCTCGTATAGGATCAAATTGAACAAGTTTGTTTGTAAACCGAAGAAGGCGGATTTCGTGCAAACCTCGTATTATATATATTTCGTTCTTTCGTTTAATACCATAAACAGTTGGGGTGAATCCAAATTGGACTGTCAAGTGACAAAGTGAATTCATATCTAGCATATCCGTACTACAGTATGACATATAAGGGAAATATCATATGACCACGCCATAAGATTTCAGTAATAGTAGGGTTAACTAGTCAACTAAAATATGTAGAGCATTAGGAGGGACGAAATTTTGAGATCGTGCTTAACTAGCCACCCCCAAACAATTGTTTGGGGTGTGCAGGCTGGCCCCCATGGATATTGTTTAAATTATCATTAGTGGATGGCAATATTCGACTATTATTTTGTACTATGTGTTCTATACGATTTTAGCATGGTGGCCTTATGAGGGACCAGTGCATAAATACTACGTGCTATACGGTGAATTATGACTTGGCTAGCCTTACTAGTACCTGGTTCGATCTAAGATTCCTATTATACCCATATATCTCTGGGATAACCCAGACTACACCTAGGAATCTGTACAAGTGATTGGCCGATTATGTAACTAAACTTGATTGTGTATTGTATCTTCTGTTAAATAGTTTAGGGACATGGACTATCATGGTGTGATGGTGTAACCCTTGTCCTTGTTTGGTTGTAGGGTTAGATTGTTGTATCACGATAGGCTATGGACCGAAACTACGAGACAATACTATATATATATATATATATATATATATATATATATATATATATATATATATATATATATATATATATATATATATACATAATTATGTGTGTGTGTTTATTTGTTACTAGTGTTGTTCCTTCATTCATGCTTCATTAGCGGTACTTGCTATTTGGGGTCTAACTCCACTGGTTTTGCATGGCCAGGTTAAGAGCCAGCACTCGAGGATCCAGCTTACTTTCACCTGAACAATGGCACGCACCAAACGGATGGTTGTTGAGGGACACGAGTGGATTTCTTAATCACTGCTCGTTATTGTATATTTTTCTCTTTTGGGCTTTTAGCCACCGACACTTATTAGCCCTAAATTTGGACATTTAGTTCCCTTACATGATTGTAATTAATCAGACTTCAGTTGATCAAGGACATGTACTTTTGCTACTCCGCCAGCTTCTCATTTAGTACTGCTGGTTTCTTGAATGTTTGGGCAGGACGTTTGAGACGCCTTACTTCCTTGTCATATATATTATATGTTTACTATCCTCATTTGACTGATTGAGTTAGATATTCTATGTGACCCTAAGTTACTTGCTTATATAATACACCCCATTTTCTAGTTACAGTCGTGAACGTCGTACAATATTTTATACCTTGTATGGGGTAGCTGGCCATGTTCGTCTCCGTATTTCGGTACTGGGGCATGATATTTTGTTGTCCGAAGAGTTTCTTGAGGTTTTACATCATGTCATAAGTTGTGACCATGGCCTGATGCTAATGTTGCAGCATATTTTACATAGACGCCAGAATGTAACACCGCACCATCTTATCTGCCTTGATCCACTTCTTATAAGACCCTTTGACCTCTTCGTCAGAATTAGCATCAGGCTTAGGAGGACATTCCTCATGGAGTACATATTTGTATTCTTCAACAGTTAGGACAATATCCAAGTTACGTTTCCAGTCAATGTAATTAGGGCCAGTAAGTTTATTTTCTTTAAGAATCACCATAAGTGGACTGAATGAACCCATTTTTGAAATCCTGAGAATCACATAAACAATAATTTTGTAGGAAAAAAAATTGAACTAAATAAATATTTATTCCCTCAAAACAATAATAAAAAGTTTACCAACACCTTAAACACCACGAATTTAGTATACCACGATAGTATGGACATATACTAATTTAATATTTGTCCAAGGAGATTTTTCTTATTAATTTTACTATTATGTCAACCTAACTTTATGACAAATAAAATTAATTTGTTGGTCTTTGCTTTGGTCCTACAAATAATAGCAGTGACTCCGATGGGGAGGATACTATTATTTGTATCTAAGTGTACACTATTACTTAATACTAAGTCCATTACTTCGTAATGTGTTCCTTCAGATGGAGAAGTAAACACACAATAGGCAACTTTCTATAATTATCCCAAAGGAAGTCTGTATTGGTGATCCGTAATTATACTCATCCAATACGGAGGAAGGCACTAAGGTCAACACACAAGTATAATTACATCACCTACAAACCAGCAATGGAGACCATGGAATTTATACTAAATAAATTTCCTCTCCAACTTAGTTATTTAAAAATAAGAGTTTTTCTACTAATTGACGTATGTCTATGTTATCCATTATTAATGCGGGCTTAGTTTATATAAAACATCAACAGAATAATAAACATGCATAACAGAATAATCAGATATAACAATAAAGAAAAATAAATATCTAATTATTATGGCCATATATCATGCTTCTTCCTCAACTGTCAAATCCATAATCATGCTTTGCCTCCGAACAGTTAAAAAATAATATCTCGTCCCTCATCAAAAATAGCCACTGCCGCCATCACGATAGATAAAAAATTTAAAAATTACATCAATCCTATAACTTTCGAAGGAGTTTATACATAATCTAGATTAAAAAAAATTTATATAAATAAGCATGATCAACCCTCATGATTTTAACTACATCAACAATAAAAGCCACGACATGCCGTGGGTTTAAATCACAGAAATAAAATATGCTCACAAACCATAACAGTTGGATCTAAGATGCTTAAAAAATCGAGTTGGAGCATATTTACTACTACCAACTATATTTGATACAAGTTTTATTGGACAACATAGATTTATCAATCGATACGCAGATCCAATACATGCTCTTATACCAATTGATGGAACTAGGGATACATAGGACCGCATATTAGTGTACATATCAATCGATAAAAGTTAACAGGTTTAATACATGATCTAACCCTTCAAAGGCAAAAACTAGGGTTCACAAATTATACCTAAAGTAACGAGAAGAAGATGAAGGTTTTCAGCAAGCTTGATCAATTAGCGACCCCAAGGTCTTCTGCACGTATTCCTTTCTATGATTGGACATCGTGTGGGTGACGATCTTCCAATATTTTCTTCTCCTTGGCTGACCCTCTTTCTATCCTTACATGAAAAATGAATTTCGAGAAAGATACTCCCTTGGATGATTATGACGGCCAGAGAATATAGTATATTTATAGGCTACGACAGGGACCATAAGGAAAAATTAGGGTTAGGTCTATTAAAGGATCTGGTACCCATGTTCAGCCCGAATACACAACTCAGAACCGTTAATAATAGCTTGGTCCACTAAAGAGCTATTGTTGCCCTACCTTCCTAATTCCAAATTATGTTTATAGGCTCCTTCTTATTATATACATGTTCGTCTCCCCATATTAAGATATCGAATATCCGTCGATCAAATTAAGTTACTGACAATTATATTGATCGATATCTTTTATCCTTAAGTAGTACCACTCAACTTTATTTGTCATGTCGTATATAATCCATCTACAGGATTTACATGACAATCCTTATGAGTTCTTTAAGGGGACATCATCAATCCGATGTATCAGGATATGTATTTCTTTTATAATCAACTGTCCATCATTTACACAATGTTATTACCCAATTCATTGAGGTTATTGACCCATAATGAATCTCACTCTTTTATGAGTCAAAGTAATGCAAACTTTATATACATGTCTATTATTATATCCAGATTAAGAGCACAAGCATAGGTGTTTGTTCTCTTATATAGTCAGTACAAAGAGAACAACCTCAAGTGGTCATATTCAATACACAAAAAGTGTACTAGTGTAGACCTATAGTCAAGATAGACTAACACCAGATTATAATACAACATTTGCAGTGGTTTGTCCAAGTCCATCTAGGTTATGAACTATTTATATATTCCACAGAAAACTGATAATATGATCTCATGTGTGATACCACACATCATATTATCTACAATATAGAATATCAGGTACTTGCATTAACATGATAACAAATACAACATGCAAACATTTGCCCATATGATTCTCATTTAATAATAAGAAAATGTAGTTAATACAAAGTGATACTTTTAGTATATAACCATAACAATCTCCCACTTATACTCAAAGCATTGCATTTTAGTATACTGTTATAGACTGATCAAATAATCATATTAGAGAAAAATGATTGTTTCATCTTCTATTAAAGTACAACATCATAAAGGAAATATAGTCATAAATGAAGAAGATTTACTAGGTAATATACAGTTGGTGCTCTTTTGGTACTTCTGATCATATGGAGGATGAGGTTACTAATAGAACTGTTACTATTGAGTTTGATGATGTGGCCAAGATACCAAAATGGAAGAAAAAGAATTCCAAGTATGTTACACCCCAGGTTTTGGAACCTCTTAAAGATGTATCTTCTCGTCAAAATCAACAAAGTACTACTTCTGCAGCAAAGGATCTTACATCAGACAATCCTACGTGGACTAAACTTCTCCAAAATATGGTAATGAGCAGAAATAAAAATGCTAATAGTAAAAAAAAATCTGATGAAGGATCACCTATTACTCTTAGGGTGAGTCTTAGGCTCGCAAAGGGACAATCATCAAATAATTAATGAATATTTTAGCTTGGAATGTCAGAGGATTAAACTCGACAAATAGGTGGAAGGAGATTGACGATCAGCTGAAGTCTTTTGCATGTAGCATTACTATTATTTTGGAATCAAAAAATCAAAGATTCTAATGTGTTATCCAAATATCTCCCTGGTGGATGGGATTCTATGGATAACTTGTTTTTATGCCCAATGGCTCGTATCTGGGTTCTATGGGATCAGAGTTCATGGTCAGGAACCTTACAATTTGAATCATAATAATTATTGGTGATTGAGTTATCAAATTGAGGTGGCTTCAAATTTCTTCTAGGAGCGGTGTATGGTTGCAATGATCGTTGGCTAAGGAAACAACTTTGGAAAGATATTATTTTTATCAGCCTTAATTTAGGTAAATCTTTACCTTTACTTTTTTATTGGTGACTTTAATATTTTATTATATTCCCATGAAAAGAAGGGTGGAAGACATTTTCCAGATAGAATTCTTGAAGATTTTCAAAGTTGTTTATTAAGATATGGCCTTATGTGTTTGAAAGGGGTTGGACTGGAATTGACTTGCTGCAATCAAGCCATATCAAATCGAATATATTGCAGATTAGACAGAGCCTTGGGAACCAACTTTAGTTTCATAATTTTCCTAACTCTACGGTTGAAGGTCGACCTGCGGGAACTAGTGATCACTCACCTTTATTGGTTTGCCTATGTCATGTGCCAAAGCATCATCACAGTACATTCAGATACAATAATTCATGGCTACTAAAACCTGGTTATCAGGATCCGGTAGCCAATGGTCTCATAGTGTAGGTACTGGGAGCATTTCAGTATCAATTATGCAACATTTTTAAATCTGTAAAGGATAGGCTTAAATACTGGAGTGCAAGGTTTCCTAAAAATGATATACAAACCAAACAACTGGAGATGGAGACCATACAAAAACAAACTCAGTCCACTCAAGAGTGATGATACACTTCTTCAGAGGGAACACACATTACGTGCTGAGTTTTCAGAATTACGTTATGCAGAGGAACTTCAACTTCGTAAGGGAGCTAAATAGGATTGGATTAAAGATGGGGACCAATGCACAAAATTTTGTTACTCTGTTATTAGACAAAGACAACATAGGAATCATATATCCTATCTGTTAGATGCTAATGGCAAAGAGGTTTCTTCAGATATGGGCATTAAGGAGGAGGATATAGCATTGTATACCAAACTCTTTAATCAGGAGGATTATATAATCGAATTCCCTCATCTCATTTGCAAGAGTATAATGACTGTGGAAGGAAATGCTAGTATGCATGAACCAGTTAATATCCAGGACATTAAGGCAGTAATTAAATCTGTAAATCCTACAAAGGCCCCAGGTCCAGACGAGTTCACAACTCAATTCTTCCAATTACACTGGGATGTGTTTGTCACTACCACAATCCGAAACCAGGGGTATTTTCGACTCTTTATAATATTTAATATTATTGTAGTTATAATTAATTAATTTCCTGATAGTGTATTTGATTTAAATAATTTTGTGCGATGTGTAATTAAAAATATAATTATATGCAGTGTTAATTATTTTATTTTAGCTAGCAGACTTGACCTAGAAGCCAATAGATGAGCACCTGTCGGAATTATGAAATTTTGAGGTTAATTGTTTTATTTTAGAATTTATTTATTGGAGGTGTAATTAATTACTGTATTTTATTTAATATTTTGCGCATTGCCTTTGCTTCGATATTTGGAGCACTACCCTGACTTTTGTCTTCCAACAAATTTTACCATCTTGCCTTAGACATGCCCGCCTTCAATTCTGCTATTTTTGCAACTAATAATTGTGCTTCCTGTACATTATTTCTGGCCGCGCAAAAATCGTCGCGGACGTTTATTTTAAAATTCCTATTTTATATCGTTGTGCGTTCCAATCGAAAATTGGAGGCCATCTTGACCTATTTTTCGTGCGGCCCAAATTAGGGTAATATTCTGTTCTGAGTCTTCTTCATTATTGGTATTGATGACTTGACCTGATTTTGGCTCCAAGTACTCCTAATTAATTGTTGAACACAACTTGCATTTATTTCTATTTAAATTGAGGATATTATTTAAACCAATTCTAAAATCCCAATTTAATTCCAGTGCCCTGTTATTTGAGCCCATACCGATCATACAGTGCCCCCTGACCCTACAAAACACCGGACCCCGAATCGCCCGCCAAATTTTTGTCATTTTATGTGTTTGTGCAATTTCCCGAATTTAAGGGGGCTAAATTGCAAATTTGCATTTTTGTGGCCTCACCCAATTATTTTAACCGATGAGAAATCCTTAATATTTTAATTAAACCTCACCCTAAATCCCCCATGAATTATTTCCCTCATGTTCAATCCTAGCCATTCATTTGAAATTGGCCCATCACAACCCTCCATCAAAATCCCCTCATCCCTATTTAATGCCTTGTCTACATCAAACCCTAATCCCAAGAAACCTAGAAAACAACACCCCCCTCACAAGCCTCCTCCCTCTCTCCTACGTATGAAATTTTTCTCCTTCTTTTCCTTCTTCTCTTTCCTTTCTTCTTCTCCTTCTTCCTCTTTATTGTTTTCTTTTTTTTTTCATTTGAAGATTTAAATCTTCATAAGGGGGAGGGAACACTGTTCCTTACTGTGCGCTGCCCCCGGCCATTGCTCAGCCGACTCCAGCCGGCAGGCCACCGATCCCCCATTCCTCCTGTGTACTCCTCCCCGGCGGACTGAAATCCGGTCAGCCCTCATCTCCATCCATCCTCTCCGGCGGATCCGGCAAGCCGAGCCCGGCGGCGCTGCTCCCCATCCCGCCTGTCATCATCTTCCATTTTCCCGGCGGCACTGCTCCTCTGCCCATTCCCGCCGAATTGCCACTGCTCCCCCTGTGAACTCCGGTCCGGCCCCTCCGACCCGCCGTTCACACCGCTGCTTCCACTCTGGCCCGGCGGCTCCTCCCCTCGCCACTGCTGTACTCCGGTCCGGCTGCTCTTCACCACCGGCCGACTCCTCTATTTCCCCATCCCCTCCGGCCTCTCATCGGTTCAGCCGACTCCGGCCGGCGCTGCATCGACGGTCCGGCGAGCCTCCCTGCAACCATCAGTGAGTTCCTTCCTCTTCTTCTCCCTCCTTCTTTATATATATATGTATATATATATATATATATATATATATATATATATATATATATATATATATATATATATATATATATATATATATGTATGTATGTATATAACTTGTACTATATTAGTGTATATATACGACTAAGTATAGTGTATTATATATGAATGAATATATATGTATAAGTATATATTTAAATTATATATATTTAAATTAGTATATGTAGAGGTATATGTCTATTGTTTAATTAACTAATAATTAAACAGAATGTATAGTATAGTAAATGTGTTAAATGTATAATTAATGTGTATACGTATTTGTATATATTCAAATCAAGTTATATATATATTTTTGGTATATACTTAGTATATAATTATTATATATATATATATTGGTATATATGTATACAAACATTTTAGTATAAATATTTCTTAGTATATATATGTTAATGTATATACTAGTATATGTTTTGTATATATTAAAATGAATAGTATAGTGTATGTATATATATATCTAATGTATATATATATGATTTTTTATATAATTAATTAATGTGAAAATTAGTATATATATTAAATTTAATTTGTATATATATATGTATATATACATAGGTTTATTTTATGACATTTATTTAATAAAAGTATATGCTAGTATAAATTTATTTTTGGTGTATTAGTATTAGTATATTAAATGATAATGTTGATTATATATATGTATAAACGTACTTTAGTATATAAAACCGTATTTTGGTATATGTTTAAAAACATTTTGGCATATATAAATAAATGTGGCATAACATATATTTTGGTATAATTATATATATATATATTATATACGTATTTAAATTGGTATTTATATTTTCTGAGTAGATATGTATATTTATATATGTACCCCTACTAGGTAACCCTAGTTGACTAGTGCCCTGCCTGGCATGGCCCTGAGGCCAGTATAATTCTTCTGTGTGTTAGGATAGCATCTGATACAAGTGTTGTAATTGTGTTATGTTTATAGGACTGTTGATCCCAGGGGATACTCTGGAACAGGACACCAATAAATACCAGCTAAGGACCCAAGGCAAGTACATTCTCTGATAATTTCCAATTCTTGATAATTGCTATAAGTTCAATGATCTTGAAATGTTACAACTGAATCTTGACACTGTGCTACACGGACTAGTATAGCTTGGATCTGCAGTCATGAGATGTTATCTTGATTATCATATTGACATTGTACACGACATGTATATTTAGACATCGTACATGATAGACTTGACTTGCTCGTGCATCGTGACGTGTCATGGTTGGATCCACAGTACTAGTTGGGGGCGGGGAAGTAGTTAGTAAGAAATGTGATCATAACCTCTTATTGTAGTATAGAAATTGTAAGTGTTAATCATGCTCTTCACCCATGATTAGCCAGGCCTTGTAGCTATCGTACATGTTCCCAAGCCGATCACATTTTGAAACTACTATTTCAAACACTTAGAATAGATTACAGTTCCCTATTTAAATCATATACTACATCACCCGTATATGATACTGTTTCTTGTTCTTTCATTTTCATACATGCACTGACTATATCATATTGTCTATTGCCTGTCTCTTTACATTGCCTGTCTCTCTTAAATTGCCATTGCATTTATTTCACTGTCTTCTCAGTAGCTAGCATGACATGTTTTATTGTATTATAGACATTATCAATTAATGGAACTGTTATTTGAGAGTGTTGCTTTGCTCCTTCCTGACTGGAAATATTTTTCCAGACTATGCCTTAGAGGACCGCTGTCCGACACTTTATGGACCATATGGTGAGTAGCTGCAGACTTGGTAGTAGTTGTGATTCTGGAAGGTCTAGCCGGAGTTATTATTTATTTTAGTTCTTTAAGTAGACTTTTTGGTACCGGATTTGTCTCCGGCATTTTGATGATTCTGGGATATTGTTGAGTTAGAATATTACTTGTGGACTTGTGTTGTGTTTAATTTAGTTTTATTATTCGAAATCTTATCGTGCTGTAATCCTGTGATTGAGTATATGTTCATCTTATTTGTGTCATCCGTGCCTCCTAATGGAGATTGGATGCTTGCGTGACAGTAGTTAGATAGTATCAAGACCTTGACAGCGTTCTACCGCCGATGCTGCGGCGTAGGCTGGACGTACCCACGCACTCGTGCCCCTAAACCGGGTGCGGGTCGTGACACGTTTTTAGTGGTGGCCCATGCAGGTCAGACTTCGCGAGTTGTGCGATGTCGTAGTAGTGTGACATCCTTGTTATACTACTGCGTGCCTGCTATAGGACATAGGACATAGGATACTAGGACGAGAGCAAATACTCAATCACAATTCCTTGAGAGATTCCTGGGATGACCCCTGAGAATCTTGTTATAATTTCCAATTTAAAATCATTCCCTTGTTCCGTCCATTCTCACTTATTGATATTGAATTTGATTGTTGTTGATTAGTTATTAAGTTAGGATTTTGGGTTTCATTATAGGGTTTGATTTCATATCAAGATATATTTACAGACTAATTTATGGTATTACTTGATGACACATGTCGATGAGGACAGTGAGGAAGATAACACTAGGGCTATTGGACTACTAGATATGGATTTAAATTTTATTTTGAAGATTCAATGATTTGCAAAAATTTTGAAAATTGAGGAGTTGAAATATGGTTATTAAAATTTTATTTTTGAGGAATTCAGATTCAATTTGATGAACCTAGACAAAGCTGTAAGGATTTTTGGAATTGATAAGTTTTTCACTTCAGTATTTAGATAATTAACCTTGAGGAAAGTGTATGCATTTTTACTGTAGATTTATTTCGAGGAGTTATTTTGAGGAATTTTATTTGAGGAAAGGATTTTATAGTGAGAGAGATATATTAGTATATAAGTATATGAGATGCATGTGTAAGGATATGTTGCTTGAGCATGATAGTGATTTCACCGCCAACTGGCTTAGGTGTTCATCTAGGATTGTATTAGAGAGAGCAGTATTTAGTAAAGAGTGTTGCATTTGATATGCACTTGGGTGATAAGAATAACTAGCATCAACTATTGCAGTAGGCAAGGAAGCTAGCAGTGAGAGTGTTTGTGATAGAACTGTGATACCTAGGGGATAGAGATATCAAACCTTGGATGCATTTTGACCTGTGCAATCATAACTAGGGTTTATTTCCAATCTATCTATCTTAAATGTTGCTTCTTTAGAACTGTACTATCCTTCCTTGATGATATCGCATTTTGCCTAAATTGATTCTTTGGGATCTGTCTTCAGGATGTCGCCGCAGACACGGTCTATGAGAGCGGGAACATCAGCTTTAGAGGGGTCTGCCGCCTCTCTACCTGATGGACAGACAACCGTAGTTCCTCCTACATCTCCGATGCACGTAGGTGATCCTCCTCCTCCACCTGTTAAGAGGATAGCCGCAGCTGTAACGGACAACCTTCCTCCTCCATCAACTCCGATTCCCGGAGGTTTGCCTATTGACGGAACACAGATGTTTACCTTGATCCAGGGCATGGTAGATGCCCAGAGAGTGACGGCAGACGCTCAGCGAGTTCAAGCTGAGGCTCAGAGGGTGCAAGCAGAAGCGTACCAGGCACAAACCGTGCTGATGAGAGAAAACATGGAGAATGCTCATCAAGTAACTCTCCAAGCTTTGGAGAAAGTAGCACGGTACCAGCAGTTTCCTGGCCAGCAACAGCAGAGATCAGGCACTATAGTAGATTTCAAAAGGATGATGCCTCGAGAGTTCAAAGGCACCGAAGGGATACTCTACGCTGACGACTGGCTAGAGGATATAGAGAGAAGCCTGCGATTGACCCAGATTCCGGAGAACTTGCAGATAGAAGCCGCTGGCAGTCAGATGTTCGATATTGCACTCACGTGGTATCGCACTGAGCCGAGAATTACTGCGCAAGGACTTACTTGGGAGACCTTCAAGGAACTCTTCAAGGAGAAGTTCTTTCCCGACGTGGCATTGGGAACCTTGGAAAGTCAGTTTCATGACTTAGTTCAAGGAAACATGTCGGTCGACGAGTACGCTGCAGAATTTTGTAGGTTGAGCCATTTTGCATCATCTATGATTCGAGACCCAGGAGATCGAGCCCGGAAATTTAGAAAGGGACTGACGAGAGAGATTAGGTCACGTACTTCTGGTCGTCGTACCGCTACCTATGAGGCTATCTTAATGGATGCTCAGATCGCAGAAGAGGATCTGGATCTCGGGCCTAAGAGGAGTCACGACACGTTTGGAGATACGAATGGTAGCCCAGGACCAGCCAAGCATCCCCGTATTCAGCACCAACAGTAGTACCAAGTACCATTTTATATTCAGCAACAACCATGGACATTTCAGCATCCACCGCAGTACCTAGCACCAGTTCCTATCCAACAACATCCATGGGCGTATCAGTATCAACCACAGTACCAGGCACCAGTCCGTGTTGAGCAGAATCAGCAACAGCCTCCAAGAGAGACACAGCAGACTTGTCATTTCTGTAAGAAGCCAGGTCACCTTTGGGAGAGCTGTAGAACGAGACTAGGACTTTGTTTGCATTGCGGCGCTGCGGGACATCGAGTAAGGGATTGTCTTATAGCCCCTTATCTCCCAGGCCAGCGTGCAGCTTCAGACTATAGAGATCCAGTTAGGCTACCTGTGGAACCGTATATTGCTCAGCACCCGCAAAGGGAACCACCCCAGCAGGGCGGGCATTTGCGATGACGATCGTAGAGACCGATACTGCAGGTAATGTGTTAGCAGGTTCTGTTCTGTCCTTCCTTCTGTTCCTATCTATTTGATTGATTGATTGCTTAGTACCGTAGTTCGTATGCATGACTCTTGTTATAAATGTAGTTAGTAGTACCCCTGATACATAGACTGCAACACCATAACAAATGAGACCATAACCGTGTATGTTCCCCCTAGATAGTATGTGGTATGACTATAGGTAGAATTTTCTTAGACCGTGATTATTGGTGTTGACCATAGTAGACTTATGAAGAGGTTATGACTTGACAAGAGGAACAAGATAATTAAAATTTGAGGATAATTATTGATTTAAATAAATGGTTAAGAAATTAACATTTCATAATTGGTGGTTAATTAATTCCAGGAAAGATTATGACATGTTTAAGTTGGGTATTAATTTGGAAATTTTGGGAGATTTATCAATGTATTTATTTAATTGCAAGTTATGAATTTTAGAACTTTATATTTGGATGTAACATTTGGAGAATCCTTAAATATCATATTGTTGAGTATTTTGAGGAGTGGATATTAAATTCCGGGTATTGAATTATTAACTCAAAACTTTCAAGGAAATTTTAATAAAAAGGGACTTTGATTCTATTTCGAGGATTTTTCGGAATGAAATAATTTTAGCATTTTAAAATTTGTGAAAAGATATTTGTGGATTATAACCTGATTTCATGGATGACAAATTTAAATTGAGGGAAATAATAATGTGTATGATTAAATGCTACTTTGAGAATTTTAAATTTCGAGGACGAAATTCTTTTAAGGTGGGTAGACTTGTCACTACCACATTCCAAAACCAGGGGCATTTTCGACTCTTTATAATATTTAATATTATTGTAGTTATAATTAATTAATTTCCTGATAGTGTATTTGATTTAAATAATTTTGTGCGATGTGTAATTAAAAATATAATTATATGCAGTGTTAATTATTTTATTTTAGCTAGCAGACTTGACCTAAAAGCCAGTAGATGAGCACCTGTCGGAATTATGAAATTTTGAGGTTAATTATTTTATTTTAGAATTTATTTATTGGAGGTGTAATTAATTACTGTATTTTATTTAATATTTTGCGCATTGCCTTTGCTTCGATATTTGAAGCACTACCCTGACTTTTGTCTTTCAACAAATTTTACCATCTTGCCCTAGACATGT
This sequence comes from Iris macrosiphon, assembly GCA_036927795.1. NCBI lineage: Eukaryota > Viridiplantae > Streptophyta > Magnoliopsida > Asparagales > Iridaceae > Iris > Iris macrosiphon. Next base: position 134,997,992 of record JAYESA010000015.1, on the reverse strand, counting down.
CCGCCTTCAATTCTGCTATTTTTGCAACTCATAATTGTGCTTCCTGTACATTATTTCTGGCCGCGCAAAAATCGTCGCGGACGTTTATTTTAAAATTCCTATTTTGTATCGTTGTGCGTTCCAATCGAAAATTGGAGGCCATCTTGACCTATTTTTCGTGCGGCCCAAATTAGGGTAATATTCTGTTCTGAGTCTTCTTCATTATTGGTATTGATGACTTGACCTGATTTTGGCTCCAAGTACTCCTAATTAATTGTTGAACACAACTTGCATTTATTTCTTTTTAAATTGAGGATATTATTTAAACCAATTCTAAAATCCTAATTTAATTCCAGTGCCCTGTTATTTGAGCCCATACCGATCATACAGTGCCCCCTGACCCTACAAATCACCGGACCCCGAATCGCCCGCCAAATTTTCGTCATTTTATGTGTTTGTGCAATTTCCCGAATTTAAGGGGGCTAAATTGCAAATTTACATTTTTGTGGCCTCACCCAATTATTTTAACCGATGAGAAATCCTTAATATTTTAATTAAACCTCACCCTAAATCCCCCATGAATTATTTCCCTCATGTTCAATCCTAGCCATTCATTTGAAATTGGCCCATCACAACCCTCCATCAAAATCCCCTCATCCCTATTTAATGCCTTGTCTACATCAAACCCTAATCCCAAGAAACCTAGAAAACAACACCCCCCTCACAAACCTCTTCCCTCTCTCCTACGTATGAAATTTTTCTCCTTCTTTTCCTTCTTCTCTTTCCTTTCTTCTTCTCCTTCTTCCTCTTTATTGTTTTCTTTTTTTTTTTCATTTGAAGATTTAAATCTTCATAAGGGGGAGGGAACACTGTTCCTTACTGTGCGCTGCCCCCGGCCATTGCTCAGCCGACTCCAGTCGGCAGGCTACCGATCCCCCATTCCTCCTGTGTACTCCTCCCCGGCGGACTGAAATCCGGTCAGCCCTCATCTCCATCCATCCTCTCCGGCGGATCCGGCAAGCCGAGCCCGGCGGCGCTGCTCCCCATCCCGCCTGTCATCATCTTCCATTTTCCCGGCGGCACTGCTCCTCTGCCCATTCCCGCCGACTTGCCACTGCTCCCCCTGTGAACTCCGGTCCGGCCCCTCCGACCCGCCGTTCACCCGCTGCTTCCACTCCGGCCCGGCGGCTCCTCCCCTCGCCGCTGCTGTACTCCGGTCCGGCTGCTCTTCACCACCGGCCGACTCCTCTATCTCCCCATCCCCTCCGGCCTCTCATCGGTTCAGCCGACTCCGGCCGGCGCTGCATCGACGGTCCGGCGAGCCTCCCTGCAACCATCAGTGAGTTCCTTCCTCTTCTTCTCCCTCCTTCTCTATATATATATGTATATATATATATATATATATATATATATATATATATATATGTATATATGTATGTATATAACTTGTACTATATTAGTGTATATATACGACTAAGTATAGTGTATTATATATGAATGAATATATATGTATAAGTATATATTTAAATTGTATATATTTAAATTAGTATATGTAGAGGTATATGTCTATTGTTTAATTAACTAATAATTAAACAGAATGTATAGTATAGTAAATGTGTTAAATGTATAATTAATGTGTATACGTATTTGTATATATTCAAATCAAGTTATATATATATTTTTGGTATATACTTAGTATATAATTGTTATATATATATATATTGGTATATATGTATACAAACATTTTAGTATAAATATTTCTTAGTATATATATGTTAATGTATATACTAGTATATGTTTTGTATATATTAAAATGAATAGTATAGTGTATGTATATATATATATATATCTAATGTATATATATATATGATTGTTTATATAATTAATTAATGTAAAAATTAGTATATATATTAAATTTAATTTGTATATATATATGTATATATACATAGGTTTATTTTATGACATTTATTTAATAAAAGTATATGCTAGTATAAATTTATTTTTGGTGTATTAGTATTAGTATATTAAATGATAATGTTGATTATATATATGTATAAACGTACTTTAGTATATAAAACCGTATTTTGGTATATGTTTAAAAACATTTTGGCATATATAAATAAATGTGGCATAACATATATTTTGGTATAATTATATATATATATATTATATACGTATTTAAATTGGTATTTATATTTTCTGAGTAGATATGTATATTTATATATGTACCCCTACTAGGTAACCCTAGTTGACTAGTGCCCTGCCTGGCATGGCCCTGAGGCCAGTATAATTCTTCTGTGTGTTAGGATAGCATCTGATACAAGTGTTGTAATTGTGTTATGTTTATAGGACTGTTGATCCCAGGGGATACTCTGGAACAGGACACCAATAAATACCAGCTAAGGACCCAAGGCAAGTACATTCTCTGATAATTTCCAATTCTTGATAATTGCTATAAGTTCAATGATCTTGAAATGTTACAACTGAATCTTGACACTGTGCTACACGGACTAGTATAGCTTGGATCTGCAGTCATGAGATATTATCTTGATTATCGTATTGACATTGTACACGACATGTATATTTAGACATCGTACATGATAGACTTGACTTGCTCGTGTATCGTGACGTGTCATGGTTGGATCCACAGTACTAGTTGGGGGCGGAGAAGTAGTTAGTAAGAAATGTGATCATAACCTCTTATTGTAGTATAGAAATTGTAAGTGTTAATCATGCTCTTCACCCATGATTAGCCAGGCCTTGTAGCTATCGTACATGTTCCCAAGCCGATCACATTTTGAAACTACTATTTCAAACACTTAGAATAGATTACAGTTCCCTATTTAAATCATATACTACATCACCCGTATATGATACTGTTCCTTGTTCTTTCATTTTCATACATGCACTGACTGTATCATATTGTCTATTGCCTGTCTCTTTACATTGTCTGTCTCTCTTAAATTGCCATTGCATTTATTTCACTGTCTTCTCAGTAGCTAGCATAACATATTTTATTGTATTATAGACATTATCAATTAATGGAACTGTTATTTGAGAGTGTTGCTTTGCTCCTTCCTGACTGGAAATATTTTTCCAGACTATGCCTTAGAGGACCGCTGTCCGACACTTTATGGACCATATGGTGAGTAGCTGCAGACTTGGTAGTAGTTGTGATTCTGGAAGGTCTAGCCGGAGTTATTATTTATTTTAGTTCTTTAAGTAGACTTTTTGGTACCGGATTTGTCTCCGACATTTTGATGATTCTGGGATATTGTTGAGTTAGAATATTACTTGTGGACTTGTGTTGTGTTTAATTTAGTTTTATTATTCGAAATCTTATCGTGCTGTAATCCTGTGATTGAGTATGTGTTCATCTTATTTGTGTCATCCGTGCCTCCTAATGGAGATTGGATGCTTGCGTGACAGTAGTTAGATAGTATCAAGACCTTGACAGCGTTCTACCGCCGATGCTGCGGCGTAGGCTGGACGTACCCACGCACTCGTGCCCCTAAACCGGGTGCGGGTCGTGACAGTGTTAAAAGCTCATGTTGTAAGGGTTTTTAAGGATTTTTTTTTAGGACTGGTAAATTGTTGAAAGTGATTAATCACACATTTCTAACCCTTATTCCAAAGAAAGAGAGTGCTAAGTCTTTGTCTGATTTTAGACCTATTGTATGTTGTAACTTCATTTATAAAGTTATAACATCGATTATGTGCTCCCTTATGTAGTGTCTCATGCCAGAAATTTTATTTGGCGAGGAGGGATCCATGCCATCTCATGAAATGAGTTATGTTGTCCAAAGAGGGAGGGTGGAATTGGAATTCGTTTCCCTTCTAGATTTGAGGAACTATTTTTTTTAAAAACTTACATGGTGATTTCTCTGTGGCGAGTGTCTATGGGCTATGTGGATGCATAGTAAATATGTAAAATCTTCCAATTTCTGAATCTTGAAGAAGAATAAAAACCATCTTGAACCAGAGGCCTTGCATTCAACCGTATATTACAAGGGTAATTTGTGATAGTTGCTCGACTGACTAATGGAGAGACCCCTGGATTGAGTCGAAGAGCATGATTGAGCATTTGGGATGGCAAATTTACTCGCAGATTGGTTCTCGAGATAAAGTGTCTGTTCTGATTCTTGGTGGAAGATGGAGATGTGAAGTTAGACGCGGTAGGCTATTATTGTAAACTGAGATAATGAAGGTACCAGTGGACACTGAGTCAAACTCAGATTATTGGAGAATGAACATCAATTGTACAGGTACTTTTCGGTTCAAGGATATTTATAATTTATGTAGGAACAAATATTCTCCTATGGATAAAGCAGAGTTTATTTGGATGCCACGTTTAGCTACCAATTACCAAATTCAAATGTACAAAGCTATAAAGCAACGTCTTTTAACTGTCGACAGACTTGCCCATTTTGGAGTCCAGAATGTAGTACAATTGTGTGTATTGTGTGCTGTAGAGGAGGAATCTCATGAACACTTATTTTTCTACTGTTCATTCAGTGTAGATATATGCGGAATTCAGTGTCAGAAGTTGGGGATACTCCCAATTCAGGCACAAAACTTGGCTATGCCAGTGGAGACTATCTATAGTCAGAGAAGAAGAGTTGAACAGTGGTATCGGGAGGCTAGAATTAGACTAGCATGCTCGGTTTGACATATATGGAGATAAAAAAAAATTATGCCTTTTTTAAGATGGGGGTACCAAGGAAGTTGCTGTGCACAACGAGTTAGAGGGAGATATGATTTTGCAGCTAAGAATTAATGATTAAATGTCCTGGATGTAGTATCATTGATAAAGTATTTATGTTGTGTTAGTACATTATAATAGTTGTGAATTTTAATAAATTATATATATATATATATATATATATATATATATATATATAATGTATAATTTTACTACAACATATATAAAATCATATATATCAAGCATATGTTCTCTATTACCTATGAATACAAAAACAGAGACGAAAAGGTAGTTCGGTCTTATACCTTTAGTTAGATAAATAAAATATTGCACCTATGCATTAATCTTCTTACGCGACTAAGGTTCGGCCGCTGCTTCTAACTTCGTCTTCTTCTTCGACTTCTTCTTCTATACGGGGTAGCGATGTGAAGAGAGATGGATGATCATTGTTGTAGTAAAATGATGATCGTGAAGGAGACAACTTGGAGATGGTGGTGGATTGAACTAGAGTTGAGGAAAGAGAAGAAAATGACAAAAAGTTGTTAAATTTTTTAATGTGATGGTATGAACAAGAAGGTAAACATAAGCTATAATTAAGGACTTAGGAATGTGAAGAAGGATGTAGTTAACTTATGGAGGGAAGTATTCGAAAAGTAAATACTATAATACAAAAAATTTATCAGTAAGGAATGATTATGGTGCAAAATAGGAAAGGTTGTTGTGGGTTCATGGGATTTGAATTGTATACTTATGGAATAGAAGTGTGGAGCATAACATGACAAGATGTTGAATGATTCATGAATAATTCAATCAATATGTTATTGTGGGAAATAAGTTGGTAAGTTTGTATAAAGTAATGAATAATTAAATTAGAATATTTAATGGCTGAATATGAACAAAAACAAGGCTAAGGTGAATTGTTTGTACTATATGAATTATGTAGTAAATATTAAGATACTAATAAGAAAAAATAAAATTATATATAGTAATGGTTATACATTTGGAAATGATTCAAAATGGTTAGTTGTTGGATAAAGGGTGAGGGAATAGGAATGTTTGTAAATTGTTATTGGTGGTTGGTGTAAGGAATTTTGTAGGTGCTTAAGGTTTGAACAAGATTTTACAAATGACATCTTAGTGATGGTGTTAATAAATGGAAAGAAATAAAGCAAAAATTTTAATAGAGGTTAAAATGGTTAGTTTAAAGGGGATTGATATGGCGCTCAAATAGAATTATTTTGAATGTTTAGGCTTGAGGTTAGATATGGAGTAAGTGAAATGAATCAAGTTGATTAGAATGGAAGGTTAGTAATATAGAAGTTTTTTGAATGGTAACATAATTGGTGAAAAAATGAAAATATTTTAGATTAACAAAGTTGTGATACTTAGTTTAGGAATGTGGTAATATAATATTTGAATCAGAATAAAAGTTGATCTAAAAGAAACAATTTGAATATATATATATAAGATGTTAGAAATTTAAAAAATATGAGGGGATTAAGATATGTAATTGAGTGATCTATTTAATATTAATTAAAATATTTAAAAACAAATGGGTTGGTGTACGCACCTGGTTGAAATATGATATTGATGATAGTAATAAACCCGGCCAAACCCCACGGGTGTCCCCTCACCTTACTATTAGGCTAAGGCCTTAGGGACACACACACACACACACACACACACACACACACATATATATATATATATATATATATATATATATATATATATATATATATATATATATATATATATATAGCATGGGAGCAGCTCTGTCGACCCAGGGACGAAGGTGGAGTGGGTCTGTGCCCATTGCTGACAGTCTATGATGTGACTGGTGTGAAGAGGACATAGAGATTTTGTTCGTGGTGGCTCACTTTGGATGGCTAGTAGATACCTGAAGGGAGGTAATTTCTGGACCTGCAGGTACAATTACAATACTTATATCACTTTCAAATACTTGCTTCACAATAGAGATGCTCTTCAAACTACTATGCATCGTGTTATGCGAGACATGAGTAATACTGACTTATGATGTGACCCATGGTTGGATCATTAGAGCTTACTAGTGCTCACAAACGAGCAGATGCATATGGAGGTGAGTAGGGGACTGACATGTCAGCATATTATACCTAATGGGGTTTGGCGGCCAAAATTTTACCCCCAAACAGTTAGGCATGAAGCTATTGCGCGGACGGTCCAAATAGACCCTGACATTGTTGTGGACTATTGGGTTTGGAACCCGCCTGGGGATGTCTCTGGCAGTGGTGAATTTGAGTTCAGGTTACTACTTCAAATGGCAGTCACATCCCAAATTGGAGAATTATGATGTCATTTGGTTCAAGGGGTGCACGCAAGATGCAACTTTGCATGTACCGCCTACTATTGGGTCGATTGCTGATAAAGGTAGACTTCTTCACTTTGGCATTCAGATCACCAACCGAAGTTGAATGTGATGTGCTCAAAACACCGAGTCCCTCCTGCACTTGTTCTTCGATTGCTCACTGACTTAGTTTCTTTAAAACGAGAAATGCTGCAAGAGATTAGGGGGATGCATAGTTGCTAAAGATATTGAAGAAATTATTATGGGAATTAGAACATGAAGAAGTAAGGGTATGGCGTGGTTCAAGGAGGCAAGACCATGACTTGCAGCAACAGTGTGATATGTGTGGAGAGAACAAAACAAGCATATATTTGAGGGTCTCACAACCTCCCATGTTGAAATTTACATAATATATAATTCGATGTGGCTGCTATGAAATATCCTGAGGGGGTACGGCGATTGTATAACTGTATACTGTTTTGATGAATACTATTTTAATTGTATAACAATATGTATATATATATATATATATATATATATATATATATATATATATATATATATATATATATATATGCAAGGACGCCAACGTGACTTGTCTCTATTCTTATAATGAGACTTGGAAACGACTCAAAATTGAGCCGTATAAGCCATTTGTAAATCCACCACCCTTTATTAAAACAAAATTTACAAACAAAAACTCTCTCTCTCTCCCTCTCTCTCTCTCTCTCTCTCTCTCTCTCTCTCTCTCTTCTACAGAGATATACATTTAAAAACTAAATTTAAAACCACATAAAAACTAAATTTAAAAATTAATTTAATGAAAAATATCAGAAATATTAAAATTGTGTAACAAATATTAATTCAAATATATTTAAATATTTGAACTAAGTACATGATATTATCAAACTCACATATTCAAAATTATAAAAACATGTCTATAACAAATTCTAATTAAAATATATTCAAATTATATTTTAAATATTTAAAAATATTTAAAGAAATAAAATAATTTTTTAACAATTTTGTTTTTAAGTGCAACTCACGTAGAGGTAACTAGTATATATAATACGGCTTAGAAACGGTTCATTTTTTAGCCGTCTAAGCCATATGTATATCATCACTTATTAATTTAAAATTTTAAAAATATATTAACTACTGTATATGTTTTCCTTTCACATAGTTGAAAAAAAATAAAAACCGCGTGAACATATAAAAAATCCTAAAAATATAATTAAACTTACTACATGGTATTATCTAATTAAGCATATATCCAAAATTCAAAAAATATATTTGTAACAAATCATAATGAAAATATATTCAAATAATTTTAAAAATATTCTAATATAAATTAAATTTATTTCTATTCTTTAATTTTATTATAAATTCTTTTTATACGTGCAACGTTACGTGAACGTGACTAGTATATATAATTTGACTTTCACTTCTAGTCATTTTTTAAAGCCCGAAACTGAAACTATAACCGTATAATGGAAAATCTAACAAAATTGCTTATATAGATTTGTTTCGGATAAGTTTTCAATTTGAAAAGATATATTCTCCGCCCTAGCTACATTGGGTTGGATTTTCAGAATAACAAATCTCTAAACTAGGAATTTTATTTGGACCCGAGGACATGGACTCTCGTCATAGTTCACTCGGTCCAAACCTACAATTTGTTGTGATTAGATAGTAAGGATACGATCCTATCCCGATTAGATCCATTACTTATATGGTTTTTGACGGGCACTACAAAAGTTACTCAGGACTGTCAAATATTTTGACATTTCTTCCAATAGGTAGGACTGTCAAAATATTTGACATTCTAAATGTTGTTATCTATATACTGTCAAAATTTTTAACAATCCTTCCAATAAGGAGGACTGTCAAAATTATCTATTTTAGGACTGTAAAAATTTTTGGTTGTCCTTCCAATAAGAAGGATTGTCAAAAAAAATTGACAGTCCTGTCAAAAAAATTTGACCACCCCGGAGTTAGAAGTGTAGTGCCCTTAAAAAAAAGCTACTTATATAGGTAGGACATTGTCTGAAATATATAACTAATTATAGGAGAGCAGCCTTAGTCCTAGTTTGAGATTATTGCATCTTTTCCAACAACAAAAAATAGCTTTCCAGCTTTCTCTCAATAGCCACCAAAACTGAAGTAGATTTTGAAAAATCATCTCAAACATCTTCAAATGCTCCACCAAATTAAACTAGATTTAAAAATATCTATAAAATATTATTACTAAACATATTTTTAAGATTAATTTTTAAAAAATAAAACCATGGCAGCCATGTATAGTAATCCAAACCAAGCCATACTCTAATCTAAATCATAGTTTGCAGTATCGGCCGATACCGATTCGATACGGTCGATTTTAGTATGGTATGGCATGTCTTGTTCCGATACCGACCGATATCTGATACTAATAGATACCGAAATTGTGGGTGTCACACCCCAGTACCGAAATACGGAGACGAACATGGCCAGCTACCCCGTACAAGGTATAGAACGTCATACGGCGGTCACGGCTGTAACTAGACAAGGGGTACATACTACAAGCAAGTCTCTTAGGGTTACATAGAACATATATTGTCTCAATAAGTCAAATAAGAACATTAAACATAGAACATATATGAAAAGGAAGTAAGGCGTCCCAAACGCACTGCCACAACATTCAAGAAACCAGCTGTACAAAAACAAGAATGCTGACAGAGTAACAAGAGTACATGACCATGATCAGCAGTAGTCTGATTTAATTATAGTAGTCTGATTTAATTACAATCATGTATGGAACTAAATATCCAGATTCACGGCTAATAAGTGCCAGTAGCTAAATGCCCAGAATGAATAAAATATGAAATAACGAGTAGGGAAGAAGAGACCCACTCGTTTTCCTCAGTGGCCATCTGCCTGATGCGCGTCATTGTTCAAGGAGAAGTACGCTTGATCCTCGAGTGCTGGCTCTAAACCTGGCCATGCAAAACCAATGGGGTTAGAACCCAAATAGCAAGTACCAAAAAGGAAACACAAATGCAAAAATAAAACCAGATAATAAAATAGATACATATATATACATATAGTCCTGTCTCGTAGTTTCGGTTTATAGCCTATCGTAGCACAATAATCTAACCCTACAACCAAACAAGGATAAGGATTAAACCATCGCACCATGATAGTCTATATCCCTAGACTATTTGATAGCAGATACAATACACAAATACGCTCAGTTACATAATCGGCCAATCACTTGTACGGCTTACTAGATAGAGTATGGGTTATCCCAGAGATATTATGCATATAGGAATCCTCATATCAAACCAGGTACTAGTAGGGTTAGTCGAGCCACAAATTACCGTATGGCATATAGTAGTATGCACCGGTCCCTCGTAAGGCCACCGTGATAAGATTGCATAGAACACATAGTATCATATAATAGTCGAATATTGCCATCCACTAATGAGGATTTAAATAATATCTATAGGGACTAGCATGCACACCCCAATTCGGATGACTGAAGGTGGCTAGTGTCACGACCCGCACCCGGTGTAAGGGTATAAGTCGGAAACAAAGTCCAGCCTACGCCATAGAATCGGCGGTAGAACGATGTCTGGGTAATCTATCTAACAATATAATGTACCACCAATAATGATAATATACTCAATCACAGATCTAAGATGGAAACCATGAATCAGATAAAGAATAGAATAGTCACAATATAACTCATGAGTCTAAAATAATACATCAATGAGTCTGAAAGAAGTAACAAAATAAGCTGAAGACAAATCCAGTTCAAAGAATACTACGAAGCTACAACTCCCGGGTCAACTATCTCAGTTGGGACAAGTCCCTCCTGAACCAGGGTCTCAGAATCTAAACCCACAACATCTTTAGGTCCATAATAGGTAGGGTACCACTCCTCAGTGTCATCTGGAAAAATATATCCAGTCATGAAAGGAGCAGAGTACATCTCTGACAGCAGTTCTAATCAATGATAAAAACTATGTAGCAGTAAATAGATGTGGATAAACAAGATGCACAATAGATACGAAAGATACATATAATAAGAAATACTGGAATAAATACAATAAAGAACAATATGCCAATGAACAAGAATACTAATGACTAAGTGTGTGAGTACTAGCTTAACATGTGATCGGCTTGGGCAAGATGCAATACGGCCTGGCTAATCATACGTGCGGTGTATGATCAATACTATTCAGTAATCAGTACTTAATACAATAGGGGTATTGAACACATATCTATACTAATACTCCCCACCCCCGACTAGTATAATAGATCCAACCACGGTATGCTATGGCACGAGATTTCCCAAGAAGATAGCTAGTCTTCCCGAGAATCAGTGTTTGTACATGTACAAGATAACCAATGAAATAATACTTGTACCATATACACCATATACCAAGGAAAAATATCTCATGATGAGATCCGAATATACCAATCCATGTAACCATAGTGTCAAGAGAACATGGATATCTACACTAGATACAATGAACATAGAGGATATCATAAATGAGAAACTATCAGAGAATGTACTCGCCTGAAGTCCAATGACTAGTCTCACAGATGTCTGACTCGGTGCCTCAAAGACCTAGATATGGAATACAATATCAATACAAGGTTCCTAAAAGAAAATGAGTTAAACTAGTCAACTTCTAGGCCAAAAAGTCAATTCTAAGTCAAAAGTCAACTATGGTCAACTCTAAGTCAACTATGGTCAATTATGGTCAACTATGGTCAAACCAAGGTCAACTATCTATTTCTAGGTTGCACAAATCTAACACAAAAATCTTGGATCAAGATATTAAAGTCTAAGCCAAGAAACCCACATCTTAAATATTAGGATACCGTATCTCCGGATACGTAATTCCTAAGGTAACATCAATCATAATGTCAAATAATTTTTTATAATAATATAGATTCTCAATTTACACATCAAATAGTTACCGTGGTTTTAAACCAACTTGGTATCTCAATAATAATCACAATCTTGATACCCAAACCCCGTATCTTGAGTATCCCCACTTTACCTTGGTCTCCTCAAGGTAATACCCAATACCTTGGTATAATAATTACCCTTATATATATATATAATATACATATATACTAAGTATTATAGATATAAGAAACTAGCAATAATTACCGTGGTTTTAAACTGCCAACCGTCGCTGAAAACTGTGCTGAAAAACAGATATTCTGATACGCTGGCCTTTAGTGACAGTTATGGCTGTCACTGAAACCGCTGTCGCTGCTGCTGTGGGAATCCTGCACTGTTGCTTCTGCTTTGGTGACGGTTTGCAACCGTAACCGATTAACCGTTGCTGCCGCCGCCTCTTTTCCCGCTGTTGCTGCCTCTCATTAATGACATCGGCTGTTGTCGCCAACTCTCTGTCACTAAAAATCTACAAATATATATATATATATATATATATATATATATATATATATATATATATATAATAACTATACATACCCTCTCCTATTATTATGTACATATTTAATATAGCAACAACACACACATACAACATATATATTAAATATACATCTATACATATATATAAATAATCATATAACAACTATAAATAATATAATTACCCAATTAAACATACATATATATATATATATATATATATATATATTAACATCATATACATATATATCCATACAATATATTATAACATATATATTAATGCATGTAGAAGAAAGCTACATATATATATATTCTCTTAGTACATTTATAGTACATAAATCTATGATACAATAAATACTATAATAAATATACTATAATACATATATAATATCTATATATATATACACAATTATAACTCAAGAATTAAGAGCACAATAATTAGATCTACACATAAATATACAACACATAGAAAGTATCACACCGTATCCCACTAGATCTAGGATACGCATGTGACACGAGTCCACCACACATCCAATTGCACCCCGAAGGACACAAACAAATCTCATATATTATTTATGAATAATAAGAAGTGTCAAATATAGATCTACGTGTCCGTGTCAAAAATATGACATGTACAAAGTTCCGTGTCGGAGGAAAAAATCCCAAAATAACACGTATCACCAAATTATTGGGATACGACCTACACGTACCCAATTGTGGAGACGACACTAGTCCCAAAAAAATAAACACATACCAAATTGATCTATAGGATCAATTAACACACACAACAAATGTCAATCTCGGAATTCCCCCAAAATTGACACAAAAAGTACCATAACTTTCTCCATAGGCCTCCTATGAACACAAAACCAAATCCTATGGGTAGTCTATGCATATAGATTGATTTTCCATGGTTAAATCTCAGATTTAGAAGCTATTTTAAGGGGGAAAATTGAATTATACCTATTGGGAGATGGATTCCCAATGAAACCTCCAATTGAGATAAAATTGCCTCCAACTTGTAGATCCTTGCTCCTTTTTGTAGATCCTTGATTCCTCCTTCTAGATCCTTGCTTCTAAAGTCTCTAAGGTGATTTGGGAAGGAATTGGAATGAATTTTGTAGGAAAATAAAATAGGAATGAAGGAAATTTGGTAGTGGGAAATTCTAGATCTAGATTTGGAATGAAAATAGGAGAGAGAAATTTCTCCCTCTATTTAAATAGGTCGGCCCCTATTTTCCCTCCCTCAAGTTATCATGTAATGTCCAATATACCCCTTGGGGCCTCTCATGAAGAAATAATTAAGGACGAAAGCTTCTAGTCTAATGATTAATTATTTTAATCCATCTCTTAACAATGGGCTTTCTAAATGGGCTAAGTTTAACTAATTAATTCATGTTGGTTCATGGGTCCAAACTAAACTAGTTAGGTCCACTAACACAAGTCCAAAATAATTAATTAACATCTACCAATAGTTAAATAATAAAACAAATAATTATTTATCAAGCACAATAATTAACTAAATAGGAAATTACTAAAATACCCTTTCTTAGAAAACATGGTAGTGACAAGTCTACCCTCCTTAAAATAATTTCGTTCTCGAAATTCAAAGATGAAAACTACCCCCAGAAAATAACAGAACATAACTAAAGAATCATAACTAACTATGGAAGAACATAACAATGAACAGAACATAACTAGGAAATAACATACCTCAAGGCACAAACAAATATGGATAACGCTCTTGCATTTCATCCTCTCTCTCCCAGGTAGACTCCCCTGGAGAGTGATGCCTCCATGCGACGCGCACCAAAGGAATAGTCTGGTTCCTCAATACCTTCTCTCTCCGATCCAGAATCTCAACTGGCTGCTCTGGATAGCTAAGTGTATGGCCCACCTCTATCTCCGAGTGATCCAATACATGACTAGGATCTGCCATGTATCATCTCAACTGCGACACGTGAAACACGTTGTGCACTCCCTCCAATGCAGATGGCAAGTCTAGTCTATAAGCAACTGCACCGACCCTCTTTAGAATAGTAAAATGTCAGATGAATCGCGGACTAAGCTTTCCGCCTCCACCGAAGCGAATCGTACCTCGTGTTGGAGAAATCCTCAGAAACACCAAACTACCTACCTAAAATAAAATACCACCTTAAGAACTTAATTTATAACAAACAACCAAGAACAAACACAAAACAAAAATCTAAACTATACCTCGAACTCCAAAGGTCTCCGATGGTTATCGGCCCAATGTCGCCGTCTGTCCTGCGCCACTCAAAGTCTGTCTCTGATCAACTGAACCTTCTTTGCTGCATCCACAACCATCTCTGGCCCAAGCAAAACTCTCTCTCCAACATTGTCCCAAGACAAAGGAGTACGATACCTCCGACCGTATAGAGCTTCAAAAGGTGACATCTCTATACTGGCCTGGTAACAGTTGTTGTAAGCAAACTCTACCAAATGGAGATGGTCCTCCCAAGAACCACCAAAATCTAGTACACAAGTGCGCAATATATCCTCGAGAGTCTGAATAGTCCTCTCTGACTGTCCATCTGTTTGGGGATGATATGTAGTACTGAACTTGAGCTGAGTGCCCAAACTCTTCTATAAACTCCTTCATAAATGAGAAGTAAAACGACTATCCCGATCTGAGACTATGCTGACGAAAACTCCATGTATCCTAACAATCTGCCTCACATACATCTCTGCCAGCTTCTCCTTTGACAAACCTACTTTGAAAGGCAAGAAGTGGGCCGACTTGGTCAACCTATCAACGATGACCCAAATCGCGTCTTTCCCTCCTGGAGATCGTGGAAGTCCGGACACAAAATCTATAGTAATGTGTTCCCACTTCCACTCTGGAATGGATAATGGCTGAAGTAAACCTCCTGGCCTCTGCCTCTCGACTTTCACCTGTTGGCACACTAAGCATCTGAATATAAACTGTGCCACTTCCCTCTTCATGCCATACCACCACACACTCTCTCGCATATCCCGATACATCTTATTAGCACCTGGATGCATAGAATACTGAGAGCAATGCGCTTCCTGTAACACCTTCTCACGCAGCTCCCCACTAGGCACACACAATCTAACTCCATGCCTCAAAGATCCATCCTCTGTAATAGTAAAATCATCCTCCAATCCTGCTCTCACCTGAGCTTTGATACTCCTCAGAGATACATCCTCATACTGTGCTGCCTTGATCCTGTCCATCAAATCTGAATATATCTACAATCCCCATATCTGCATAGCACCACCAGGAACAATCACCTTAATGCCCAAGCTCTCCAAGTCCTCCAACAAATATCGATCATGTGTCAAGAACATAGCTACCAAATACCTTCTCAAAGCATCGGCGACTACATTGGCTTTTCCAAGATGATATTGCAAAGAGATATCAAAATCCTTCATCAGTTTCAACCACCGACGCTGACTCATATTCAACTCCTTCTGCGTGAAAATGTACTTCAAGATTTTGTGGTCTGTGAAGATCTCCATACGCTCTCCGTACAAATAATGTTTCCACACTTCAGAGCAAAGATAACTACTGCCAACTCCAAATTATGGGTAGGATAGTTCTTTTTATGAGGACGCAATTGCCTGGATGCATAGGCAATCACTTTCCCATGCTGCTGAAGAACACAACCCAAACCCTTCCCCGATGCATCACTGTAAATAGTTAAACCTTCGGACCCTGATGGCAACATCAAAATAGGAGCAGACATCAACATCTTCTTCAACTCCTCAAAAGCAACCTGGCAATCCTTTGTCCAAACAAACTCCACATCCTTTCTTGTGAGTCTGGTCATCGGCTCGGTAATCCTCGAAAAATCTTGCACAAACTTCCTGTAGTAGCCTGCCAATTCCAAGAAACTCCTTATCTCTGCTACCGAACCATGCTTCAAAGCAAAAGAAATAAATACAAAACTATGGGAAGCACAACTATTAAACAAATCTAAAGCTGGAATGGAATCAAGAAGAATAGAACCTGCGATGACATCTCCGGTGGGTTCATCCTCCTCGACGGTCATAGCAAACGCTCGTCCCTGTCGAGCACCTCCCTGCTGCTGATGCTGGACAAAATGCTGCTGCTGTGTCGGAAGCGGTCCCCTCGGCTGTGTTGCAGGTGGTCTCGTCTGTGCCCTCGGAGCTGAAGCTGCTCCCTGAACTGCACGACAAGGATACTCCCTCGATTGATGCCCTTCAGTACCACAATACAAACAAACTCCTAATCTCCTCCTGTAAACTTCCCAGATATGGCCGGGCTTCTTGCAGTAGTGGCATGGAGCTTGCTGTGACTGTCTCTGCTGCTGAGGTGCCTAGTGAAAAGGCACTCTAGCTGGAGTCTGGTTCTGCTGTGGCTGCTGGAAAGGTCTGGACTGGAAATGAGGACGTTTGGCAGATACTGCACTGTCGTTGGCCCCCAGAAAAGAATCACGGTCTCTCTTGGTCTTCAAACCCAACTCCCGCTCAACCTTGCATGCCTCCGCAAGTGTCTCCGAGTATGTCTCATAAAAAGACGGAATGAGAATCTTTACTTCCCAGTTTAGACCCTCACGGAAACGAATAGCTCGAACCTCCGGCTCTCTCACTAGATACTCTACAAATCGGCTCAACCTGCCGAACTCCGCAGCGTACTCCTCTACAGACATGCTTCCCTGAATGAGACTCTCAAACTGTCTTCCCAAGTCTAGCATGTCTGCCCAGGCAAAAAACTTCTTCTTGAAAAGGTCCTTGAATACTTCCCAAGATTGTCCTGCGTCAACTAGAACCGGCTCATTCCTGAACCAAGTGCGAGCGACATCGAACAGTTGAAGTCCTACTGCCTCAACCCTCAGATCCTCAGAAAGACGGGACACCCTCATAAGACGCTCAATGTCCTCGAGCCAATCATCAGCATAGACGATGCCCTCCGTCCCCTTGAAAACCCTAGGCTCCCATTTTTTGAAGTCCTAAATGTTGCCTGGCCGAAGCTGAGCAACCTGAGGAATATTTTGCTGCTGGATCAGAACTCCTCTCTCATCTACAGCACGAGCAAGATGATGAGCACTCTCGATGTCTTGCCGTAGAACGTCGGTCTGCCTCTGACTGAGCCCTCTGTGCCTCGAGCATCTCACGAAACAGTGTAAACATCTGTGACGCCTCTGCTGGCACAGGAGGTGGAGGTGGAAGCCCCTCAAATACAGCTGGTACAGTCCTCTGAGTAGGTGGTGGACCTCCGAAAGCAGCTGACACACCAATTACCGGAGAAGTGACTGGTGCAGGCCCTCGGGATGTCGCAAACCTCTCAGAAACTGCTCTCCCCAGCTGCGATCTAGTCTTAGGCGGCATCCTGAGACAAAGCGAAAGAAAGAATCAATATGGCACAAGATGTAAGACATTCAAGGAAATGACAAGTTTAGAGATCAAGTATCAATATCAAAGGAGAATAGTTGAATCAAAAGAATTTTTCTAGATGTGATTGAGTATCTCAGCCTATATCCTATATCCTATCGCAAGCTCGCAGTAGTACAACTAAATTATCGCACTACTATGATATCACATACTTTATGAAGCTCGACCTGCATGGGCCATCACTAAAAATGTGTCACGACCCTCACCCGGTGTAAGGGTACAAATCGAAAATAAAGCCCAGCCTACGCCGCAGAATCGGCGGTAGAACGTTGTCTGGGTAATCTATCTAACAATATAATAAACCACCAATAATGATAATATACTCAATCACAGATCTAAGATGGAAAGCACGAATCAGATAAAGAATAGAATAGTCATAATACAACTCATGAGTCTAAAATAATACATCAATGAGTCTGAAAGAAGTAACAAAATAAGCTAGAGACAAATCCAGTACAAAGAATACTACGAAGCTACAACTTCCGGGTTAACTGTCTCAGTTGGGACAAGTTCCTCCTAAACCAGGGTCTCAGAATCTAAACCCAAAACATCTTGAGGTCCATAATAGGTAGGGTACCACTCCTCAGTGTCATCTGGAAAAATATATCCAGTCAGGAAATGAGCAGAGTATATCTCTAACAGCAGTTCTAATCAATGATAAAAACTATGTAGCAGTAAATAGATGTAGATAAACAAGATGCACAATAGATACGAGAGATACATACAATAAGAAAATACTGGAATAAATACAATAAAGAACAATATGCCAATGAACAAGAATACTAATGACTAAGTGTATGAGTACCAGCTTAACATGTGATCAGCTTGGGCAAGATGCAATGCGGCCTGGCTAATCATACGTGTAGTGTATGATCAACACTATTCAGTAATTAGTACTTGATACAATAGGGATATTGATCACATATCTATAATAATACTTTTCACCCCCGACTGGTATAATAGATCCAACCACGGTATGCTATGGCACGAGATTCCCCAAGAAGATAGCTAGTCTTCCTGAGAATCAGTGTCTGTACATGTACAAGATAACCTATGAAATAATACTTGCACCATATACACCATATACCAAAAAATAATATCTCATGACGAGATCCGGATATACCAATCCGTGTAACCATAGTGTCAAGAGAACATGGATATCTACACTAGATACAATGAACATAGAGGATATCATAAATGAGAAACTATCAGAGAATGTACTCGCCTGAAGTCTAATGAATAGTCTCACAGATGTCTGACTCGGTGCCTCGAAGACCTAGATATGGAATACAACATCAAAACAAGGTTCCTAAAAGTGAATAAGTTAAACTAGTCAACTTCTAGGCCAAAAAAATAAATTCTAAGTCAAAAGTCAACTATGGTCAACTCTAAGTCAACTATGGTTAATTATGGTCAACTATGGTCAAACCAAGGCAACTATCTATTTCTAGGTTGCACAAATCTAACACAAAAATCTTGGATCAAGATACTAAAGTCTAAGCCAAGAAACCCACATATTAAATTTTAGGATACCGTATCTCCGGATACGTAATTTCCAAGGTAACATCAATCATAAAGTCAAACAATTTATTATAATAATATAGATTCACAATTTACACATCAAATATGTACCGTAGTTTTGAACCAACTTGGTATCTCAATAATAATCATAATCTTGATACCCAAACCCCGTATCTTGAGTATCCCCACTTTACCTTGGTCTCCTCAAGGTAATACCCAATACATTGGTATAATAATTACCCTTATATATATATAATATACATATATACTAAGTATTATAGATATAAGAAACTAGCAATATATATATATATATCAATATCAATACATATATATATATATATATATATATATATATATATATATATATATATATATATATGTATGTATGTATATAATCATATAACTATAAAAACTGCCAACCGTCGCTGAAAACTGTGTTGAAAAACAGAAATTCTGATACGCTGGCCTTTAGTGACAGTTCTGGCTGTGACTGAAACCGCTGTCGCTTCTGTTGTGGGAATCCTGCACTGCTGCTGCTGCTTTGGTGACGGTTTGCAACCGTCACCGATTAACCGTTGGTGCTGTCGCCTCTTTTCCCGCTGCTGCTGCCTCTCATTAATGACAGCGGCTGTTGTCATTAATGGCGCCGCCTCTAGCTACATCGGTTGCTGCTGTTTTGTGACAGCGGCTGCTGTCGCCAACTCTCTGTCACTAAAAATTTGCAATATATATATATATATATATATATATATATATATATATATATATATATATATATATATATATATAACATATATATATCACCAATATAAATATAAATATATATATATATATATATATATATATAACTATACATACTCTCTCCTATTATTATGTACATATTTAATATAGCAACAACACACACATACAACATATATAAAAAATATACATCTATACATATATATAAATAATCATATAACAACTATAAATAATATAATTACCCAATTAAACATACATATATATATATTAACAACATATACATATATATCCATACAATATATTATAACATATATATTAATGCATGTAGAATAAAGCTACATATATATATATTCTCTTAGTACATATATAGTACAGAGATCTATGATAGAATTGTCACTACCACGCTCCAAAAACAGGGATATTTTCGACCTTTTATAATATTTAATATTATTATAGTTATAATTAATTAATTGCATGAATAGTATATATTTAAATTAAATATCTGTATGATGTGTACTTTAAAATATTATATTATAGACAGTGTTCATTGTGTTTGTGATGGTAGACTTGACCTAGAAGCCAGTAGATGAGCACCTGTCGGAGTCATGGAATTTTTAGGTTAATTGTTTTATTTTAGAATTAATTTATTGGAGGTGTAATTAATTACTATATTTTTATTTAATATTTTTGCGCATTGCCTTTGCTTCGATATCTGGAGCACTACCCTGACTCTTGTCTCCCAACAAATTTCACAATCTTGCCCTAGACATGCCCGCCTTCCATTCTGCTATTTTTACAACTCATAATTTTGCTTCCTGTGCATTATTTCTGGCTGCACAAAAATCGTCGCGGACGTTATTTAATAAATCACTATTTTTGTATCGTTGTGCGTTCCAATCGAAAATTGGAGGCAATCTTGACCTATTTATCGTGCGGCCCAAATTAGGGAAATATTCTGTTCTGAGTCTTCTTCATTTTTGGTATTGATGACCTGACCTGATTTTGGCCCCATGTACTCCTAATTAATTATTGAACACAACCTGCATTTATTTCTATTTAAATTGAGGATACTAATTTATCTGATTCTAAAATCCCAATTTAATTCCAGTGCCCTGCTAATCGAGCCCATACCAGTCTTGCAGCGTCCCCTGACCCTACAAAACACCGGACCCCGAATCGCCCGCCAAATTTTTGTCATTTCATGTGTTTGTACAATTTTCTAAATTTAAGGGGGTTAAATTACAAATTGGCATTTTGTGCCAACACCCAATTATTTTAACCAATGAGGAATCCTTAATATTTTAATTAAACCTCACCCTCATTTCCCACATGAATTAATTTCCCTCATGTCCAATCTGGACCACTCATTTGGAGGGTCAATCACAACCCTCCATCAAAATCCCCTCATCCTATATAATGACATATCTACATCAACCCTAATCCCTAGACAACCTAGGTTTTCCCCTACCTCTCTCTCTCCTCCATCCTCAACACCAAACCGTAGCTCTCTTTCTCTTCCTCATTTTCCTTTTCATTTTCTTCTTCCTTCCTTCTTCTTCTTCTTCTTCTTCTTCTTCTTCCTTCTTCTTTAAATTTTTGAATTCAAATTCAAAGGAGAAGGGGGGGGGGAACACTGTGCATTTTCCCCCCCATACTTCCCCGGCGGCCCTCTGCCAGTCCGGCGAGCAGCCGACCGCCCCAACTCCCTGCTGCATCCACCTGCCGACCTGTCCCTCCGGTGCCGGCGCTCCATCCTCTCCTCTCCCTCTGCTGTTTTTCCCCCGGCGATCGGACCCCGACTCCCGCTGCACCCATCCGACTCAGCCGCTCCACCCCGGGCTCCCCGCTGTCGAGCTCCGGCGACTCCGGAGCATTCCCCTCTGCGTTCTCCCTCCGGCGCTGCACAGAGCTCCGGCCTCCTCCAGACCGAGCCCTTCCCTCCCCCGCTGTGAACTCCGACCACCACCATCATCATCATACTCCTCCCCTCGCCGCTGCTGTGCCCGACCATTCCCTGCTGTCCCCGAGCCGAGATCACCCCGACCATCAGCCGGCCTACTGCTGCTCCGGCCTCCCACCACTCCTTCCCGACTGTCCTCCCTCCAACCCGAACTCCTCCATCTCCATCATCACCATCACCACCACCATCAACCATTCCTCCCGGCCCCGCTCAACCACCCAAGTCGACCACCTCCCTGCTGAAGCTCCGGCGGCCGACTCCTCCAGACCTCCCCGACGGCGCTGCCTCAACACCCCGGCGGTCCAGCGGCCCCTCCGACCCGCCGTTCACCCGCTGCTCCCCTCCCCTGTGCTCCGGCCGGCAACCAACAGTGAGTCTTCTTCCTCCTTCCCTCTTCCCTTCTTCTGTAGTTAGCATGTGTATGTATAGTTAATTAGCATTTTTATGTATGGTTTATTTAGTATGTATATTAGTATCATGTATGTGTAGGTATATGTGTATAGCATTATTTTTAATTAAATGTTTAATAGTATATATAGTATTAGTATACGTATAAAAATATATTTCGTATATACTTAATATATTTTAATATAAATGGGAATACATGTATATATGTATATATATATATTTTGTAATGTATAGTATTTCTAATTTATGCTTTAAATATGTGAATACGTATGAGTTTAATTAATATGTAATGTATATATTTTGTATATAATAATTAATGCATAGTTAATGTATATATAATCAATGTGTATGTTAATGTATATACAAATTGTATATATATATATGTATATACACATTGGTTTATTTTATGGCATCTATTTAATAAAAGTATACTAATGTAATTTAAATTAGTATATGTATAATTATTAATATTTAACATGTATGAATTCTAGTATAAATATTTCTCAGTATATACATGTTAATGTATGTTTTAGTATTTAAAATTTATGTGTTGTATAATAATTGGTACATATATATAACCATATTTTGGTATCAATATATACATGTAGAGTTATATTTTCGTATTGGTATATTTATATTTTTGTATAAACCCTTAGCATATTTTTAATATATATATACATATATTTTGTATATGTATTTAATTTGATATATATTGTAAGTATAAATTATTATGTTTATATATACATACAAGAATTATTTATTTTAAAGTATATATTTATACAATATCTATTATTGTGATTGATGGAAATTATATATATTAGTTAAGGAGATGTGTTTTAAATATGTATCCCTACTAGGTGACCCTAGTTGACTAGTGCCCTGCCTGGCATGGCCCTGAGGCCAGTGTTTATAGACTGTATGTTAGGGTAACATCTGATACAAGTGTTGTAATTGTGATATGTTATAGGACTGTTGATTCACCCAGGGGATACTTTGGAACAGGACATCCATAATTACCAGCTAAGGACCCAAGGCAAGTACATTCTCTGATAATTTCCAATTCTTGATAATTGCTATAAGTTCAATGATCTTAAAATGTTACAACTGAATCTTTGACACTGTGCTACACGGACTAGTATAGCTTGGATCTGCAGTCATGAGATGTTATCTTGATTATCGTATTGACATTGTACACGACCTGTATATTTAGACATCGTACATGATAGACTTGACTTGCTCGTGTATCGTGACGTGTCATGGTTGGATCCACAGTACTAGTTGGGGGCGGGGAAGTAGTTAGTAAGAAATGTGATCATAACCTCTTATTGTAGTATAGAAATTGTAAGTGTTAATCATGCTCTTCACCCATGATTAGCCAGGCCTTGTAGCTATCGTACATGTTCCCAAGCCGATCACATTTTGAAACTACTATTTCAAACACGTAGAATAGATTACAGTTCCCTATTTTAAATCATATACTACATCACCCGTATATGATACTGTTCCTTGTTCTTTTATTTCCATACATGCACTGACTGTATCATATTGCCTATTGCCTGTCTCTTTACATTGCCTGTCTCTCATAAATTGCCATTGCATTTATTTTACTATCTTCTCAGTAGCTATCATGACATGTTTTATTGTATTATAGACATTATCAATTAATGGAACTGTTATTTGAGAGTGTTGCTTTGCTCCTTCCTGACTGGAAATATTTTTCCAGACTATGCCTTAGAGGACCGCTGTCCGACACTTTATGGACCATATGGTGAGTAGCTGCAGACATGGTAGTTTAGTTGTGATTCTGGAAGGTCTAGCCAAAATTATTATTTATTGTTAGTTCTTTAAGTAGACTATTTGGTACCGGATTTGTCTCCGACATTTTGATGATTCTTGGATATTGTTGAGTTAGAATATTACTTGTGGACTTGTGTTGTATTTAATTTTAATTTCTGTTCGAAATCTTATCGTGCTGTAATCCTGTGATTGAGTATATGTTCATCTTATTTGTGTCATCTGTGCCTCCTAATGGAGATTGGATGCTTGCGTGACATCTGTTAGATAGTATCAAGACCTTGACAGCGTTCTACCGCCGACACTGTGGCGTAGGCTGGACGTACCCACGTACTCGTGCCCCTAAACCGGGTGCGGGTCATGACAAGAATAAACATTATAATAAATATACTATAATACATATATGATATCTATATATATATACACAATTATAACTCAAGAATTAAGAGCACAATAATTAGATCTACACATAAATATACAACACATGGAAGGTATCACACCGTATCCCAATAGATCTAGGATACGCATGTGACACGAGTCCACCACACATCCAATTGTACCCCGAAGGACACAAATAAATCACATATATTATTTATGAATAATAAGAAGTTTTAAATATAGATCTACGTGTCCGTGTCAAAATATGACATGTACAAAGTCCCGTGTCGGAGGAAAAACCTCCAAAATAACACGTATCACCAAATTGTTGGGTTATGACCTACACGTACCCAATTGTGGATACGAAACTAGCCCCAAAAACATAAACACATGCCAAATTGATCTATAGGATCAATTGACACACACAACAAATGTCAATCTCGGAATTTCCCTAAAATTGACACAAAAAGCACAATAACTTTCTCCATAGGCCTCCTATGAACACAAAACCAAATCCTATGGGTAGTCTATGCATATTAATTAATTTTTCATGGTTAAATCTCATATTTAGAAGCTATTTTAAGGGGGAAAACTTAATTATACCTATTGGAAGATGGATTCCCAATGAAACCTCCAATTGAGATAAAATTGTCTCCAACTTGTAGATCCTTGCTCCTTTTTATAGATCCTTGCTTCCTCCTTCTAGATCCTTAATTCTTAAGTCTCTAATGGCAATTTGGGAAGAAATTAGAATGAATTTGGTAGGAAAATAAAATGGGAATGAAGGAAATTTGGTAGTGAAAAATTCTAGATCTAGATTTGGAATGAAAAGAGGAGAGAAAATTTTCCCTCTCTATTTAAATAGGTCGGCCCCTATTTCCCCTCCCTCAAGTTATCATGTAATATCCAATATACCCCTTGGGCCTCTCATGAAGAAATAATTAAGGAAGGAAGCTTCTAGTCTAATGATTAATTATTTTAATCCATCTCTTAACAATGGGCTTTCTAAATGGGCTAAGTTTAACTAATTAATTCATGCTGGTTCATGGGTCCAAACTAAACTAGTTAGGTCCACTAACACAAGTCCAAAATAATTAATTAACATCTAACAATAATTAAACAATACAATAAATAATTATTTATCAAGCACAATAATTAACTAAATAGGAAATTACTAAAATACCCTTTCTTAGAAAATATGGTAATGACAGCTAGTTAGGCACGATCTCGAGATTCTATTCTCTCTCAATGCTCTACAAGTTTAGTTGCCTAGTTAACCCTAATGTTAACTGAAATCTCATGGTGTGGTCACATGATATTCCCCTTATATGACGTACTGTAGTACGGCCACTCTAGATACGAATTCACTTTGTCACTTGATAGTTTAATTTCGATTCACCCCAGCGTGATGCAATAATTAACAAATCCTAGCCACGCATGGTCATTAACTAACCCTTATGTCCATATTGGAGATTGAATCATATCACATGTCACAAAGCGCATAGGTATACCATAGTACGAACATGTAATATAATCGCGTAGGAACACTTAGCACGTAGGAACACATAGCACGTAGTAAGTGTATCATCACGGATACAAATGGTCAGGTCATGACGCATAGATGGGTCTAATACTTTTGTGGTCATCAAAGTCACACATACAACTCATAAAGTACAAAAGAACATTCAACCAAAACTAGTCCAATAAAACGTGTGCAAGGGGCCGCATGCGCACAGAAGGATCAAGGCCGCATGAGAAGTCAGGCCGCATGACAATCCTGGCCGCATGGAGTCATGCCGCATAGAGTCAGGACTAAGGTTTACTCCTCGGGATAAGTGATGAAGCGACAAAAAATAAATAAAGTGTCACATGTGACATAAAGTATGTCAGAAAGAAATAACAAAACCATCAAAAGATGTGCCATGATTTCAGAGTCATGCATCCAAGGATGGTGGCCGCATAGTCTGCTTGCCGCATAAGTATTGGTGTCGTATGGGGTCATGTCGCATGGAGTATTTTGGACTTAGCAAAAATTTTATTCGTTCAGCGAGTGAACACAAGTGTTCAAGGACACTTGTGTGATGACAATCATGCTTCCAACAAGATGGACTCATGCTGGTCAATATACGACAAGATCTCTAGCCGTATAACGCTCTCGGGCCGCATAGCACTCTCAGCCGCATAGCTCGCTGGCCGCATGCAGACTTTGTCTTCTCCAACAGGAGGTTCGGCCATGGCGAAAAAGCTCCAAAAATCTAAATTTAATTTTCTTCATAAAAACTATATTTTAACTCTGTATTGAGTGAACCAAAAGCCAAAATATTCAAAATGAAGTGCTCCATCCTTCCAAAATACTATATTTTCCAAAATACTATGTTTTAGTATATCAAAACCACTAAAAACTCAAGGAACCCATGAAACCATAAGTTATAAAAGTATATCTAAGTAAATCTATCCATCAAAACCGAGAACTCCAAGTATTAAAAGCGGCCAGAATCATCATAAGCACAGAATAGACTAATAAAATACAACGAAAGAACAAGAAACAAAATTCAAAAGGTTTCTCCATGTAGTACAAGGTGTACTTGCCTAGAGATGAAAGAAAGATGAAAAATAAAGAATGAGGGAAGAGAGAGAAACAAGTTAGCTTATATAGCTAGGGTTTGAGGTTTATACCATGGGTTCAAATTTATGAATAAACCAACCCATAAATAAACCATGAACCATGCTAAACCAAAGAATGGGTCTAGTCTCCATGCATGCAACCTAATGATCATGTGAGCAAGAAATACTCTAAACAGGAATAAATATAAGCAAGAATTAAATATATCCCAAAATACGTATTTCGGGAATGGGAGTGACATCTCTACCCACCTAAAAAAATTTGTCCTCGGAATTCAAACCCAAGGCTAACTAGAGAAATCAGAACAAGCACTACGCTAACTACAAGATCATGCAATCAAATCCAAGCATATGAAGAAACAATATCACATAGCATGGATAAACGAATTACGAGATTCGAGATACGAAGGTATAAGAATGAATATATCTTTCGAGTCAAATAGGTACGGATACCGAGATCAGATATCATCCTCACACTCCCACGTCGACTCTCCCAAAGGGTGACGACCCCAAGAAACTCAGACAAGATAAATAGTCCAATTCTTGAGCACCTTCTCCCTTCGGTCCAAAATGAATACGGGTTGCTCCTCATAAGACAAGTCGGTACCGACAACTAGCTCAAAATTATCGAGAATATGACTCAGATCCAGGATATACTTACGCAACTGAGATATATGAAATACATCGTGCACCTCACGTAGTGAAGGTGGAAGGGCAAGACGATAAGCAACATTGCCTACCAGCTTGAGAATATCGAACGGACCAACGTATCGCGGACTAAGCTTCCCGTGAATCCCGAATTAAATGACTCCACGGGTTGAAAAAATTTACAAGAACACGTGGTCGCCGACACAAAACTCTAATGGTCTACGATGCTGATATACCCAATATCGATGCCTATCTTATGATACCTGAAGTCGCTCTCTGATTTGTTTGACAACTTCTACTATCTGCGTGATCATTTCCGGACCTAACATCTTTCGCTCGCCAATGTCATCATATGCCAATGGTGACCTATAATTTCTCTCATACAACGCTTCCAAGGGTGCCATCTGGATGCTGGCCTGATAACTGTTGTTATACGAAAACTCGACGAGATGTAGGTGATCTTCCCAAGACCCACCAAAGTCCAAAGCACAAGCTCGCAATATATCGTCCAATGTCTGGATGGTTCTCTCTAATTTTTCGTCTGTCTGAGGGTGGTAAGTAGTAATAAATCTTAACTTAGTGTCCAAACTCTGGTGCAAACTCTTCCAAAAATTTAAAGTAATCTGAGTATCCCTATCTGATATGATACTCACTGGGACGTTTTGCTATCTTACTAAATGTCGCACGTAAATCTCCGTAACTGCTCTGTGGATTGCCCTACTCGAAAGGAAAGAAAGTGAGCTACTTTTGTAAGACGATCTACTATTACCCAAACTACATCACGACCAGTCGGGGATTTAGGTAAACTATTCACAAAGTCCATCATGATATGTTCTTATTTCCACTCCGGAATAGGAAGCGACAGCAATAATCCTACTAGTCTCTGTTGGTCGCCCTTCACTTGCTGACATACCAAACACCGAGAAACGAATTGTGCTATCTTCCTCTTCATTCTATTCTACCAGAAATATTGTTTGATGTCTTGATACATCTTGGTACCTCCTGGATGAATTGAATACTGGGAACTGTGCGTCTCGGTCATTACTTCTTGCCGGATATCTCCACTTGGTACACAGAGACGGTTTATGAACCTAAGAGTTCCATCTTCATGAATAGTCAACTCTTTCATGAGACCAGATTCACACTCCACCTGAAGCTTTTGAATTTTTGGATCCTCCGTCTGAGCTGCCTTAATCCTCTCTATAATGGTAGATTGTACCTGTAAACTGACCAATACTCCTACGTCTTGTGGAAGTACTATCTCAATCCCTGATTCTCGAAGATCTTCTAAGATATGTTGCTGTAATTTCAACATAAATTGTCACGACCCACACCCGGTGTAGGGGTACGAGTACGTGGGTACGTCCAGCCTACGCCGCAACATCAGTGGTAGAACGATGTTTGAGTAAACTATCTATCTAACAATCAAGATATAATAATACCACCAATGAAAATATGAATACTCAATCACAGATCTATAAGAAGGAACAATCGCATGAATAAGATGAAAGAACTGAAGAGATAATACAACTCACAAGACAAGATAATATCCAATGAGTCATAAAAAAATACTAATAACAATATGCTGGAGACAAATCCAATACAAAAAGATCTATCTACTGAGCTACGAGTCCGAGGTCGTCTGTCTCAATCGGGATGAGACCCTCCTGAGCCAAAGTCTTTGGCTCTAAGCCAACTACGTTCCGAGGCCCGTAGTGTTCTTGGATATTTGATCTTGTAGTGACTTCTGGATATTGTACTTGGATTTATTTTCTTTCCATTTTGATAACGGGTTGTTCCCCGTGACATTTTTATATTGCTTTGATTGGACAAAATATTTTATATTATTATGACTGGACTTGTCTCTTTGTGATTTCGTTACTTATTGTGGATGAGATTAGATATATAAACTATGACATGTATTCGTAGACCATTTTTATGTATTACAGCTTAAGTGCACTCTAACGGGTCCATTAAATTGGGTTTGTCCATTGGAGTTGTGCTGCTGGCCATTGCCACATGGCTAGTCCCTCGATATTTTGGGACTGAGACGTGACAGATATTCCCGTCGGAACGTCTTTTATCTTTTGAATTTTAGTAAGGGGATGAAATGTATAGAACGGCTATCTAATTTTGTGTCTATTTTGTAAGCTTGCGCGGCAACCCTCTACTTATTCAAGAGTCTGTAATGATGTTCATTATCAATAAAATTTCTTTCGTACAATTGTGTTATTCCATACTATGTGTTGTGCTCGTTGTAACATAATGCCTTTGCTTCGTGCACGTGCAATTTAGGCACTCACGGTATCACATCTGGGAGACGACTATCGATTCTACGGAAGTGGAATGTGACACAATTTGACCATAATACCCCCATAAGATTTTTTTTTATTTTTACGATGGGGTCATTTCAAACTTTCAATTTTTTGGTTAATTATAAATAAATGTTATAGCATATTTAAATTATAATGACATGAATAAATTTTTTTTTTAATTTTTCTTGTTCTTTATTTCTTTTTTTGAATATAAATGGGCCAACCCTGAACCGTCTCGGACCTAGTCCGATTTGGTCCGGCTAGATTCCTACCGGGTCTTGGGTTCGAACTGGACTTCCATTTTTTTTTCTTCCGGTCCGGCTCGCTTCCTCTCCCGGGTTAAGCCCAATCCGTCCTGAAACTGGTAAAAGCCGGTCAGCGCGGACCCGAGGCCGCCGTGGCCCGGTCCATTACACGCAATGAAAAACCATATAACCATTTTGGTTTTTGTTTGAGAGACGGAAACCATTTAGAAGGGATGAGAGCCTTTGCTACTGCTGCCGCTTTTCTAAAAGCAGAGGCCAAAGCAGAAAGCTTTACTCTCTTTCCAAAGCTGTCCAAAAAAGTAAACTATCTCATAAAAAAAAGTTATGCAAAAGTTGGAGCAACAACACAATTTTTGCTGCAGTATATCTCAAAAAAAAACATAAATCATAAATCCAGGGATGAAACTTTTCATAATCCCCTTACTTTGTTTGACAATCGGTTGGAAACCAGCTTTCGTTTGGATTGTTTTTTTTTCCAATCCCCGAAAGCAGTGCTTTTGTTTGAGATATTTGTTTTTTGTTTCCTCAGTCCCTGCTCTTGGAGAAAGTTGAGAGAGATGAAAGTTGGATCAAGCCTTACCACTGAAACATTGTAACACAACTTAAAGAGTTTGTATATATTTCATACTAACTTTCTGCCCTCGTAAACCATTCCAAAAATCACGAGCAGTCTGTTACCTTCTTCCTAGGGAGCTGAAGCACACGGACCTTTAAGTATGTATACATGAGCAGCTGTGTTATATGCTCCGAACCTCGAGCCACGATAGTCCAGCACATGGGACCAGCAGTGAACGGCCAGCAAACATGATTTCATTTCCTTCCCCATCTATGCCAGCACTTCTACATATCCCTATGGTAATGACCTTAATTTCTAAGACATTCGAATTATTATTCTTAAATTACAATAGGACGAGCATTTATGGAGGTGTAGAGAACTATATACATCCACGAGATAGGAAGAATCGGCAACTTGATAGTCCGTGCATGCAATAGCCAACAGAGATCGCATGAAGGTGGGATATTGGTCGGATGTTCTCAATTTTATCGCTATATTATTGGACTGCTTCAAGATAATATTTGGCATTGATCTTCTAATTGCGACAAAAACAGTTACAGGATCGACTCCAGCATTTTGGAGGTCCTAGACAAGTCTTAAAATTGAGATCATGATCCATCTATAAAATTTGCTTTTACAAATTAACAAACCAACAAATCTAATAAATTCAAAATATAATATAATTAGCTTTGAATACACATAAATTATTATCAATAATTTATAAATTAAGCAACTCTACACTCTAAATTTATTAGAATAAATGAAATCAAATAACACAAAATTAAATCTACGAAGAAAAAGTTGATATTCTTCACTCATTTTTATGTGCAAAATTAGTGATGAATAAAAAAAATACCTGCAGCGAGTTTGCCTCTTGTCTGCCAGGTGCCAACCGAACGAATTTTCTTTTAAGACTAGATTTTACTTTAATACCCTCAACTATTTCTATTGTTCAACTTAATACCCTAAAGTATTTTAATCTACAACTTAATACCCTAGAATTTTTTTGTCCTAAACTACCCTTACCAACACTCCTCTCTCCATCTTCCCGACCACCAGACCACCCCCTCCACCACCAGACCACCTCCTCCCCACTCCTCCCGCCGCCACCACTCCTCCTGCCACCACCACCACCACCACCACACTCCTCTCGTGCCCCCTCCTCCCGCCACAGCCACCACTCCTCTCCCCCGGCACCCCTCCTCCCTCCTTCTGCCGCCACCACCCCCCTCCCACGGCCCATCCTTCCGCCGCCACCCCCCCCCCCCTCCCACAGCCCCTCCTCCCGCCGCTGCCACCACCACGCCCTCTCCTCCCGCTGCGGCCACCCCCCTCTCCTCCCGCTGCGGCCACCCCCCTCTCCTCCCGCTCCTTCCGTCGACCGCCTCCTACTGTTCATAGCCGCCACTAGAGAGAGGAGAGAGTGAGAAAGAGGGAGGCAAAGTAAATTTGAAAAAAAAATTGTTTTGAATATCAAGTTAAAAATATTCAATAGTTGAGGGTATCAAGTTGTCGAGTAAAAAAATTTAGGATATTAAGTTAAACAAAGAATATAGTTGAGGGTATGAAAGTAAATTTTAGTCTTTCTTTTAAAAGAAACTAATACAAAGTAAATGGAAAAAGCATGGGACGCTTTGTAACTTTGTAAGTGCAGGGCCGGCTCCACTAAAACAAAAAATGGTGCTTTGAGTGATGAGGAAAAAAATGCAAACAACCACTAACCAGGGCTGGCTGGCTGGACTCCCTGGCCACGCTTGCATAAAAATTGCCAAAAAAATTATCATTGGCATTTAAATAATTATAAAAAAAAGAGTATCTGTAAAAAAAATAAAAATAATAAAGTCTAACCTCATTCATTCAAGATCAGATTTTTTTTATCGTTGTGACACTTGTCTCACTATTCTAGTACACGCATCCGAGATATACGTATTATACGTGTATATCTTACTTTATGTTTAATTGCTTACCTTTATGTTTTATGTCATTCATGTATTATTTAGGTTATTTTTGTAAATTTTTCTTACTTGCATGTTTTGTACCGTTGATCCCTTGACTTTTTTGGTGTGTGGTTATGATGAACCCGAGTGAGGGACATGGATTATGATCCAATGGCCTACAATCCTACCGTTTCCTATATAAGCAATCCCACTCTCTTTCCTTCACTTTTTTTTCCTTTCATTTCTCTTTCTTTTTTCAATTCTTCCCCAACCGAGAGCAGCCGAGCTTGACCTTGACTGTGAGTGACCTTGGTTGTGTTTGTATTATGCTAGAGCTTGACCGTAGGCAAGTACATCTTGTTAACCGAGTGAACCCATGATTTGGAGCTTTATGTTTAATTGCTTACATTTATGCTTTATGTCATTCATACATTGTTTAGGTTATTTTTGTAAATTTTTCTTAGTTACATGCTTTGGACCGTTGGTCCCTTAGCTTTCTTGGTGTGTGGTTATGATGAACCCGGGTGATGGACATGGATTATGATCCAATGGTCTACAATCCTAACTTTTCCTATATAAGAAATCCCACTCTCTTTCCTCCACTTTTCTTTTCTTTTCATTTCATTTCTCTTTCCTTCTTTATTTCTTTTCCAACCGAGAGCAGCCGAGCTTGGCCTTAGCCGTGGGTGACCTTGGTAGTATTGGTATTATGCTAGAGCTTGACCGTAGGCAAGTACATCTTGCCAACCGAGTGAACCCATGATTTGGAGCTTCTCGATAACCTAAGTTTATATTTATTTGCTAGCTTAGTTATCTGCATATCTTTAGTAGCTTAGAACTGTGTTGTAGACTCTTTTGTAACATTGGTTTTGTTGCACTCATATTTGAACTTGAACAACAAAGTTGAGAATAACAAAGTCGGAGCACAAAGTGTGCTGGCCGGAGAAGAATGAGCAATTCTTCGAAAGTGTGCATGAGATCATTGAAAACTTGAGTGCACTGTGTGCTATCTCATGAAAATGCTTGCATTTAGCATATCATTCAAATCCTTAAAATATGCATGTGTTCAGCACATTATTCAATTCTTACAAAAGTGCGCCAAGATATGTTGAGTACTCTGGACGCACTTTACTCCTCATGCGTATATTTTGTACGAATGTCATCTACTCAAATCCTTGCAAAAGTGCGCCAAGGCTATCAGAAACTTCGACGCACTTTTGAGAAAAATTCTCAGCGGCGCATATTTGAGCGTTCAACCTCGTCAATCAAGAGAAAGTGCGACAAGCCTTTGTTGGCGCACTCATTCCTTTTCTTGAGTATTCTTGATGGGCGAGCCTTGACTTTGGCATATCCTCGACTGTCGTGTTCTCGAATTTCATATCTCGACTGTTGTGCCATGCTTTGAGACTTGTGTTTTATCTTTTAGTAGACCTTCCTATGCTTGATTTGTGTGCCAAAACTTAACTACTGGCATACTTGGTGAAAGTGCACCAAGTTTATAGCTTGTGTACTTTCATCATTGTGCGTCAACCTTCCTGCTGGCAAGATTGATGAAAGTGAGCCAAGCTTCTGGCTCACGCACTTCTATCATTGTGCGTCAAGGTTCTAGAAGTGCGCTTTAGAATCAATTGTGCGCCATCTTTTGCTCAGAGCACTTTTTGTATCAAAGTGCGCTAGAACTGTCCGGACTAGTAATTTGTGCGCCAAAACAGTTTTTGGCCATTTGTGCGCCAAAACAATTTTTTGTCATTTGTGCGCCGATACTGCTTTTTGGCCATTTATGCGCCAATACTATTTTTGGTCATTTGTGCGCAAATAGTGGTTTGGCCCATTATGCGCGGATGATTTACTTTCTTGCATGATTTATGCACCAACCTTGAATTGATGATTTGTTCTCCCGTATGCCATTATGCTTTTTAAGTACTATTTAACACTTGATGTTTCTCTGGTTCTCTTTTATCCAATTATCTTAGTTAATTCTTGTTATTTTCTGAATATGACATTTTTTATATGGATCTTGATTTTCTAAAATGAGCTAAATAATTTTACACTATAAATGAACTCATGAATCTTGACATGGAACTGATAACCCTGATACTCTTGATCGTGATACTCCTGATAGTGGCTCGGCGTAGCGCACACATGACTCAAGAATTCTTGTAACTGTCATGATCAAGGCGATTAGTAACATCTGTATTGCATGTCATGTATCCCCGTGGTTGATTTTTATTGTGCTCGTCAAGCTACTGTCCTGTCTTGCATCATATCTAAGGCAGATTCCTAAGCACCACGGTTGGGGATCCTTGATAATTGTCCAGGCAAATAACCATAATAATAATCTAGAAAATATTTAGAGAAATTTCCTGGCTACATGCAATCCCGGTATCCCAGCAACATCTGATGGATTTGGAGCTCTCCATCGTGAGGGGCACACTTCCAACACACCGACGAGTGTTGCACTACTAGAAAAGACAAAAAAATTATTATACCTGATATACCTAAATTATGTACCCGTTCATTTGGATAAACCGGATAGTCTGCAGGACATGTGGCTGTAAGAAATCTCAAACTGCATGTGTTAGTAACTATGACTGTGATAACCTTAGTTAGCTATGATTATAAGCCGTAGGACATGATTGGCCATGATTGCTTGATTTTTAGTCTAGTCTTGTCCTGATTTAATTAATAGCTGATCCGGAAATGGTAGCCTGAGTACTGATTCCAGATGTCCTTATTTAATTACTCCAAAATTGTTTAACGGTTATTTTACCTGCTATTCTTACACAATTGTCTGCATACTAATTTTTAGTTCGTAAGTTTGGCTCCTTTATAGTACTTGTTGTTTGGGGTCTGACCCTACTGGTTTTGTATGGCCAGATTACTGAGCAGAGCCGCAGAATCTCCCGTACCTCTTTCCTCAAGATAGTGAACACGAGCAGTACTTGAGCATATAAATGAGTTTCTTCTTCCTCATCCATACGTTCTTGTATATTACACTTTTGAGGCATTTAGCCACCGAGCACATATTTAGCTCATATTTTGGGATTCTTGATACTGCAGTCTGTGGGCCTACATGTAAAGCATATTCTAGACTATAGCTAGAGCTGATCATGTAATATTGTACTCTGCTAGTTCTTCATTCTGGTAACTAGCTTCAAGATCATCTAGGTATGTATAGTTTGGGATGCCTTACTATTATATGTTTGGTGATCATACATCTTGTAAACTTGTTGCCTGCTTGAGATTAAGACACCTAGAATTCTGGATCCAGGATTGCCTGATGGATTATAGAGTAAACCCTTACATGTCTAGACAGTCGTAACCGTATCTCGGGATATAGATTACTCTAATATGCATACCAGGAATTGTCTGTCTCCACTCTCTAGTATTCTGGTTCTGGGACGTGACACGGCTTAAGTGGTGCCCCATGCAGGTCTAAAAATTTAGAAGTGTGGGGGTTTAGCAATAAATTCTAGATGTCTCAATCGTGTTACTCATTGGTATTCTCCAGTGTCAAATTTTTATCCCTGAAATCTTGATTCAACATATGTTTGATCCTCGATCAATCATGTCTGTCTCTTTGGTGATTCTTGTGTCTTTTATCTTTTAGGGACACTATTCCTGGTCCTTCTGATCATCCAGCCCGAGTTGCTCCAATAGCAGCACAGTATCCCGATGCCCAGCAAACCCCTTGGGGTTCAGCCTCAGCATTCCGGGGCCGGGTCCAGAACAACTTAGAACGAGGAACACCAGTTTTAGTTGGAGCCTCCAGTTGTACCAGCAGTAGCAATCCCACCAATGCCCCAGAATACAGAAGAAGTTACCCAGGACTAATAGGGATCATCTGACAATTGATTGCATCACAGGAACGACGT
Organism: Iris macrosiphon; assembly: GCA_036927795.1. Taxonomy (NCBI): domain Eukaryota; kingdom Viridiplantae; phylum Streptophyta; class Magnoliopsida; order Asparagales; family Iridaceae; genus Iris; species Iris macrosiphon. The sequence goes on along the minus strand of JAYESA010000015.1, from coordinate 134,961,133 downwards.
GGTGACGCTCTCACTCAGTTAGTGCAGAAGGCTTTGGAAAGAGGCGAACATCGTGCCAACAACTCAGCAAGCAACTTCAAGCGCCTCCAACCCTCATATTTCTGTGGCACCGAGGATGCGATTGCATCAGACGCTTAGCTTCAGGACACTGAAGATATTCTAGAGTCAGCTGGAGTTCCAGCTAGAGAGCAAGTCTCGGTGGTTCGGTTGCAGTTGCAAGATTTGGCCCGAGACTGGTGGGCAGCACAGATGATTTCACTAGTAGTACCAGTCCCTTGGGCCGTCTTCAGCAAAATATTCTAGACGAGGTATTTTGACACGGTATCATGTTATAACAAGTTTCAGCAGCCTCAGTCCAGCAAACGACACCAATCCGAACTCAGCAGCAAATGACACCTTCTTCTGTAGGATGCTCACATTATAGAAAACTAGGACATGTGATTTCATAGTATCGCAGAGCGCAAGGGTTATGCTTAACCTGTGGAGATCCAGGCCACAAAGTGGGAACTTGCTCTCATGGTGTATATTGGGCCGGTCTGGGCCGGCCCGTGCTCGAGTCAACCGAGTTTGGCCGGGTTTGGTCCGGGCCGTGCTCAACCCGAGAGGAGAAGCGGGCCGGGCCGACCGGCCCGGTCAGAAATAATCTCTACCCATCCCAGGCCCATGACCTGGTTAGGGAAGGATCGGGCCGAACCGATCTGGGTTCGGGCCGGTTCACAGTCGAGCCGGGCCAGGCCAGTTTTATTTTAATTTTTTTACGTTTATTTATATATTTTTTATTTATAATCTATATGATTAAATTTATATGCTAATAAATTCAAGTTAAAATTTATAGGTTTTTTGTTACTAAGTTATTTTTGTATAATTTAAAATTTATAAGTTATTTGTTAGAAATATTTTTATATAACTTTAAGTATAAATTTATTTAAAATTTATAAGTTATATGTTAAGTATAATTTGAAATTTATAAGATATATGTTTAGTATAATTTAAAATTTATAAATTTATTTGTTAGAAAATTTATTTAATTTCTTTATATGAATATTTATATAACTTTAAGTATAAATTAAAATCTAAAAATTTATAAGTTGAATTTTTAAATTTTTTTTTGAATAACTTATTTAAAAAATGTATAAATCTATTTTTTTGAATTTAAATATAAATTTATAACTTGAAATTTAAAAAAGTTATTTATATAGACATAAAGAAGTTAAATGTAAACAAGTAAAAATATGAAGTAAGAAAAAGCTAAATTTCTTTTATTAATGAAAATAAAATTATAAATGTATTATAAAATTAAGTAAAAAAAAAAGAAACTTGTAAATGATATTTTATTTACATAAATCTTGTAAAAAAGTACAAGTCTTTTAAAAAAAATTCATCGTCTGTCGTCCTTCTTTCGTTAAAGTTTATTGCTCAGCTTCTCCTTCAGTAGCGTCATCCATAGTGAGAGATTGAAAGTCCAGCTCTGAGATATCGGCACTTTCATCTCTTGAGTCTTTATTTATTTTTTCAGCACGGTTCCAATCTTAAACGCAGACACAATCTTCCAAAATATCTGGCAGCAACCGACTCCTCTTCTTGCTTAGCATCTTTGAACCTGCATTAAAATAAGATTTTGATGCTACCGTGGACACCGGGATCATTAAAATATCGCGTGCTATGGAAGAAATTACAGGATATATTTTTTGTGTCTCTTCCACCATTCTAAAATTGAATAATAAGATGAAGAGTCATCATCTTCTTCATAAGAATTTAGATATAAGGGCAATCCTTGCATAGGTTGGGAAGATTGTTTTTGTTTTTTTCTTTGCAGTACACCTTAAGCCTATGATAATTTAGACATAAAACCAGAGCTACTACCTTGAACGATTTTACCGGGTCGGGTGGATACAACTCTTTCTTCATATAGATTAATTAAACTATCTAAAATATCCATAATTTTACTTTCAAACTACCTACGTTAACTCTCATATTATCTTGAAAATCGTCTAATAAAATATATACACTATCTAATTTAATCTTAGGATCAAAAATCGAAGGCAACCAATATAGAAGAGGTATATTACCCTAATATTTTTTAAATTTGGCTTCCATTTTGGTAAGAACATAATCAAAACCAGGAACATTTCTATGTTTACGAAATAAATAAGACATTTTAATAATTTTTGTTAAAGCTAAAGGAGAAGTTGGATAATAAACTCCAGATAGAATACACGTAGCATTACAACATAATTCTAAAAATTAAAAAATAGAGGTAGCAATTAACTAATCATTCTCAGTTACTTGATAATCAAAACTAGGATTAACATTACAATAATGTGTAATAACATCTTTAAACTTAATAGAAGATTGCAACATTGAATAAGTAGAATTCTATCTATGTGGTGCATCCTTAAAAAATCGCCTAAAAGTAACAATATATTGTGTACATAATTTTTTTAAGCTTGTTGTCTACTTGCAGAAGAGTTCAAACTATGTAAAGATGATCTAAGATTTTCTAAATTTAGTTGAAAGAATTCAAGACATTCTTGTACAATCAAATTAATAATATGACAAGCACATCTAACATGAAAAAGTCTACCTTCTAACATAGGCGTAAATTGTGTTTTCAAAACATTAATAGAAGTAGTATTATTACTAGCATTATCAAAATAATCAAAAAAAGTTTATTTTGAATATCATATTCATGCACAAATTGCATTATTGCTCCACCGATTACATCGCCGATATGTAGAAATTCTAAAGGCCTTAGACAAATGATGCATTTTTGGAACATCCATCTTGGATCTATATAATGTGTCGTGATACAAATATAAGCATAATTTGGTAAGTAGTTCATATATCATAAGTTAAAGATAATTAACTAACATGCATACAACTTTCTTTCAAAGCAGTCTTATCTTCTTCTTCTTTTTTTCAGAGCCTCTACTCTAGTAGCTGATCTAGAAAGTTCAGTAAAACAAGAATTAAGGGTTTTACTTGCATAATTATAATAGAAATTACTCTCACCAAATCTAAATGGTTGTTCCTAACAAATCATATAACTTGCTAACTCAGTCTTTATACGAGCATCATAATAAGTAAAGTTATCAAAAGAAGATCTTTGACCACCAGTACTTAGCTATGTTTATGTAGCCTACAGTATGACTTTGCCATATCAACTTTCGTAGTATCTTTTTAAAGTGCATGTGCCATCAATTTTTTGTATTTGTAAACCCGCTTACATTTCTTACATTCCGCAGCCTTGAGTATTGGTTTTGATCTTTTGGATCTAAAATCGGTGCGCCCTCACTATCAGTGATAAATATTTTTGTACAATAATTCAAAAAAATTTGTTTTCCTATTGGCAACATTTGTAGCCGTGGCCATACTCCTAACTTCAGGAGGTGACATTTGTATCGGTGGCACAAAATCAAGAATAGAATTATTTTCAAACATATTATTATAATAATCATAATTTTTAAAATGTTAGTTTGAACCTTTTCTGTCACTACCACATTTATAGAGTAGGGGCTTTTTGGTCATTTACCATATTTATATTATTGTGTTAATAACTGCATGATATGTAATATATATTATATTGTCTTCATTGATGACATGGGTTAATAAACTAGACTTGTTGTGACCATGGACCTTGTATTAAACCAGACTTTAAACCCACATCTTTAATCCATATTCTATTTAATTAGCATCTAGTTAAATCCCTCACTTAGAATACTAAACCCCTTAATTAAATGGTTTTTTATGACAAGCCATTGAGGAAAAATGAGTCATTATGCATTACCAAACCCTAACCCTAGCAAGTGGACGGCCTTATAAAGCAAGAGGGAACCTCCCTCAAAGCCCCTCATCATTCATGAAGAAACCCTAGAAATAGCCTAGCCTCCAAGAAAACCCCTCTTTTCCTCCACAAATTTTAGAATTTTTATACCCCAAATCCCTCATTCTTTCCCTATTCAAAGAGACCTAGAAGCTTGGGCACAAGGAGTCTTGGAGAAGAAGAAGCTACATTGGGAATCCATCTCCCAATAGGTGAAAATCTGGAAACCTTCATTTAATTCCTGTTTTAATTATTTTGTTTGGCCATTAGAAGCCCACCCGTGGTTTAAGGACACCCTCAAGGAGAGAGAATTAGTTCTATTGGGTTCCATAGTATTTTCTTCATGAGATTTTTTCATAGTTTGGATTTTGTGATCCAAGGATTCATTTCCCCCTAGTTTTTGTATCATTAATCATGTATATATGTATATTTATATAGTATACATATATGGTTTATTTGTATTTGGGGTTTATGCATGAGGATTCATAGAGTATCCCAGATTTTGCATACTAGGTGCTTGATAAAATGATTAATAAGAAGCATGCCTATCTATATGATCTAATTTATGTGTTTTGGGTATGTGTATATATATATATATATATATATATATATATATATATATATATATATATATATATATATATATATATGTGTGTGTGTGTGTGTGTGTGTGTGTGTGTGTGTGTGTATACGTATACATATTATTGTATATACGTATATCTGTGGGTTTTTACATGAGGTCGGGTTCTTCACTGTGGGCACAGTGCATTGTGTGCCAATGTATGAAGGGGGAAATCGAGTTGTGTGTGAATGTGAACTATGTATCACTGTGTGTCAGTGCAGTTGGGGAGTCGGGTTCATCAAGTAGTGTGTAAGTGTGCAGTGTATCTTTCCAGTAAGTGAGTATTGTATGTGGGTGGCTGTTGCTCAAGGTATTGAAAGGGAATCAGGATATGAGGAGCTAGGGTGTTTTGGTTCCCCTTAGTGTATCAGCAAGTTCAGCTACTAAGGTATTGGGAGTACCTGTGTGCTAGGAAGGGATATCTGATACTTATATGTATCAGTAGAACTTGAAGGGGAGTTTATCAGTGAGTGAGTTCCTGATACCCTAGTATATCAGTCTTGTGAGGTTTAGCCAGTGTGTGAGTGAGTGTTCTCATAAGTAGCAGTAGCAGTGAAATATGATGGATTGGTGTTGATGAGTGTTGACACACACAAGTGTGCATAGGTGCAAGATAGTTTTAGTGTGGTTGTGTGAGTGATAGGAGTTGGCAGTGGCTTCAGGGAGGAGTCTCGGGTTCTTCAGCATCACTGTGTATCAGTTTCAGCAGCTACTGTAGGGAGATCATTAATGGCAGCAAGGTAGTTCATCCCTCGAGCTGCTGTGTAGTGTCAGCAATTCGGGAGAATAGTTCAATGTGCATTCAGCAACAGCAAGGGAGGCTCAGCAGCTGCAGCGGGCTATGCACTGAAGAGATCTACAGCACAGCATGGAGGAGGCTCGGACAGTTCAGTTAGCAGAATTTGGGTTCAGTCCACTATGCAGTTCTCACTGCACAGTATCATTTTCAGTATATCAGTTCACTGTTCAGCAGTGTGACAATTGCTCGAGTAACCAATAGTCAGTGCACTGTGCAGGTGCAGGATATGCACAACAACACCAAGTATCAGTGTCTTCACAGTAGGTTTTAGTGAGTTTTGGTTCAATTATGTTGTGGGTAGTCAGTTTCAGGTATCCAATAATCCAGTTTTAGATTAGTTAGTTTAGTGAGGTATTTGATCATGAGTAGTTAGCTTAAATTGGTTAGTTAGTATTTAAGGTATTGGTTTAAGTAGATTAGTTGCTTAGTTATTTGGTTAGCATGTTAGTATATAATTAGTTATATATGTATCTATGTTGATAGTTAGCTATTTAGCTATATGTATTATATAGGTATGGATGTATTATATTATAGTTTGTTTCTATATCATATTATTATATATATATTATAGTGTTAGTTTATAGTTAGTATATTAGATGGGGTTTTATATTTATGTATTAGCTATATGTTAGAGTTTTGGATTATCTTGGGATACCAAGGTATTGGGCCGATATCCAAGGTATTGAGTTTGGGTATCGAGATAGGTGTGATACACATTGGTGCAAGGCCGAGGTATCATATTTTATTTATTTTGATATAGTATTATAATATTTGACTGGTATATATATCTAAACTACTATTTTCATAATTAAAACTTTTATCCTGAGATACGGCATTTTGTGTGTATCCTGGTAGCTTAGCATAGCTGGTGTGGCTTAGTTTCATAGCATATCGACCTAGAAATAGTCGGTTTGACTTAGAAATGACCTTGTGACCTAGAATTGCATCAATTAAATTTATTTTATTCTGAACTTTGTATTGATAAAACATACCATATATATAGGTCTGTGTAACTCCAGTTTGGACATCGATCCTCACTCATATCTCAGGACCACAGGCGAGTATATTCTCTGACAGTTTTTATTATGTTGATTATTTCTATGATTCTAGTTGTAGAGTATACTTGATTCTGACACTATGGATATACGAGCTAGTATCATAGATACTTGTCATGAGGAGTCGTGATTGGAATCCATCATGCTAGCTAGGGAAGGAAAAAATATTAGCAGATTATGTGATCATACCCCCACTTTACATGCATCATAGCTCAATCACACATCACGTAGGGTGTAGCCTGACCATTAAAATGCCTCATAGCCTGTTATATATGATTAGCCTAACTATTGCTCGCATCATAGCTAACCGGATGGTTAGCCTGACCTCACATATATCATAGCCAATCATATATAACAAGCCTGATCTAGTCCAAAGCAGATCACATAGCAAACTGATATTTCAAACACTTAGCTAGAGTTTCTATTCTTTCTTTCCAGTTCATTCATTTCTAGCCTTCATATATATATATATATATATATATATATATATATATATATATATATATATATATATATATATATATCTGTTCATTGCTAGTTAGTACTATTGCTGATTACACATCTCCAGTATTCTTTATTTCCAGTATTTCTTCATCATGTATTTTCTTACACTGTCTTATAGTTTTTGTCAATCTAAATAAAACTGCTATTTAGTGCTTGTGCTTCGCTCCAATCCTGACTGGATAATATTTTTTAGAGGACCTTTAGGACTTCTGTCCAACTCACTATGGCCCAGGAGTAGAGGGAGACTACATACTCGAGATTCTAGAGGAGTCACTCTCCTTAGAGGAGACACTACCCGGAGCCATTTAGACAGCTCCTTGGTCTAGATATCTCTATATTTATTGTTCTAAACTTGAGACTTGGTTTGTATTATTGTTGAGACTATTTATATTGGGTTAGCTAGACTCTAGATTATTGTTGTATTTGAGTTGTTTTGCTCGACTTATGTTGGTACTTTCTTATCTTTTATATCTTATCGTGCCATTACTTTCCTATAGTTATTGAGATTGAGTATCATATGAATTGTTGATCAATACATTATTCATTGTCCTCCTTATGGAGTTGAGATCATTGACAGGTTATCTTGTGAGTTATGTTTAGTAGTATTAAGACCTAGACAACATTCTACCGCCGATGCTGCGGCGTAGGCTGGACGTACCCACGGCTCATGCCCAAATTTTGGGTGTGGGTCGTGACATTTTCCATCTATATTTTATAAAAAAATTCAAAAAAATTTAGAGCTAAATTAATTACTTCTCTACCAAAAGAGAGGGAGAGAGAGAGAGAGAGAGAGAAAGGAAAAAAAATCTCAAATCAGAAAAAAAAACTATTCTGTAATATTAATGTTACTTGTAACGTCTGCGAGAAGCCTCAAAAAGAAATCGCAAGAAAATACGTCGAGAGGGAAGAAGTTGGACTCTAGTAATTGCTTTGCTTCTAAATATTATAATTGTCTTGCTTTTAAACTTTGTAAAAGTGAAAAAATTATGTAGGAGTGAAGAAATTTTGTTGTATTTATTTTCATCAATTATGGACTATTTATAAGAATTTTTTGGGTCCAAATGACCCCAAATACCCATAAAAGACTTGTTATAATGGGTATTTTGGTTATTTTGCTACAAATGACCCAAATACCCCTAAAATAGGCAAACAACTGCTACTAAAATGGGGATAATTTGGTAAAAATATACCCCAACGGCAATATTGAAAAAAATTAAAATCCAGCATGACCAGGCCGAACCGGGCCTGAACTGGGCTTGGCCCGAACGAAGCAGACAACGAGCCGGGCCAGGCCAGGCTTGCTGGTCGGATCCTCCGACCCATCCCGGACCCGTGGGGGGAGTGGGCTGGAGCGGGCTAGTCCGTTGATCGGGTCTGGGCAGGCCCGGACCGGATTTGACCGGGTCGTGCCCGAGCCGGGTTCCGGGCCGCTCACCCTTTAACACACCTTGAACTTTCCCATACAGAGCTAGTTCATCATCATCTTCCCTGGCAAGAACACATCATAGGGCTCTAGTGTCGGTTCAGCAGAACTAGGGTACAAGTCCTTTGCCGACCCATTCTCAAGTATTCCAGCAGCAGAGGCCACAACAGTATGCGCAAGCCCAAGCTTAAGTACAAGCCAGGCAAGGAGGTCCACAGAAGAGAGGACCAACATCGGGAGGATGAGGCCAGACTATGGCACTCACCGTGGAGGAGCAGTTAGCTTCTGGTTAGGTGGCGGCAGGTATAATTCTCGTCCTCTCATTCAACTTCAGTATTGTTTGATTATGGTGCATCATATTCTTTTATGTCCTTACGATTTGTGACACGAGTTGGATTAGAACCCGAATAATTATCAATAAGACTCAATATACTTACTGGTAACCGTTTCATAGAAGTAGATAGAGTTTATACCTCGTGTCCAGTCGTAGTGTGCGGGTGAGAGTTTTCCGCTAGATTGATAGAATTTTCTATAGGAAATTATGATGTCATCCTAGACATGGATTTGTTGAGTGCCCGATACATGATGATAGATTGCCATGCTGGCAAGGTTATCGTTCGTATTCCCCGAGAAGAAGAATTGTTATTTTCTAGAGGTGAGACGGAGTCTTCATTAGCAATCATGGGGATGGCAGTAACAGTAGGAGTACCATTGCCCAGAGTAGTCAATGAGTTTTTATATGTGTTTCCAGAAGAGCTTTCATACATGCCATCAGAAAGAGAGATAGAGTTTACCATTGATCTACTTCCAGGAATAACACCAGTGTTAGAAAGGGTCTACAGGATGGCACCTTTAGAGTTGGAAGTCTTGTACCGGATGATTGAAGAATTGAGAACCAAGGGATTCATTCGTGCTAGTGGATCACCTTGGGGATCCCCAATGCTTATTGTGAAGAAGAAGGATGGAACGTCACTATTATGTGTTGATTATTGTACCCTCAATTCAATGACCATCAAGAACAAGTATCCCTTGCCAAGGATCGATGATTTGTTCGATCAGCTCATGGGGCAGCGGTATTTTCAAAGATTGATTTATGGTCAAGATATCATCAGATCAGAGTCCGAAAGCAAGATATACCCAATACGACATTCAGATCAAGGTATGGACATTGGGAGTTTCTAGTAATGTCCTTTAGAGCAACCAATGGGCCAGCAATATTTATGGATCCTATGAATCGTATTTTTATTCCTACTTGGACAAGTTCGTGATAGTATTCATCGATGATATCTTGCTTTACAGTCGATGTGAAGCAGAATATGAGCAGCATCTTCGCACAGTTCTTTAAGTCCTTAGAGAAAATAAGTTAATGCATAATTTAGCAAGTGCGAGTTCTGGCTAGATCGCATTTCATACTTAGGGCATATTATTGTTAAAGGTGGAGTTGAAGTGGATCCCCAAAAGATAGAAGCCGTTGAGACGTGGCCAACTCCTAGAACAGTTGCAAAAGTTTATAGTTTCCTGGATTTAGCGTGATATTACCGGCGATTTGTGTCAAACTTTGCTAGAATTTTTGCACCCTCGACACAGTTAACTCGTAAAGATGTGCACTTTGATTCGACAAATGAATGTCAAACCTCTTTCGAAAAACTCAAACAAAAGTTGATCACGGCACCTATTTTGACGCTTCCAGATGGGACATGTGGTTTCATGGTATATTGTGATACGTCAGGCAAAGGATTGGGATGTTCTCATACAACATGGCAAGGTTATAGCTTATGCATCTCGACATCTTCCGGACCATGAGAAGAATTATCCAACACACGACTTAGAAATAGTAGCGGTTGTCTTTGCGCTCAAACTTTAGAGACATTACTTGTATGGGGATCGAGTAGAAATTTTTACCTATCACAAGAGTTTGAAGTATGTCTTTACCTAGAAGGATCTCAATATCAGTCAGAGGAGATGGCTAGAGTTGATGACAAACTATGACCTTGATCTTCAGTATCATCCATGGAAGGCCAACGTCGTAGCGAATTCTTTGAGCCGGAGAGCATGAGCTTATTTCCTTTCGGCGCAGCGAGAGATTTTAGAAGATTTTCAGGATATGGACATAGAAATAGTATTGCCTGGAAATGCAGCGTTGATGGCAGGTCTACAAGTTCAGTCCAGCATCGTAGAACGGATCAGAGAAGCAAAGTCGACAGATTTTAAGCTTCAGCGACTTAGAGAAGAATGCGATGGAGGGCCTAGAACATAACTGAGCATTCAAAGTGATGGCACACTCTATTTTGGGAATCATCTTTGTGTACCTAACAGAGACCTTCGTAGTAAGATTATATCAGAGGCCCATAGTTCGCAATATTCAGTACATCCCGGAGGAACTGTCATACTCGATTCCAGATTTAGTATTTCTTAAAAAATTTGGAATTAATTTTTTTCTTGTTAATGCATTCATGCTGTATTTTCTCATGTTGGTTCTTGTTGTTTATTTATTATTTATTATTCATGTTGTTGAGAGAGACTACCCAAGACCAGTAGAATACCCTTTGCCACTGCCATAGACCCGGTTTAGAACGAGCATGTAGAATGGACCCTTGGTTCAGTTCATTTTGGGTGAACCCATGACTAAACCCTCTTTCCCTCCTCTCTTTATATATATATATATATATATATATATATATATATATATATATATATATATATATATATATATGAGCTTTTCTCTCTCTCCTTTTTTTCTTCTTCTTTATTTTTCATTTTCTTCTTCCTCCTCTCCCTCAAGATCCCCCTAACCCTAACCCTAAGGAAAGTTGTTGCGACTTGGACCGAGAGAGGTAGAGACTAGAAGCCACCCAAGGCAAGTACATCTTGATCAATGGTGAAATCATGGATTTTTGGATTTTTTTTATATATTTTGTTTTAAAAAATGATGGAAAATGTTCTCCTTGAGTTGCTGATCATGTTTAATTCATGGAGTTTTGGATTTTGATGTATAGATTTTTGTAGATCTGGGTTTTAAGTTTAGGGTTTTATGTATTTCATTAGTTTTTCTTGGTTTTGATCTATTAAAACTTAGTGGTTTCGAAAACTAGTGATTCCTTATGTTAGAGCATTTCATTTTGTACAATTTGGCTTTTGTTTTACTTGATTTGGAGTTAAAATAGAATTTTTATGAAGAAAACAATTTTTCAGTTTTTGGAGCTTTCGGCCATGGCTGAACCTGCTGTTGGAGAATACAAAGTCTTCATACGGCCAGCGATCTATATGGCCGAGAGTGCCATGCGGCCCGAAAGGGTTATGCGGTCAGAACTCTTGCCGCATGCTGACAACATGTGTCTATCTTGTTAGACGCATAACTTCGTATTTACACAAGTTCCTTAGAACACCTTGTGTTTCACTCGCGGAACGAATAAAAATTTCTCTATGTCCAAGAGAGAGTCCATGCGGCCAGTGGTTGCATGCGACCAGTGAGTCCATACGGCCAGAGAGTCCATGCGGCCAGTGGGTGCATGCGACCAGTGAGTCCATGCGGCTAGTGGGTCCATGTGGCCAGTGGGTGCATGCGGCCAGTGAGTCCATGCGGCCAGTGGGTGTATGCGGTGAAGAATTCTTGGGTGCATTTTTTTTTGTATTCCCTGTTGTTATGTTCTCTTTGAAATTTCTTTTAGTGATTATTGTTGTGTGCTTTCTTATGTCGATGCATGTTTATGATACCAGACAAGTTTTGCATATTAGTTCACAAGACAAGTTTATGTACAAGTTCAACATCCTCACGACACCGTGAAAATATTTGTGTATAAAATTTTATTACATTTGGCATCGTGCAATCAAGTGTGAGTATTGTACAGTGTATCGCATGTCGCGAATACGATAACTCATAAAAAGCTCGTATTTGCGACTCATCATTTTAGGGAGTTCTCAAGTGTCCATGACTCGAGAACTTAAAATAATTTAGAAATGATTAAAAAAGATAAGATTTACCTAGAACATTGGGAGGGAAGAATATTGCACTACCGGCTACCCCGATCTCCAAGAGCCCCATGCGACATAGACAACCCTGCTAGGCAAGGGCTCCATAACTGACCAAGTTTACGCGTGCTACAGCACTTACAAGACAATTTTATATGCAAGTTTATGTTTGTAAAGCAAGTTTATGATTACAACTTCAAGAATTATGCTTTTGAGTTAAATTTATATTTTTAATTAGTAACAAGTTATGTTGTTGTATGCTTGAATTTAAATTTACTAGGGTTAACTGCAATTCCGGTGGTAGCATTATTCTTAAAACATGCATTTAGTAATTAAAGTCTGTGACAACCCTTGCTAGCTAATCATAGCAAGTCGTAAAGTTATTTGGTCGTTCGATGAATGATGTTACTTCCATTTTTTAGCTCGCTCTTCTAGTTTTATTTTCTCCCGGCGCGTGGTTTGGGTGCTAAGTTCTGCTCGGGTGAAGGTCTGCAACCTCGGTCCTTGTTTGGTTTAAGGGTTGTAGTTGTAAACCCCCTCGACCAGTTTAGGATTAATTTGAATTAAAAGCGAGAGACTAGGATCTATTTGAATTTAACTAGAATTAATATACGGCAATTGCATGTCTTAATATACCTTGCCATTGTCACGAGGTTGGAGCACCACCCCAGTAGTTATCTTCCACCCAAGGTCATAAACATCTCTTAGACATGCCAGACTACCCCTCTGACCATGGTGTAACCTTAGCTACGCAATGTTTATTAATTTCCGCCCTGCGCAGTTAATTATTAATCTAGTTAATCAATTTATGGCCAATTGCACCTCAAACAGGACCTGACCCAGCCCATGAATACTTTCATGTGGACCATCCCCCACTCCAATGAACCCTGGCCGGCCCAAACCTCGAGGCCAGCCCCCAAATTTTATCTCCTATATAAATACATATTTCTTATACATGGAAACCCTAAAACACAAACAAAACCATCACCACCTCCAAACCCTAGCTGAGCCACCACCCTTCATCCAACCGAGCAACCATCTTCCCTCCCCCGACCTCCTAACTCCACCACTAACGTCAGGCCGCCACCATCGCAGCCTAGGCCGCCTGAACCGGCCCTCGACGCCGGACTACCCCTTACACCACCGCCTTTATCTTCACCATCATCACCACCCTCCTCCATCATCAACCATCTCCCTTCACTACCCTAACCAACCTGACACCACCTCAACCACCGGCCTCCCCTGCCTGACCACCCTGTGGACCACCCACAAACACCCCACACGGCCGTCACAGCCGTACGCCAAACCGTCGCACGCCAAGCCGCTGCTGCCACTGACGCACCTGCTGCAGTTGCCGCCACCATCGCTGCTACCTTGTTGGCCGCCGACCGGAGCCGCCCTCTCGCCAGAGTACGCACCCTCAACGAGCACAGGCCCTATCCAAGCAGCCACGTCGAGGTAACCACCTAAATTCTCCGCTTCTTTATGATACTATCGTATATTCGCGTATCGTCGTGTAGTCGTGTCGAGAATTGTGGTCTTGGACACAAACCTAATTAAACCCTAATTATATACATACTGGTATGATGATTAACAAGATTTAGAATTTGTTTAATAACTAGCAAATACCTAAATCATGAGACCTGACATCAAGGACTAGTGTTTTACCCGAACACCTGGATATAAACCAAGTATGATGAACATAAAAACCAAGGACATGTGTTCACACAGAACAGAAATCGTTGTCAACCCGTAACTCGATAAATTATTGTCTCAAGGCACATGATAACCGAGTACAGAACACGTGTACACCTTAGCTACGTGCACACGTGATGCTGAATTCGAGCAGCCATGAACTTGCGACAGTATTCAAGTATAGCATTGTAGTCGTATGTATTTAATATTTAGTGCCTGATATCAGTATTTGTTATATTATATTGGTGTGTTTAGGATCATTGGATCAGCCAGAAGACACTGTAGGAGCAGGCTATTGGCTTTCACAGCTTCAGGATCCAGGCAAGATACCTTGCCATATTTACTGTTTAATTTAGATTATGCATATGTTGTATGATTCTTGTTGCTTTATTTCATATGACTGTGTGCGTCCGAGATTGACTTGGGTGCATCGACGGTTGCGTCGATGATTTGTATACTTGACCTAGTCCTTAGCAGACTCACCCCAGTTAGGAGGATACATTGATATCTTCCAAGACCTGACACTTTTACACGTATTCACTGTAACATTTATATTAGGATACGGGTCCGCATATTCAACTAGCTATCGGTGCGGGTGACATGCATCACGGTTAGTACGTAACTCAGGATATTTTATTTGTAGAGACTGGCATATAGATACGTGGTATGCACATCGAGTATTCGACTGGTGTATTTACATTGGGCGGGGAGGACAACTAGTAGGCGTATGGGGTACACACATTGGAGCTATGATTTCGGAGAACCACAGATCCAATGACTTCCTTTACACTGATGCCATATTTTTTGGAGCGATATGGACGATATACTATACTGATGCCACGTTCTTCGGAGCGATATGGAAGATATACTGTACTGATGCCACTATCTTCGGAGTATGGACGTTATGCCTACACCTACCCATACGTACCAGCGTTGTCCTCATATTGCATTCACTTAGATGGTTAGCACACCCTTGTTATATTTATTTTATTAAGTATTTATATATGACATATTCCTATGTATCTTGTTACATCCCTCTGAGGACCTGGTACCTTTCCAGATTTGGACGAGGCATATTACCCCACAGTGTACGGCCCAGGATAGGAGACGAGGTTCGCTACAGCAGAGGAGCTAGAGGTATTACCTTCAGAGTTCCCGTGATCACTTGGTAGGCCTTCTGCTTAGGATTGGGAGCATCATTATCTAGTCAGCCGATGCCTTAGTCATCATCTTTTACCTATCATTTCAGTATTTTATTTCGTCATAGTAGTGGGTTTGTTCCCACCAGATATTATTGGTTGTACTATGATATTTGAGACTGGTGTTTATTTTCCAGCAGTTTATTTAGCACTTTTTGCTGTTTATATTATGGATGAGATTAGATTACCTGTTGTTGATTTATGTGGGACATGTTAGTATTTAGGACAGCGTAGCACTCTTCGTTAGGATCCATTAAATTGGGATATCCTCGGAGACGTGTCAGCTGGCTATTGCCACGTGGCCTGGTCCCGTGTACTTTGGGACCGGGACGTGACATAGTTTTAGTGGTGGCCCATGCAGGTCTTCTTTTTTGCTTATTGTAAGGTAACATGCCCAACGAGCCTACAATTGGATAGAAATTACTAGGTCTTATCCAGTCTGATTACATTTTTGAGCTCCCTTCGTGTTACTCCTAAATATCTGCATCCTGTTTGTTTGATTCCGTCCTCTTCTTAATGAAATCCTGCCTCTTGCAGCAAGATGAACTTGTGCAGTGGACGAGGAGCACCAAGTGCCGTGGTGTCAGACAACACTACCCAAGGAGGGGAGGTACCACAAGGGCTACCTGGAGGGCAACCACCGCTACAGGCCCCGCAGATACATTGGCACGAGACTTCTCAAGACGATCCTACCCAGCAGCCCGAGGGACAGACTTCACAGACGATCCCCATACCGCATTTTGAGGGCAAGAATTCAGGAGCTACACCGATGCCGTAGACCGAGAGGCCGACATTTGAGGAGACACCTACCGCACAGCCAGATGTTCCATTACCACCACCTCCACCTTATATACCCCAGATGCCACAGCTAGATGGACAGCCACAGATGCTTCAGTTCTTCCAGACTATGATGCAAGCACAGTGGCATCAGATTGAGATATTGAGACAGAGTTTGATGGCAGTACTAGAGAGGACACATGTCACAGCACCAGTACCAGCACCTGCACCAGCCCAGACAGGTGGCACTGTAAGATGGTTCCGACAAATGGGACTGAAAACTTTCTCGAGCAATGAGACAGTAGAGCAGATCTCCGATTGGGTCGCCAACACGGAGATGCTACTAGAGGCTTCACAACTGTACCTAGACGTTTGGATGACCGTCGTAAGGGCCCAACTAAAAGGCAACGCCCATCACTGGTGGGATTCTATTGAGCATAGTGTAGGCAAGAACCAGACTTGGAAACAGTTCTTAGAGTACTACAATGCGAAGTATTTCCCAGCTACAGTCAGAAATGCCCTATACTCCCAGTTTCTACATCTAGAACAGGGAAATATGACTGTTGACGCCTATAACGCGGAGTTCAGCCGCCTTAGTAGATTTGGTGCCGTCCTGATACCCAATAATCTAAAAAAGGCTCAGAGATTCCATCACGGCCTCACCTTCGAGCTACAGAGGTATACCACCACACAGGAGAGGATCTCATATGAGGAGGTTCTTGTAGAGGCGAGGATCCAGGAGGCCATTGTCAGAGGAGCGAGACGTTCCAGCACGACCATGCCAGCCAGAGTCTAGCCCAGAGCAGGAGGACTGATCCGTCGTCTCGGAGCGCAAACACAATAGAGGATAGCACCATACCCACACCAGGAACTTTCGACTTGCCACTTCTGTGGTAAAAGAGGCCACTTCGAGAAGGACTGCCGAAAGAGAGGGGACATGCATGATTTATGGAGAGAGCCAGCACCTTGTCAGAGATTGTCCACAGCGCAGGGAGGCAGCACCGTAGACCGGACAGAGGCCAGTAACACCAGTTCCGAGGATACTACCCCCACCCGGAGGTCAACGTCCACCAGCACCCAGAGGATTCCAGAGGGGACCACCCTTGGCCCCACAGCAGGCACAGTTTGATCAAGCCCGACAGCAGACAGGAGGACACAGGCACGGATAGGCCTTTGCATTAGCAGCTACGGAGGAGAAAACAGAAGGGGAAGCTATCACAGGTACCATTGTAGTCGCATCATTACCTGCAACTGCATTGTTTGATTTTGGAGCTACATTGTCGTTCATATCTAGTAGATTCGTGGCAATGCACAGAGTAGCGACTTCTCCCTTACCTAAGAATTGGAAGATTCTTACCGGGGGAGGCATCGTGCTGGTTACCAGCACTATTAGAACGTGTTCGGTAGTCGTATATGGTAGAGAGATGCGAGCACGATTCTTGGTTCTACCCATGCCGTACTTTGATGTTGTGCTAGGCATGGACTGGTTAGCCAGTATAATGTCGTACTGAATTGCCGAAAGGGTAGCGTCACCTTTAGACCGCCAGATCAACCAGAGTTCGAGTATATGCGAGGGACCATCGAACAAGGAGTAAGACAGATAGCTGGAACTTATATGGCTATGGAGATGGTACCCCCACCAATAGTTGCAAAATTTGAGGATATTTTTCTGAAGAATTGCCAGGCTTACCGCCAGATAGAGACGTAGAGTTCACTAATGAGCTAGTACCTGGAGCAACACTGGTATCTTCTAATGTATAACGATTGGCGAAGAAGGAGTTAGATGAGCTGAAGCTACAATTGGAGGAGTTGCAAAGCAAGGGATTTATTCGTCCTAGTGCATCACCCTGGGGAGCACCAGTGTTGTTTGTACCTAAGAATGATGGAACAGTACGCATGTGCATTGATTACAAAGCCCTTAATGCTTTGACTATCAAGAACAAGTACCCCCTGCCGCGGATTGACGATTTATTTAACCAGTTGACAGGAGCAATAGTGTTCACAAAGATCGACTTGAGATCGGGTTATCATCAAGTGAAGGTACAAAGGGAAGACATTTAAAAGACAACATTCAAGACTCGTTATGGTCACTACTAGTTCTTAGTGATGCCTTTTGGACTGACGAATGTGCCTGCTGTATTTATGAACTTGATGAACAGAGTATTTCACTAATACTTTGACCGGTTCATGGTAGTCTTCATCGACGACATTTTGGTGTATTGGAAGAGCCACACAGAGCATGAAGAGCACTTGAGACTAGTGTTGGAGACACTGAGGAGAGAGAGGCTTTATTCCAAGCTGAGCAAGTACGAGTTTCTCCTAGATCGTGTCACTTTTCTTGGATACGTCATCTCGGGAGAAGGTATTTCAGTAGATCCGGCGAAGATTTCGTCATTAGAGACATGGCCAACCCCTACCAATGTCTCAGAAGTGAGGAGCTTTCTAGGACTTGCCGGATATTACCGGAGGTTCATGGAGAACTTCGTGAAGATCGCAGAGCCGCTGACCCGTTTGAATCGCAAGGAGCAGGAGTTCACTTGGACAGAGGAGTGTCAGAAGGCATTCGATGAGCTGAAGAAGTGTTTGACTACAGCACCCATCTTGACCATACCATCTCGGCCCGGAGGATTCGTGATCTATAGCGATGCATCCAGGAAAGGATTAGGATGTGTCTTGATGCAGCATGGGAAGGTTGTAGCCTATGCTTCTAGACAGTTGAGAACCCATGAGAAGAACTATCTCACTCACGACTTGGAGCTTGCAGCCGTAATTTTTGCTTTGAAGCTTTGGAGATACTACCTATATGGAGGAAGAGTAGAGATATTCACTGATCACAAAAGCCTAAAGTACGTCTACACTCAGAAGGATCTGAACCAGAGACAGAGACGTTGGCTCGAGGTGATGACAGACTTTGAGATTGAGCTGCAGTACCATCCAGGAAAGGCTAATGTAGTGGCTGATGCGTTGAGCAGGAGACCCATGGAATTCTTCTTGACTACCCAACAACATCTGTTGAGAGATCTAGAGCAGATGGGTATAGAGGTTGTCATGCCCGGAGTAGACGGACAGTTGTCGAATTTTCAGTTACATTCGACATTAGTGGAGAGGATCAATGCTGTTTTGCCGACAGACGCCAGATTTCAGAGGCTTCGACAGAGGACAAAGGCTGGAATACAGACAGGACTGCGTATATATGAAGACGGAACCTTGAGATGTGGAGATCGTCTCTATGTTCCAAATGGAGAGCTTCATCAGGAGCTGATGGCAGAAGCACACAGTTCGACCTACTCTATCCATCCAGGAGGCACGAAGATGTACAGAGACTTGAGACAGTACTACTGGTGGCATAGAATGAAGAGGAAGATAGCACTCTTTGTGGCAAAGTGCCTGGTGTGTCAGCAAGTCAAGGCTGAGCATCAGAGATCAGCAGGATTGCTTCAACCGCTCCCTATACCGGAGTGAAAATGGGAGCACATCACCATGGACTTTGTTACGGGCTTTCAGAGGATTCCTAGTGGTCGCAATGCAGTATGGATAATCGTGGATAGACTTACCAAGTCCGTACACTTTTTACCCTTCAGAGTTGGACAATCAACAGAGGTCTTAGCAGACATGTACATGAGAGATACGACTGCGCAGAGTGCCAGTTAGTATTGTGTCTGACATGGATACGAGGTTTACATCTTATTTTTGGTGGAGTATGCAAGAGAGTCTCGGTACCCGCCTGAAGTTTAGCACAGCATATCACCCACAAACAGATGACCAGTCAGAGCGCACCATTCAGACCTTGGAAGATATGTTAAGAGCGTGCATGCTAGATTTCAGAGGATCATGGGAGGACCATTTTCATTTGGTCGAGTTTTCCTACAACAACAGCTATCAAGCGAGCATCCAGATGGATCCCTATGAAGCGTTGTATGGCAGGAAGTGTCGTTCCCCCGTATGTTGGAGCGATATAGGCGAGAGACAAATTCTTGGCCCCGAGTTGGTTGTTCATATAGTAGAGAAGGTGAAGAAGATCCAAGGGCACCTACGAACAGCACAAGACCGACAGAAGCATTGGACGAATGCGCATCGACGACCCTTAGAGTTCCAGGTGGGAGATCATATATTTCTAAAGATCTCGCCTACTCGAGGGACTATCAGATTCAAAGGCAGAGAAAAGCTGAGTCTGAAGTACATCGGACCATTCGATGTGTTAGAACGCGTCGGATTGGTTGCTTATAGATTAGCCTTGTCGTAGACTTTGGAAGGAGTCCATGACGTCTTCCATATATCTCAGCTGAGGAGGTACATACCGGATCCGAGTCATATACTTGAGCATTCAGAGATCACAGTCGACCCGAGTTTATCCTACCAAGAGGAGCCTGTTGAGATCCTGGACAGGAGCGAGAAGGTACCGCGAGGTCAGACTATTCCCCTAGTTCGTGTCGCATGGAGACATCATGCAGCAGGCGAGTCGACCTGGGAACGCGAGGAGGATATTCGACAACGCTACCCTCATCTCTTCGAAGGATTAGGTACGTATTAGCATTTTAATTCAGTCAGTAATTCTTACCATGTGTATGTTTTAATTTCAAGGACGAAATGCTCTAAGGAGGGTAGATTGTAAACCCCCTCGACCAGTTTAGGATTAATTTGAATTAAAAGAGAGAGACTAGGATCTATTTGAATTTAACTAAAATTAATATGCGGCAATTGCATGTCTTAATACACCTTGCCGTTGTCACGAGCTTGGAGCACCACCCCAGTAGTTATCTTCCACCCAAGGTCACGAACATCTCTTAGACATTCCAGACTAACCCTCTGACCATGGAATAACCTTAGCTACTTAATGTTCATTAATTTCCGCCCTGCGCAGTTAATTATTAATCTAGTTAATCAATTTATGGCCAATTGCACCTCAAACAGGACCTGACCCAGCCCATGAACACTTTCATGTGGACCATCCCCCACTCCAATGAACCCTGGCTGGCCCAAACCTCGAGGCCAGCCCCCAAATTTCATCTCCTATATAAATACATATTTCTTATACATGGAAACCCTAAAACACAAACAAAACCATCACCACCTCCAAACCCTAGTCGAACCACCACCCTTCATCCAACCGAGCAACCAACTTCCCTCCCTCGACCTCCTAACTCCACCACCAACGTCAGGCCGCCACCAACGCAACCTAGGCTGCCTGAACCCCCCTCGACACCGGACTACCCCTTACACCACCGCCTCCATCTTCACCATCATTACCACCCTCCTCCATCATCAACCATCTCCCTTCACCACCCTAACCAACCCGACACCACCTCAACCACCGGCCTCCCCTGCCTGTCCACCCCGTCGACAACCCACAACCCCCCCCCCACATGGCCGTCACCGCCGCAGCCAAACCGCCGCACGCCAAGCCGATGCTGCCACTGCTGCCGCTGTCGCACCTGCTGCAGTTGCCACCACCGCCGCTGCTACCTTGCTGGACGCCGACTGGAGCCGCCCTCTCGCCTGAGTATGCACCCTCGATGAGCACAGGCCCTATCCAAGCAGCCACGTCGAGGTAACCACCTAAATTCTCCGCTTCTTCATGATATTATCGTATAGTCGCGTATCGTCGTGTAGTCGTGTCGAGAAAACACAAACCTAATTAAACCCTAATTATATACATGCTGGTATGATGATTAAGAAGATTTAGAATTTGTTTAATAACAAGCAAACACCTATCATGAGACCTGACATCAAGGACTAGTGTTTCACCCGAACACCTGGACATAAACCAAGTATGATGAACATAGAAACTATGGACATGTGTTCGCACATAACAAAAATTATTGTCAACCCGTAACTCGATAAATTATTGTCTCAAGGCACATGATAACCAAGTACAGAACACATGTACACCTTAGCTACGTGCACACGTGACGCTGTATTCGAGCAGCCGTGAACTTGCGACAGTATTCAAGTATAGCATTGTAGTCGTGTGTATTTAATGTTTAGTGTCTGATATCAGTATTTGTTATATTATATTGGTATGTTTAGGATTATTGGATCAGCCAGGAGACACTGCAGGAGCAGGCTATTGGCTTTCACAGCTTCAGGACCTAGGCAAGATACCATGCCATATTTACTGTTTAATTTAGATTATGTATATGTTGTATGATTCTTGTTGCTTTATTTTATATGACTGTGTGCGTCCGAGATTGACTCGGGTGCATCGACGGTTACGTCGATGATTTGTATACTTGACCTAGTCCTTAGCAGACTCACCCCAGTTAGGAGGATACGTTGATATCTTCCAAGACCTGACACTTTTACATGTATTCACTATGACATTCATATTGGGATGCGGGTCCGCGTATTCGACTAGCTATCGGTGCGGGTGACATGCATCACGGTTAGTACATAACTCAGGATATTTTATTTGTAGAGACTGGCATATAGATACGTGGTATGCATGTTGAGTATTCGACTAGTGTATTTACATTGGGCTGGGAGGACAACTAGTAGGCGTATGGGGTACACACATTGGAGCTGTGATTTCGGAGAAACCACGGATCTAATGACTTCCTTTACACTGATGTCACGTTCTTCGGAGCGATATGGATGATATACTATACTGATGCCACGTTCTTCGGATCGATATGGACGATATACTGTACTGATGCCACTCTCTTCGGAGTATGGACATTATGCCTACACCTACCCATACGTACCAGCATTGTCCTTACATTGCATTCACTTAGATGGTTAGCACACCCTTATTGTATTTATTTTATTCAGTATTTATATATGGCATATTTCTATATATCCTGTTACGTCCCTCTGAGGACCTGGTACCTTTTCAGATTTGGACGAGGCATATTACCCCCACAGTGTACGACCCAGGACAGGAGACAAGGTTCGCTACAGCAGAGGAGCTAGAGGTATTACCTTCAGAGTTCCCGTGATCACTTGGTAGGCCTTTTGCCTAGGATTGGGAGCATCATTATCTATTCAGCCGATGCCCTAGTCATCATCTTTTACCTATCATTTCAGTATTTTATTTCGTCATAGTAGTGGGTTTGTTCCCACCAGACATTATTGGTTGTACTATGATATTTGAGACTGGTGTTTATTTTCCAGCAGTTTATTTAGCACTTCTTCCTATTTATATTATGGATGAGATTAGATTACCTGTTGTTGATTTATATGGGATATGTTAGTATTTAGGACAGCGTAGCACTCTTCGTTAGGATCCATTAAATTGGGATATCCTCGGAGACGTGTCAGCTGGCTATTGCCACGTGGCCTGGTCCCGTATACTTTGGGACTGGGGCATGACAGTAGTCCTGATCCAGAGTAGTTCCTATGCTTTCTTTGTCACACCCTAGTCCCAAAATATGTAGGACTAGGAACACGTAAGCATGTCAGTCGTATATATATGGCAACTCTAATATATGGATACCATAATACATACGTACGCTGCAATATGAATAATAACTCACATGTGGTATAAATATTATCACAAGTCACAGGGCATAACTAGGTCTCATCCACAGAATCAAATAAAAATAAATAACCAATCTACAATATAACTGAATCTTAATATGAAGTATCAGAGAATGATAGTCGGGTGGAAACAAATCCACTGCCAACTAGAATATAAGAGAAAACACATACGAACACCTAACGAACAATGATACTCGAAGAGAAGACCTCCTCGAAAGAGATAAGTAGCAAGTCCTAATCCGTGCTCCTGCGAATTGTCAAGATCGTCTACACCTGGGAAAGGGACCAGGTCCTCATCATGCATAATAGGTAAAAAATATATAAGTACGCTGTACAAGACAATCTATATGAATGCATAATGAGGATAACTTTTTGACGTATGGGCATATGTAGGCTACTCTATCTAATCTCATAACTCACACACACGTCAGGGACATCATCAGCCGTCATACCGCGAGGGTAGCGACCATCGTGACACCATCAGCTGACAAACCGTGAGGGTAGCGACCATCGGACACGACTACTATAGTGCGTGCTAGTTACTACGGTTTACTAGAGTGGTTATAGCCCATACGCCTACTGATTGTCCTCCCATCCCATGATACTATATGTCAAGTACGTGTCAACATATATAGTATATAATTATGAATGAAAGAAAACACATATGCAATGAATATATAAAATATAATAAGCATGCAAAGTACTGTAAGCAATTTGGCAAGTGTCACGATCCGCACCCGGTATAGGGGCACGAGAGCGTGGATACGTCCAGCCTACGCCGCAGCATCAGTGGTAGAACATTGTCTAGGTCACAGTAATACTATATAACTAAACACCTGTCAATGATATCCATCTCCATAATGAGGACAATACACATCTCATAATATCTCACAATGTAACTTAATCACAACAACTATAAAGTATAAGGCACGATAAAAGATGAGAGGAATGACATAGTTAAACACCATGTCTCACACATAAAGATAAATCAAATCTAGTTGTCCAACATAAAGTCTCCACAAGTCTCAAATTAACTTAACATAAGTCTAACTTAAACTGAAATAACCTCAATAAGTCTCAGATGCATAATATAAAAGCTATCTAGATAACTGTCAGTAATGTCTCATCTAAAGGAATAGTCTCCTCTAAGATCTCTGGTGTGTAGTCAGCATCTATACACGGTCCATAGTGTGTAGTACAGAACTCCTCAAGATCCTCTGGAAAAAATATCCAGTCAGAATTGGAACGAAATACACCTCTAACAGCAGTTCCACATATATTGACAGACTCTTGCTACATGGAAGCGCATTGAAGGTCTTGGCGCTTGGCAGAGCTGACCGCATAGTATCCTATGTGCAAGGTGACTTCAAGCGGCCGGGGTCGGGACAGCGGCTCGACGAGTTGGCTCCGGTGCACGCAGTCAGGCGCGGGGTGGCTTAGGGTGCTCGGCGGACTGCTCGAGTCGAGCGGGGTTGCAGCGAGAAAAGGGGAGGAAGAAGAAGGGGTGAGGTCGACCACTCCAGCGGGGCTGGCAGTTCCGGCGAGGCTGCTGTGCAGAGGCGGAGGAGGATCCAGCGGTTTGTGGTTCGGTGTGGTGGAGACGAGAGGGAGGAGGTGTTAAAGGCGGTGGAGGAATATGAACTAGAAGGGTGGTGGGAGTCGGCTGCTCCGGCGAGTGACTGGCCGGCGGAGGGGGGTTGGGTCCGACGGGGGATGGCGAGGAAGAAGGTGTACAGGAGGTCGGGTAGGGATGTATGGTTTAGGTTTTGGGATTTTGATATAAAATAAAAAAGGAAAGGAAAAAGGAATAATGTTGTATATTTATACATGTGAGCTAGGGTTTTGTTGACCTAGGAGTGGGCTTGGTCAACACCTCCTTGGAGTTGGGCCTTGGGCTCACATGAGAATGTTTGGAGGTCCATAATTGTATTGTTTAAATGCAAGGATATGTTTAATTGAGGAGGCGATGTGCGCGTTGCACATTCCAAAAATTATGGGAAAAATTATATGAAGGAGAAAAATGAATTTCGTCATGTATTGTCCAATGGTGTGGAAACCTAAATGCGATTTTGCATAAAAGTGCCCATTAATTTGGAAAATTGCACAAAAATAGAATTTAGATTAAATTAATTGAATTACCGCACATGGTATTCTAGAATTAATTAGAAGTACATGAGGATAAAATTAGGTGGGACACAAGTGCCAGGGACATAGAGGGCTCAGAGTAGAATATTAGCAAAAATTCGGGTTGCGCAAAACGGTCAAGATTGTGTTCCCAATTTTGATTAGAACGCACAAGGGTACAAAGTCGTATTTATTTAGAATTAAATAATAACATCTGCGACGAATGTTTTGCGACTAAAATATAGCACAAGAAAGTATAATTATAAGTTACACAAAGGTCAGAATGGTAGGCGGGCACGTTTAGGACAAGGTTGTAAAATTTGTAGATAGGCAATGGCTAGTGTAGTGCTCCAATTATCGGAGCAACGGTAAGGTGTGCTAAGTGATTTAATATTGCATAATTAAATAAAATACCGTATTCTAATTCTAATTGGGTTCAAACTAGCCCTAATTTTACTATCTAGGCCAAGTAGGCCTAATTTTGGGTGAGGGAGTTTACAATATCTCTGATCAGCTTAACCTTCTCCACTACATCCACAACCATCTCTGGCCCTAGCAAAGCTCTCTCTCCAACATTGTCCTATGACAAGGGAGTGCGACATCTCCGAACGTACATAGCCTCAAATGGTAATATCTCTATACTAGCCTGGTAGCTGTTATTGTAAGCAAAATCTACTAAATGGAGATGGTCCTCCCAAGATCCTCCAAAATCTAGTATAAAAGTGCACAACATATCCTCGAAAGTCGGAATAGTCCTCTCTAACTGTCCATCTGTCTGGGTGTGATATACAGTACTGAACTTGAGCTGGGTGCCCATACTCGCCTGCAAACTCCTCCAAAAATGAGAAGTGAAACAACTATCCCGATCTGAGACTATGCTGACGGGAACTCCATTTATCCTAACGATCTGCCTCACATATATCTCTGCCAGCTTCTCCGTAGACAAACCCACATTGAAAGGCTAATAGTGGGCCGACTTGGTCAACCTGTCAACGATAACCCAAATCGCGTCTTTTCCGCCCAAAGATCGTGGAAGTCCGGACACAAAATCTATAATAATATGCTCCCACTTCCACTCTGGAATGGGTAATGGCTGAAGTAAATCACCTAGACTCTACCTCTCAGCTTTCACCTGCTGGCACACTAAGCATCTAGATACAAATTGTGCCACTTTCCTTTTTATGCCATACCACCATACACTCTCTCGCATATCCCGATACATCTTGTAGGCACTTGGATGTATGAAATACTGAGAGCGATGTGCTTCCTACAATACCTTCTCATGCAGCTCCCCACTAGGCACACACAACTAACACCATGCCACAAAAACCATCATCAGCAATGGTAAAATCATCCTCCAATCCTGCTCTCACCTGAGCTCTGATGCTCCCCAGAGATACATCATCATACTGGGCTGCCTTGATCCTATCCATCAACTCTGAATGTATCTGCAATCCCCATATCTGCATAGCAAAACCAGGAACTATCACCTCAATGTCCAAGCTCTCCAAGTCTCCAAGTCCTCCAACAAATATCGAAACTGTGTCAACAATATAGCTACCGGATACCTGCTCAAGGCATAGGTAACTACATTAGCTTTCCCACGATAATACTGCAAAGATATGTCAAAATCATTCATCATTTCCAACCACCGATGTTGCCTTATGTTCAACTCCTTCTGCGTGAAAACGTACTTCAAGCTCTTATGGTTTATAAAAATCTCCACACGCTCTCCGTATAAATAGTATTTCCACAACTTCAGGACAAAGATGACTGCTGCCAACTCTAAATCATGGGTAGGATAGTTCTTCTCATGAGGATGCAATTGCCTGGATGCATAAGTAATTATTTTCCTATTCTGCTGAAGAACACAACCCAAACATTTTCCCGATGCATCACTATAAAGAGTGAAACCTCCAGACCCTGATGGCAACATTAAAATAGAAGCTGACGTCAACCTCTTCTTCAATTGCTCAAAACCAACCTGGCAATCCTCTGTCCAAACAAACTCTACATCCTTCCTGGTGAGTCTGGTCATTGGCTCAACAATCCTCGAAAAATCTTGCACAAACTTCCTGTAGTAGCCTGCTAAATCCAAGAAACTCCTGATCTCTGCTACTGAACTCGGGGTCTTCCAAGACTCCACTGCTGTGATCTTCTTCGGATCCATTAAAATTTATGACAAGTCACAATATGTCGCAAGAACTCCACCTTGTCCAGGAAAAACTCACACTCGGACAGCTTCCCATACAGCTTCTCCTTCCTCATCACATCCAACACAATCCACAAATGCTCATCGTGCTCCTCCGGTGTCTTCGAGTATATGATTATGCCATCGAAGAACACCACCACGAACTTGTCAAGATAGTGGTGGAACACCTTGTTCATCAAATTCATAAATACCGTCCGGGCATTAGTCAACCCAAACAGTATCACCATAAACTTATACTGACCATACCGAGTTCTAAAAGAAGTCTTCGGTATGTCCTCCGACTTCACTTTCACCTGGTGGTAGCCTGATCTCAAGTCTATCTTAGAAAACACCTTGGCACCACTCAACTGATCAAACAAGTTATCAATCCATGGCAAAGGGTATTTATTCTTGATAGTGAGATTATTCAATGACCTATAATCAATGAACATACGCACCGATCAATCCTTCTTTGGTACAAACAATACCGAGGCTCCCTACGGTGAAGAACTCGATCGGATAAACCCCTTATCATGTAATTCGTCCACTTGCTTCTTCAGCTCGACCAGCTCGCTGTTGTTTACTCTATAGACATATTATGAAATTGGTTCTGCACCTGGCACCAAGTCTATAGATAATTCAATATCTTGATCTAGTGGCAATCCTAGTAATTCCTCAGGAAACATATCCAAGAACTCTGTTATCAACGGATGCGGCAACTCTTTGTCTTCCAACATAGCTCCATAAATAATGCCTTCTCCCTACTCTGCAGCTCCTCTAGCAAACTCGAAATCTGGCTCTCCTAGCGGACCGAACAAAACTCTATCTCCTCTATAATATATACTAGCACGGTGCCTACTCAACAAATTTATCCTGAGTACAATATCGTAGCTCAAAAGTGGCATTACAAGTAGACACGCACACAGCTCCCGGCCTCCCAGAGTAACTCTTCGATCCTTGTAAATATCATTAACCAGGATAATGCCTCCCCCGATCATGATCTTGCAAGTCCAAATCAAAGACTCAGCTACCAAACCATACTTCAGAGCAAAAAAAATACATACAAAACTATGGGAAGCACCACTATCAAACAAAGCTAAAGCTAGAATAGAATCAAGAAGAACAGAACCTGCGATGACATATCCGTTGGACTCGATCTCCTCGACTGTCATAGCGAACGCTCGTCCCTATCATGCACCTTCCTGATGCTGGTGTTGGGCATAACGTTGCTGCTGGGTCGGAAGAGGCGGTCCCCTCGGCTGTACTGCAGGTGGTCTTGCATGTGCCCTCAGAGTTGGAGCTGCTCCCTGAACTGCACGACGAGGATTGGAATGATAATCTCTCAACTGGTGCCCTTCGGTACCATAATACAAACAAATTCCCAGCCTCCTCCTGTAAACTTCCCAGATATCATCGGGCTTCTTGCAGTAGTGGCAGGAAGCTTGCTGTAACTGTCTCTGCTGCTATGGTGCCTGGTGAACCGACGCCCTAGCTGGAGTCTGGTGTTGCTGTAGCTGCTGAAAAGGCCTGGACTAGAAATAAGGATGCTTGGCAGTCACTGTGCTGCTATTTGCCCCCAGAAAAGAATCACAATCTTTCTTGGGCTTCAAACCCAACTCCCGCTCAACCTTGCATGCCTCCGTAAGTATCTCCGATTATATCTCATAAAAAGATGGAATGAGGATCTTCACTTTCCAGTTTAGACCCTCGCAAAAAAGAATAGCTCGAACCACCTGCTCTCTTACCAAATACTCCGTAAATTGGCTCAGCCTGCCGAACTCTGCGAAATATTCCTCCACAGACATGCTCCCATGAATGAGGCTCTCAAACTGCCTCTCCAAGTGTAACATGTCTGCCCTAGTGAAGAACTTCTTCTTGAAGAGGTCCTTGAACACCTCCCAAGACTGTCCTACGTCAGCAAGAATTGGCTCATTCCTGAACCAAGTACGGGCGACGTCGAACAGCTGAAGTCCTACCGCCTCAACCTTCATATCCTTAGAAAGACGGGACACCCTCATAAGACGCTCAATGTACTCAAGCCAATCAGCAGCATAGACGATGCCCTTCATTAGCTTGAAGACCCTAGGCTCCAGCTTCTTAAAGTCCTGAATGTTGCCTGGACGAACCTGAGCAACCTGAGGAGCAACCGGCTGCTAGACAGGAACTCCTCTCTCTACTACGGCATGAGCAAGCTGATAAGCACCTTCGATGCCCTGTCACAAGATGTCGGTCTGTCTCTGGTGTGCCTCAGACTGAGCCCTCTGCGCCTCCAACATCTCGTAAAACAGTGTGAACATATGTGTTGCATCTGCTGGCACAGAAGGTGGAGGTAGAAGTCCTTCAGATACAGTCGGAACAGTCATCTGAGTAGGAGGTGGACCCCCGAAAGCAGCTGATACTCCAATCATCGGAGAAGTGACTGGTGTAGGCCCTCGGGAAGTGGTAGACCTCTCAGAAGCTGCTCTTCCCTGCTGTAATCTAGTCTTACGCGGCATCCTGAGACAAAGCAAAAAAAGAATCAATATGGCATATGATGTAAGACACTCAAGGAAATGACAGTTAAAGATCAAATATCAATATCAAGGAAGAAAGTTGAACTGAATCAATAGAGTTTTTCCTAGATGTGATTGAGTATTCTCAGCCTATAGCCAATATCCTATATCCTAAAGCAGGCTCGTAATAGTACTTAATTCAGAGTACCACTATGAATCAGACTAATTACGATATCAAAGACCTGTATGGGCCACCACTAAAAATGTGTCACGATCCACACCCGGTATAAGAATGCAAGTCGGGAACAACGCCCAGCCTACGCCATAGCATCAGCGGTAGAACGCTATTTGGGTAATCTAACTAACAATATAATAAGCCACCAACAATATCAATATACTCAATCATAGATCTAAGTTGGAAATACGCACAAATATGATAAAAGAATAGAATAGTCACAATACAACTCATGAGACAAAAATAATATCAAATGAGTCAGAGAAATACTAAAAGTAAGCTGGAGACAAATTCAGTACAAAAAGAATAACTAAGGTGTTACAAGTCCCGGGTCTTTTGTCTCAGTCAGGATGAGTCCCTCCTGAGTCAATATCTCTGACTCTAAGCCCATAAAATCCTGAGGTCCGTAATGAGTGGGGTACCACTCCTCAATATCATTTGGGAAAAATATATCCAATCAGAAAAGGAGTCGAGTACATCTCTAACAACAGTTCTAATCAATGATATAAACTATGAAACAGTAAATAGATATGAATATACAAGATGCAACAATAGATACAAGAGATATAAAATAAAGAAAATACTGGAAATAAATACAAGAATGAATAATATGACAATGAACAAGAATATTAATGACTAAGTGAGTGAGTACCAGCTTTAACATGTGATCTGCTTGGGAACTTGATACAAGATTAAATGGCCTGGCTAATCATGCGTGCGGTGTATGATTAATACTATTCAATGAACAAGACTTGATACAAAGAGGGTATGATCACATATCTACACTACATACTCTCCGCCCCCGATTGGTATAGTGGATCAAACTATGGTACGTTATGGCACAAGATTCTCTAGGAAGGTAGCAAGTCTCCCTGAGAATCAGTATATGTACATGTACAAGAAGAACAAGGAACAAGGCTTACACAAGATATACCATATATACCAAGGAATAATATCTCATGACGAGATCCGGATATACCAATCCATGTAACCACCGTGTCAAAAAATCAAGGATATCTATACTGGAATCAAGAGTCATAGAGTATATCATAAATGAGAAACTATCAGAGAATGTACTCGCCTGAAGTCCAGTGAACAGTATCACAGATGTCCGGTACGGTGCCTCGAAGACCTAGATAGGGAATATAACATCAATACAGGGTTTCAGAATAAAAATAAGTTAAACTAGTCAACATCTAGGTCAAAGAGCCATTTCTAAGTCAAAACAGTTAAACTAGGTCAACTCTAAGTCAAATAGGTCAAACTTGGTCAAACTACCTAT
The DNA here is from genome assembly GCA_036927795.1 of Iris macrosiphon. NCBI lineage: Eukaryota > Viridiplantae > Streptophyta > Magnoliopsida > Asparagales > Iridaceae > Iris > Iris macrosiphon. The sequence continues at coordinate 134,929,467 of JAYESA010000015.1, read as the reverse complement.
TTCTAGGTTGCATGAGTCTTTCTTTAGGATATTGGGTTCACTATAAAACTAGGTCGCACAAGCTAAACTAGGATACTATGAAGATCAAAGAAACCGTATCGCAAGATACGCATACAAGTAGATATGAAAAAACATATATGCATATTCAATCAATATTAAATATACAAATCCTAATTACAAATGCTAAGTGGATACCTTGGTTTTGAACCAACTCGGTATTGCACCACTAAATCCCATCTCGATACCCAACTCAAATACCTTGAGTAACCCTCAATACCTTGACACTTACCTTGGTATTTCAAGGTAATGTCACTCTAGTATACAGTTAACTACCTCACTAACTATATACTAATATGTATATATCAATCTAATATAAACTTCTAGTATGTACTAAAACCAACTAACAGTGTTTACTAATATGAATATTAGATACTAACCACCATGCTATACTAACTATCATTATAAACTAATACATATACATATATATATACATACATACATACATACATATATATATATATATATATATATAACTTAGAGATACACATAAGATAAATATACAAATAGATAACTAGCTAACTAGATACTACTAACTTGATAACTAAATAACTAGTTAACTAATCAATTAATAAACTAGCTAACTATCAATAACTACTACTAGTTAACTAACTAAAGTAACTAACTGAACTAGCTAACTGATACCTGCAAGCTCCATGTGTTGCTGATACTTTGTTGATAACTGAATGCTCTGTGACGAAATCAAACTGCCACTGCAGTTGCTCTCTGTTGATGCACTGCAATAGTGTATGCACTGCTCTCTTGCTGCTGCTCCCTGTAGTTGCAATTGCTGCAAAGTGCCTTGGCTGATACCTGCACAGCTGAACTGCACTTGCTCAAGGATGCACTGCATAGATTTGCTCAAACTGTACACTGAATTGGCTGCTCTTCTCTGTGTTTGTTGATACTGTACATTTGTTCATGTTGTTGATACAGTGCTCATTGCCTGTAGTCCACTGCTTCAACATGCTGCTATGCTCCCCCGGTTTGACGCATTGCTGTTGAGGCATTGGCTCAAACTTGCTGTATTGATACTGCTACTGTGCAATTGGCTGCACTGCTCTCCCTCAGGTTTGAGGCTCCCAGCTGATTTTGCTGAGATACTGTTATAGCTACATGCTGAGATGTATTGCTCACAGTTGGCTCTTGCTGTGCACTGAGGTCCATTGCCCCGAGCCCTCTCCATACTGCCACACACTGCTCACTCACTCATAGCTCACACACTCACACACTCACGAACACATAGCACACACACATACATATATACACTCTCATATATGTATCAATCTCTATATATAAACACTCCCCTCATCTATACATATATATAGATATATATATATACACAACATAACCATACACACACACACACACACACACACACACACACACACACACACACACATATATATATATATATATATATATATATATATATATATATATATATATATATATATATATATATATATATAACATACATATATACATATCGATATATATCTATATATACATAACCATTCAATATAATGTAGATACATATAAATATACATAGATATATCATATACATATGAATACATATATTACCAATAGCCACGAACAATGGAAATTGGATCTAGAAATCAAATCAATCAAACACGTGGAGTACTTCACACCCGTATCACAATAGATCTATGATACGCTTGCAACACGAGTCCACCACACAACCAAATATACCCCGAAGGATACGAGCAAGTCTAAAATATTAATTATGAATAATATGAAGAGTCAAACATACATCTACGCGTCCGTGTCAAAATATGACATGCACAAAGCCCGTGTCAGAGAAAAACTCCCAAATCAACACGTATCACCAAATTGTTGGGATACGACCTACACGTATCCAATTGTGGACACGACACTAGCCACAAATAATCAAATATATGTCAATTTGGTCTAATTGACCAATTGACCAACACAACATGTGTCAATCTCGGAATTCCCCAAAATTGACACAAAATATACCATAACTTTCTCCATAGGCCTCCTATGAACCTAATTCCAATTCCTATGGAGAGTCTCATAATATGGGGTGGTTCCTAATAATTAAAACACATATTTAGAACCTAATTAAAGGGAGAAAACTGAATTATATCTATTGGGAGATGGATTAATAATGAAACTTTTAAATTTGGTGAAATTGGCCTTCAACTTGTAGATCCTTGCTCCTCTTTATAGATCCTTACTTTCTCCTTCTAGATCCTTGCTCTACTAGCCTCTAATGGTGATTTGGAAAGAAATTGGAAAGAAATTTGGTAGGATATTGATGTGGGAATGAAGGAATTTGGTTGAGAGAAATTTTAGATCTAGATTTGAAATAAAAAGAGAGGAGAAAAAAATTCCCCCTCTCTTTTAATAGGCCAGCCACTTGACCCCCTCCCCAAGTTTCTATGTAAAGTCTTAAATATCCCTTGGGGCCTCTTATAAAGAAATAATTAAGGAGTAAAGGTTTTATTCTAATGAGTTTAATTAAATTAATCATCCTCCTAATGAATGGGCTTCTATATTGGCTCAATTCTAACTAATTATAAATGTTGGTCAATGAGTCTAATCTAAACTAGTTAGGTCCATTAACACAAGCCCAAAATAATAAACTAACATCTAACAATAATTAAATAATATAATAAATAATTATACAACATGCACAATATTTAATTAATTATGAAATGACCAAAATATCCTTTCTTAGAAAATATGGTAGTGACAGGTATGGGTTCTCTCTCTCTCCGATATTTTTTTTCTATCCTCTAATTATATTGAACCCTAAAATTCTTCTATTCTCAACCCACCTCTCCATCGTCTATCCCACGGTTGCAGCAGTCATTCCCCAAACAAAATCAGAAGCCGTTCGAGGAGGACAGATAGCCATTGATCAGCCATCATCAATCATAGCCATCATCATAGAATTCTTAAGGTGCATGTGTCTGAGATTTACTAATTGAGAAAATTTCTATGATTTTAGAGTTGGAATTTTAACTAGTTCTACTTATATATATTTGCATGTGTTCTTGTGTTGTATATGTTGAACTGTACAACACGACAAAATTGTTTACTTTGAATGTTTTTTCCATAGGGGAGATTGTCTCATAATAGTTGGTGTTTCGTTACGCTTCTCAAGAAAACAAGACTATGAAAAAAATCATTTTTGTCGTTGTAGTTGTGTTAAATAGAAAGATTCTTGAGTGTGTCTAAAAAAAGCAGAAACAAGGCTCAAGGCTAATAAGCTTTTCAAAAATACTAACATGGGATAATGTGCAGTTATGTGCTTGTTCTTGAGGTTTATGTTGAGGGTATATACTCATATCTGGAAATAAAAACAAAAGGTTTTATCCCAAATTCTTAAGGTCTGTTATTAGAATTTTAAAAGCACAAGTTTCTCAAAATTTTAAAAGTTAAGGTTAAAAAAAGTCAAATTTGGAGACGAGTGAACTTTGTTGATGATGATTCTTGATTGACGATAAAAGTTAGGTGCATTATATATCTATGCTTGATGGGCTGGGTCTCTTCCTCCTGTTTGTACAAAAATATTGAACTTTATGAATTTTTCCCCTGATGCTAAAAAAATAGTTCTTAATATTAATTCATAACTTTAGTCCAGAATTCAATCTTTCCAGTTCTTCTCTCTATCATAGGAATCTCTCGGTTTTAGGATCTTCTGATAAGCTGGTAAAATGGAAGTTCACAACGAATTTGATTCTCTTTTAAATAGAGTACTATTAACTTTAGGAGGTATTTAATAATCTACTAAATTCTCTCAATTTTAGTATCTTCTGACAAGCTAGTAAACAATTTAGCATAAAAATATTTATAAATATATCTGAATAATAGTGTTATTTGTAATCAAAAGATAGTTTGAAAAGGAGTTCCTGAGACTATTATTTTCAAAAGTCACCTTCTTTAGTTACTGCATGGTTCCTAAGACTGTTACAACTGATGGATGATTAAAAATCACAAAGTTAAATCACATTAAACTTTTTTGATCCATTCCCAAATTAAAGTTCATACGGGAGGCAATAAACACCATTACAAGGGACCAAGCAGACAACTTTACCCCCTTGAGTCATAAATTTGTGATACTATGTTTGTATCTGCTAAATAAATCTTCTTCAGCACATACATCAATGGGGCATCTAAATCTCTTAATATTCTATAGAACATTCATAGGACTTCCTCGATCTCATCCTTCATCTCAAAAGGGAAGAAGAAAAGGCATTCAGAGGACCTATATTCATAGTATGCATTGGATCGAAGAGTTTCCAATACCAGACCAGATTCAAAACTTATTTATGAGAGTATAAACAAAAATATAGGGAAGAACACCATAGAGTAACTACCATAAATAACAAAACATAACTCATTCTTCCAAACTAACAAGAGAAAAGACCTTAGCAATAGTGCAACTAAACATCATAGACAACACCATAACAATACAAACCATCTGGAGCATTCCAGTGACCTATAGCCAAAGAACTGATCAAAATAAAGTTCGAAAGTAACCCATGGACAATAAATTTATATGATTATTCTACTCTAGGGCCTAGTGCTTATTAAGTCATCAAAAAGTTTTTACCAAATGACAACTATTATAAAAATTAACTTCTAATGTCACTACATGCATTTTCCTCATATTAGGCTTCCTTCTATTATTAGCTTTCATTCATAGACTACTAGTTTACAATGCCCATTTTCATTAGTCACTTCTTTTTATAGGTCTAACATTTTCTTTCCCTTTATGCTCTTATAGCATGTCGAAGTCCCTAAAACTTGATTTGAAACCAATTTAAACTTGTATATGTTCCAATTTAAACCAATTCAGACCATCGTATTTTTTGTTTGTTGTTAATTTATTGGTTATTGGTAGTTATTCTATCGAAACTTCAATAGAGGTGTCATACCGGTACCGGAATGTATCCGATACCAAGCATCCGATCTTACATTTCCAGTGATAACAAGTTAAATTTGTTCTTAAATATCTAACTAATTTTACTTGTGTATCTAGTTTAGATAAAGAAACTAAGGTTAATATGTTATTTTTAATAATATCCTTGACTTTACCATGTTGAGAACTTGGGCTCCAGACAATGACATATGTTTAGAAATAACACCATTATTGTTGAGCAATAGTTTTGTTTGCATAAATGACTAGCTAATTTTCTCATTTTTTAATAACCAAATAAAAAATTGTGAAGCTTATGATATCCCATTAAAACTGACACATTGTTTTGTTAAACAGTTGAACCTCTTGAATACACTTTGCTTTTTGTTTTCACTTTTTTATTATATATATATATATATATATATATATATATATATATATATATATATATATATATATATATATATATATATTAAACATTGCTTTGGATCAATTTGGCTCATAAGGCTTACTATATGAGTCAATCTTACATTTCTTAGTACTTAACATATAACTCTCTATTAATTGTATCATAGTCTTTCATGAGATCAACTTTGATGCAACATTTGCTCTTTCTTTTCTTAAAGTTTTTTAATTACTTATGTTTATATTTTACTTATTATCAAAATACAGAGGAACGATGATGAACAGAGAATGGATAAAAAGTGATAACAAAGTGAGTACTAAATATAGAGAAGGGATTGATGCATTTATTGCGTTAGTATCTAGTTATGAGAGAGTTAATGGAAGAATTAGGTGTCCTTGTAATAAATGTAGGAACACCGAATTCAAACCTACTTTTGAAGTTAGGTCATACTTGTTAAAAAATAGATTTAATAAGAGTTAAACAACATGGATTCTTCATGAAGAAAAATTTAGGGGCACAACAGAAACTTCTAATGTTAATACTGATGAGCATTTGAACAATGAAGCCTAAACATATGATGTTGATGACTTAATTGACCTAGTTCATGATGCTTATGCCTTTGAGAATGTGAATTCTTCTCAAACGCATGAAGAAATGTTTGGTGAAACTCCGAATGATGAGGCTAGTAAGTTTTACAAGCTGCTGAAAGATGCTACTGTGGAACATTATCCGAACTCTAAAGTCCCCAAATTGTCTTTTATTATAAAATTCTTAAACTTGAAGTCTCCTCACAATTTGACAGACAATGCAGCAGATGCTATGTTAAACTTCTGCAAGGAGATTCTACCTAGTAATGCTTTGGGTATGAATTCTTATTATGAGGCGTGCACCATCATTCGAGATTTATGTCTTGACTATGAAAAAATTGATGCTTGTAAGAATGACTGTGTACTGTACTGGGAAGAACATAAAGATGCATAGTGTTGTCCAGTTTGTGTCTTATCTATATGGAAGGTTGTTCGTCATAAACGTAAAATTCCTCATAAGATTTTGTGTTATTTTCCACTTAAAGGGAGATTGCAGGAGATGTTTATGTCAAAAAATACAATAAAGGACATGAGATGGCATGATCAGAAGTGAGTTGATGATGGGATATTAAGACATCCAGCAGATTCTATTTCTTGGAAATTATTTGATGAGTAGCACAAGTCTTTTTATGATGATCCAAGGAACATGCGCCTTGATTTAGCAAGTGACGGATTCAATCCTTATGGGAACATGAGAACTTCATATAGCATTTGGCCAGTTGTACTAATTCAAACGTGGGTAGCAGTTATTATAACCGCCGCGTAAAAAGGTGCAACTTTCTCCATAGTTGTGCTTCTACGCCAACTGCACAATTAGTGTGACTGATCTCTATAAATAGAGACCTCTGGTCACAAGAGATAATGTAAACCCCCCTCGACCAGGTTTCAGCATTTTATGATTATTTTTATCAATTTAGGATTTATTGCAATATTTTAATTTATTTTGCTTAGATATCCTATTAATATGTGCACCTGACTGTTATCCCCGAACAAAGTTTACATACCTCTCATAGACATACTAGTCTATTTTTTTGAACCTTGTGCAACTCCCAGATACTCTGTTTTGTGTCTCATTTTAGACGCACAAATATCGCTACAAACGTACGTATTTAAATTCTCAGATCTATACCCATCCCTGTTCCAATAGAGATTAGAGGCCCAACAGTTACCTGTTTTGCCCAAACAAAAATACGTTTATATTCTACACTGAGTATACTACATTTAGTATATTGACACCGTACTAAAATTATGGCCCTACCTGCCCCTAAATAATTAGAGAACACCGTGCGCATTAATTATTAATTAATACGGTGGCCCTTATTACCCAAGAAAACCAGACCCTGCCCCTGCCCAGGCTCACCCCCACCCCCTCAGGACCCTCACACAGCAATTTCCCTCAGTTCTGTGCATTTTAGCATTTTCAGGAATCGGGTATTTTTCCCAGACAATTTCATAATTGCGTAATTTCCCAAAATAGGACCATTATGCAATTTATGAAATTGTAGGGACTTTTCTGCAAATTTTCGTGTAAGGTGTCAGCTTCCTATTGGCCGGTGAACCTGCACCGTCCATTTGGAAGCGGGACCCACCTGAAAATATCCACAAAATATCCTGTAAATATCTATAGATATTTTACTTAAAATATCTAATTTATTTCTATAAAAGAAAACTAAAAACCCTAACCCTAACCTAGCCGTCAGCCACCCCCCCCCCCCCCCCCCGCCGGAGTAGCTCCGCCTCCCCGCGGCGAGCCGACCCCCGCCACCGGAGCAGCTTCGCTTTCTTCCCCCCTCCCCGCGGCGAGCAAACACCCCCTCCCCCCCCCGCGGCGAGCCAACCCCCCCCGGACCACCTCCATCGCCATCCCCCTCTTCTTCGTCCCTGTTTCCTCCTCCACTCCCCCCTATTCACCGACCCCGACCTCGCCGGCACAGCGGTGAGCCGACCCCCGCCGGAGCATCTCCTCCGCCACCCTCCCTGTTCTCCACCTCCCTCTCCCCGAGCCCTCTTTTCCCTCTCCCAGCCCTCAATCACCCCGCCACCTCCTCCGCCACCCGATCCCTCCGCTCCTCTCCTCCCCCGAGCCCCCTTTCCCCTCCGCCACCACCGCCACCCCCATCACAGCCAACCCCACCACCATCATCATCACCCCCATTGACTCCACTCCCCGAGCTCCGCGCCACCCGACCCCCTGTGCACAACCACCCCGGCTCGACCCCGCAGCCCCCAACCCCCGACCGGAGCCCAGTCCTCCCTGCTCGAGACCCCCCTCGTCTTCAACACCCTGTCCTCTTCCTTCCTCCGCCGAGTCCACCCTGAACCCGACGACCTCCTGTTAGCCTCCTCTCGTCGACATCACCTCCACCACACCCCGACTGAACCTCGCCCCTCGCCGGACTTCCCCAGACTCGGCCGGAGCAGCCTCCTCCTCTTCACCATCATCATCACCACCGTGAACCACCCCCCCATGGCCAGAGACCACTCCTCCTCCTCCTCACCATGAACCACCCCCATAGCCAGAGACCACCACCTGTCCTCCTCCGGCGACGCCCTGAGCCGCCGCGGCGAAGCCCCGGTGAGTCTCCACTGGACTCAAACCGGACACAGCAGCCTGACACAGCAACCGGACACGGCAGATTCAAATCAGGACACAGCACCGTGACCCGGACACGAGAAAAATTTATTCCACAGAGCCCTGTTCAGGTAACCCATTCTCTCTCCTCGTTATTCCATTTTTCATTCTGTCAGTTGTGACACGTAGGCTATGTAACCCTCTCGATGCCCGTGCAACCCGCTCGATGCATCGTGTCCTGTCGCGATCGCGAACCACGATCCAAAAATAGAAAAAATAATGCCCCGTTTCACCCCGGAACTGAGTACGTCCCGCCAAACGGGACGACTTGGTCGAACGCGGTCTTCACCGAAACGTGCGCGCCGTTGATACGGACGTACGGGATTTCGCAGAAGTTGATTTGGATGTGCGTGCACACCGGAATCAACGCGTATCCGCCTACAACTCCCCGTATTCGCCTATTCTAGAATACGCTGTAACTTTGTGTACATACGTCGGATCGAAACAAAACTTACGCCATCAGACTCGTAGCAATACGCTGGTCCTGTGACCCAAGTTTGGTTCGATTCTGAGAACGTTGACAAAATCCCGTATCGTGGGCCCCACAAGCTCCACTTGACGGGCGATTTTGTGATCGGCACATCAGAATCCAGTTCTGGACATTCCGTTGGGTTTGTATCGACGTTCTAGACTTGTTGACACTAAGTTTGGCGAATATGGAGACCTTTGACCCTGACATATTTTTCGGTGCAAAGTGGCCCACATGTGGACCCCGCTTTGACCAGAAAATGTGATCTTAGCCCTTGTTTCCAAATTGGACTTAAGGACAGGCGTTTCTAGCTATTTGATATTTTCTGAGACTGTTAGTGATGTTTATTTCAGTATCCGAAGACGTTCATTCTGAGGCCATAGTTTCTGATACTTGGTATTTGACATCTGGATGTTACATTTTGCAGCTCTCTTGCCAGGCAAGTATACCTTGCCTTGTTATACTGTTTAAATTTAGTTATTATAGTTACATATTTATTTATTTTAAAATCATATAAATGTGCACGTCCGAGAAAACTCGGGTGCAGTCAACGAAGGCGTTGACGTTAGAATTTGTATCTGACCTAGTGTCTAGTAGACCCACCTAAAGTTGTGGAGTTATTGGTATGACTTCCCAGGCCTTGACACGTATCATTATACGTCACAGAGTGAGTTCATATAGGGATCCGTGTCTCATGCGCGGCTGACCATCAGTGTGAGCAACACGTGTAACGGTATGTAGCTTAGTTATTTATTTTATTGAGACTTGCATCATAGTAGGAGGTGTCCACGTCGTTTTTACGACTTGTACATCTATATTGGGCGGGGAAGATACTAGTAGACGTATGGGACACCCCCTCCTTGAGTCTTTTATCCTTCGTACCATGCTCCTCGGAGATGGTCGATTGCAGAGGTACCCGTGTGTCCGGGGGCATATGACACATATACTAGCCAGTCATGACGATTGGTGAATTACGTCAGCATATGTCAAGCTTACACATTCACATGCGTACTACAAGGTCTTTAAATTGCATTTACTTAGATGGTTAGCGCACCCCCTTCATCTACTCAGTATTTACTTTATGGCATGCTTCTATGTATCTTGTTATGTCCCTCTGGGGACCTGGTCCCTTTCCAGGTGTAGATGTTCATGAGTATTCGCAGGAGCGCAGATCCAGACATGTTACGTATATTCTGAGAAGGTCTTCTTTTCGAGCCTCGTGATTGTCAGATGTTGTTCATATATGGTGTGTATCTGGTTCATTTTATATTCTATTTTCGGCAGTGGATTTGTTTTCATCCGACTGTCATTCTGTAGATACTTATTATTGAGATATAGTTACATGATTATTTGGTTGTTCATATTTGATTTATGTGGATGAGATTTAGATTATACCCTGTGACTTGTGATAGTTTTACTACTTATGAATTATTGTTCATTATACAGCGTACGATTGTATTATGGTTTCCATATATTGGAGTTGCCATATATACAGGCGGCTGGCATGCTTATGTGTCCTAGTCCTACGTATTTTGGGACTGGGGCGTGACATGTTTTTAGTGGTGGCCCATGCAGGTCAGAGCATATTGTCTCGGTTACGTTACTGTACCGAGCAAGCCTGCACCTAGGATTAGAGTGTAGGATCTCATCCATAATTGACTATGACTTATCTTCCTTCCAGTCTATTCTACTTACATAATTGCATCCTTCTTGATTCATGTGCTTTCCTGAAATTTTCTTGAGTATAGCCCCTGCTAGAATATAGAAATCCCTATTGATAGAATGATAATTAGGGTAGTATTCCTATTAAGAACACAACTAGGGCATTGACACATCATTAAGTCCAGACTACTAAATGAACCCTAGCCTTCCATACTACCTAATGAACCCTAGCATCACTACCTATAGATTAACTTACCATTGTTCCTTGACGTATTTATGTATGACTTGAGAGTAGTATAAACACTACTAGGGTTAGTTAGAGACTTGACTATAGTGTTGACCCTAGTCTTAAGGAACCAATAGAAATCCAAGGTTGAATACTAAGACTGAAACCTCATCCTATATATGGATAAACCCAGTTTTACGCCAGAACCCTTTACCCTTGTTGGCGTAAAAGCCAATTGACTCTTGTTTGCGTAAAAGCCAAACAAACTGCCTAGTTGGCGTAAAAGCCAAATGACTTTCTTGATTGGCGTAAAAGCCAAACTATGCAGAAGATTGTCTCCTTTACGCCGCATTTATGACAACTGCTACCCACGATCCCTTAGTCTTCCTTATCCTGCGTCATGCAAGCCACGTAGGTAACTGCCCTGCGTAAACCTGATAATTCATGAATAATAGATAACCAGCGTAGAGTAACCTGATTAGGCGTAATATAAGGATAGATGTGAGCGTAATTGTTACAGCCTTAGCTTTCCCCAGTTGACCAAATTACGTGCATTAAATGCAGAGATACGCCTCGAGCCTTGTGCAAAAAGAAACAGCTTTTTGACGGGACATCTGATTTTGTCTCACCTCGAGCGTAAATGACTTGTATCCAATAAAGTCACTAAACGACAAACCTGGGTCCCCATGCAAATTCATCATCACAGCCGTCATCTTGATCATCGTGCAGTACTTTTGTCAGGTGTCAGGATTCACTAATTTGACTGACAAACTCATGAGTTCCTTGTACAATTTTATCCTGCAACGTATGCTAGACTTTACGTAGGAGATTTTACGCGCATACTTTTTATGCTGACAGATTTTACGCAAACCTTTTAGGCAAGACTTTACGCAGGCCGACTTTTATACAAACTTTACGCACGCTAATTTTATGCGCAGATTTTAGCGCAAAACTTTTACGCTCAGACTTTCACACAGACTCTTACGCGCAGACTTTTTACGCAGACAACCTCGAATCCCTACTTTACGCCAATCAACTTTAAATCTCTATTTTATACAAACAACCTATAGTGTATACTAAGATTGTAGAACTTAGAAGGCCATACCTCTTTTTGGTCAACTAGCGTCTTAGAGTAGGAGTTAGAATAATAACTGTAGAGATGGTAGAGTCTAGTCTTTTTGTGAATTTGAATTGTTTTGAAATTTCTCATATCATAATCTAGCGTACTTATATTTACTGTACTACCTTGACTTATACTGCTATTATAGCCTAGTTTTGCAAGCTTATTCTTTATCAAGCTTGTTCATGATATATGTATTATTGGAGTACTACAATAATACATTTCAGAATCAGTGTATTACGGTCTGATCAACCTTAGTGCACTTGGTTCGCCCTTCGCATAACTACTTTACGTGGATTGAGATATATAGTGATTAGTAAACGAATGTACTTACCCTCTAGATATGTCTGAGCATATCGTATCAGCTACCTAACTGTGCTGATACGAATATATGAATAGGAAATTACCAGAATAGCATTTCAATCCACAACTGCCTTGACAATTTCCATTTGAATTCTTTAAACGCCTTGAATCCCCATACTTCTAATCTATTACCTCCCCCTTGAACTCTTGATTATTGTTTTCCGTCTTTCCTTATTTCGGAAAGGCGAAACCTCGTGCTCAGTATAAGCACGAAAATTATACTGTTTCTGTAGCCATTTCTGTTTGTTTCTTGGGTAATTACTAAACCCTATTATTAGACTTGATTTTAGTATATAAATTGTGCTGTCTTTAGAATGACCCTTCACTACCTACCTACTTTTCTGATACATGCATCACTGTGGCAGTATAAAAAAATTTGCTTCGTAACTTGGGTCAAGTTCAGAACCCAAGTGTTATAATGAAGAATGTATCCTTTTGTTGTCAGGGGTCTAAATAGATTTTACCAGGATGAACAATTGACTGACTCCTGAATGGATAGCAGCACCTATGACTAGGTTGACTTATAAGGATTAAGAATTCCTATGGACCGACTCACCAAGTTAGCACAAATTCTTACCTTTAGAGTTGGCTAGCCTGTAGAAGCTTTAGCTAACTTATATATGAGACAAATCGTAATATTGCACGGCACACCAGTCATCATTGTACCCAGACAAGGATTCGCGTGACCAGAGTTGGTGGTCAACACCGTAGAGAAAATTAAGTAAATACAAGGACACTTGCGAGCAGTGCAAGACAGACAGAAGTAGTAGGCAGACCGTCATCGTCGTCCCTTGGAATTCAAAGAGGACGATCATGTCTTCTTAAGGATATCACCTACTAGAGGCACCATTCGATTCGGAGGACGCAGCAAGTTGAGGCCAAGGTATGTTGGACCATTGACGTGCTAGAAAGAGTGGGAGTAGTGGCATATCAACTTGCGCTACCACCTTTCCTTGAGAGAGTACTTGATGTATTCTATGTGTTGCAACTCAGGCGATATGTGACAGACAGCAGTCATGCTTTCAACTATTCGGAGATCACCATTAGGCCGAGCTTGTCGTATCAAGAGCAACCAGTAGGAATCCTTGATCATCGAGAAAAAGATATTGAGGAATCAATCTATTCCCTTGGTCCGCGTGGCATAGAAGCATGGCGCGCCAGGAGAATCTACTTGGAAGCGTGTGGACGACATGCGTAAACGTTTTTCGAACCTATTCGTAAACCAAGATATAAATTACTTTGTTAAATTATACCTTATGCCGTCTTTGACTTCTACCGTGGCTTAGTTTTAATTTCGAGGACGAAATTCTTATAAGTTGGGTAGATTGTAAACCCCCTAGACCAGGTTTCAGCATTTTAGGATTATTTTTAACAATTTAGGATTTATTGCAATATTTTAATTTATTTTGCTTACATATCCTATTGATATGTGCACCTGTCCATCACCGAATTATTTGGAGCTTTACCTTGACTGTTATCCCCGAACAAAGTTCACATACCTCTCATAGACATACTAGTCTATTTTTCTGAACCTTGTGCAACTCCCAGATACTCTATTTTTTGCCTCACTTTAGACGCACAAATATCGCTACAAACGTACGTATTTAAATTCCCAGATCTGTACCCATCCCTATTCCAATAGAGATTAGAGGCCCAACAGTTACCTGTTTTGCCCAAACAAAAATATGTTTATATTCTACACTGTGTATACTATATTTAGTATATTGACACCGTACTAAAATTATGGCCCTACCTGCCCCTAAATAATTAGAGAACACCGTGCGCATTAATTATTAATTAATTAATACGGTGGCCCGTATTACCCAAGAAAACCAGACCCTGCCCCTGCCCAGGCTCACCCCCACCCCCTCAGGACCCTTACACAGCAATTCCCCTCAGTTCTGTACATTTTAGCATTTTCAGGAATCGGGTGTTTTTCCCAGACAATTTCGTAATTGCGCAATTTCCCAAAATATGACCATTATATAATTTATGAAATTGCAGGGACTTTTCTGCAAATTTTCGTGTAAGGTGTCAGCTTCCTATTGGCGGGTGAACCTGCACCATCCATTTAGAAGCGGGACCCACCTGAAAATATCCACAAAATATCCTGTAAATATCTATAGATATTTTACTTAAAATATCTAATTTATTTCTATAAAAGAAAAACTAAAAACCCTAACCCTAACCTAGCCGTCAGCCACCCCCCCCCCCCCCGCAGGAGTAGCTTCGCCTCCCCGCGGCGAGCCAACCCCCGCCGCCGGAGCAGCTCCGCCTTCTCCCCCCCCCCCCCGCGGCGAGCCAACCCCCCTCCCCCGGAGCACCTCCACCGCCATCCCCCTCTTCTTCTTCCTTGTTTCCTCCTCCACTCCCCCCCCCCTTCACCGACCCCGACCTCGCCGGCACAGCGGCGAGCCGACCCCCGCCGGAGCATCTCCTCCGCCACCCTCCCTGTTCTCCACCTCCCTCTCCCCGAGCCCTCTTTCCCCTCTCCCAGCCCTCAATCACCCCTCCACCTCCTCCGCCACCCGATCCCGCCGCTCATCTCCTCCCCCGAGCCCCCTTTTCCCTCCGCCACCACCGCCACCCCCATCACAGCCAACCCCACCACCATCATCGATCGCCACCACCATCATCATCACCTCCATTGACTCCACTCCCCGAGCTCCACGCCACCCGACCCCCTGTGCATAGCCACCCCGGCTCGACCCCGCAGCCCTTAACAGCCGACCGGAGCCCAGTCCTCCCTACTCGAGACCCCCCTCGTCTTCAACCCCCTGTCCTCTTCCTTCCTCCGCCGAGTCCACCCTGAACCCGACGACCTCCTGTCAGCCTCCTCTCGTCGACATCACCTCCACCACTCCCCGACTGAACCTCGCCCCTCGCCGAACTTCCCCAGACCCGGCCGGAGCAGCCTCCTCCTCTTCACCATCATCATCACCACCGTGAACCACCCCCCTATGGCCAGAGACCACCACCTGTCCTCCTCCGGCGACGCCCTGAGCCACCACAGTGAAGCCCCGGGGAGTCTCTACTGGACTCAGACCGGACACAGCAACCGGACACGGCAGATTCAAATCAGGACACAGCACCGTGACCCGAACACGAGAAAAATTCATTTCACGGAGCCCTGTTCAGGTATCCCGTTCTCTCTCCTCGTTATTCCATTTTTCTTCTATCAGTTGTGACACGTAGGCTATGTAACCCTCTCGATGCCCGTGCAACCCGCTCGATGCATCTCGTCCTGTGGCGATCGCTAACTGCGATCCAAAAACAGGAAAAACAACGCCCTATTTTACCCCGGAACTGAGTACGCCCCGCCAAACGGGATGACTTGGTCGCACACGGTCTTCACCGAAACGTGCGCGCCGTTGATACGGACGTGTGGGATTTCGCAGAAGTTGATTTGGATGTGTGTGCACACCGGAATCAACGCGTATCCGCCGACAACTCCCCGTATCCGCCTATTCTGGAACACGTTGTATCTTTGTGTACACATGTCAGATCGAAACAAAACTTATGCCATCGGACTCGTAGCAATACGCTGGTCCTGTGACCCAAGTTTGGTTCGATTCTGAGAACGTTGACAAAATCCCGTATCGTGGGCCCCACAGGCTCCACTTGACGGGTGATTTTGTGATCGGCACATCGAAATCCAGTTCTGGACATTCCGTTGGGTTCGTATCGATGTTCTAGACTTGTTGACACTAAGTTTGGCAAATTTGGAGATATTTGACCCTGACACGTTTTTCGGTGCAAAGTGGCCCACATGTGGACCCCGTTTTGACCAGAAAATGTGATCTTAGCCCTTGTTTCCAAATTGGACTTAAGGACAGGCATTTCTAACTATTTGATATTTTCTAAGACTGTTAGTGATGTTTATTTCAGTATCCGGAGACGTTCATTCTGAGGCCATAGTTTCTGACACTTGGTATTTGACATCTGGACGTTACATTTTGCAGCTCTCTTGCCAGGCAAGTATACCTTGCCTTGTTATACTGTTTAAATTCAGTTATTGTAGTTACATGTTTATTTATTTTAAAATCATATAAATGTGTGCGTCCGAGAAAACTCGGGTGCAGTCAACGAAGGCGTTGACGTTAGAATTTGTATCTGACCTAGTGTCTAGTAGACCCACCTAAAGTTGTGGAGTTATTGGTATGACTTCCCAGGCCTTGACACGTATCATTACACATCACAGAGTGAGTTCATGTAGGGACGCGTGTCTCATGCGCGACTGGCCATCAGTGTGAGCAACACGTGTAACGGTATGTAGCTTAGTTATTTATTTTATTGAGACTTGCATCATAGTAGGAGGTGTCCACGTCGTTTTTATGACTTGTACATCTATATTAGGCGGGAAAGATACTAGTAGACATATGGGACACCCCCTCCTTGAGTCTTTTATCCTTCGTACCATGCTCCTCGGAGATGGTCGATTGCAGAGCTACCTGTGTGTCCGGGGGCATATGACACATATACTAGCCAGTCATGACGATTGGTGAATTACGTCAGCATATGTCAAGCTTACACATTCCCATGCGTACTACAAGGTCTTTAAATTGCATTCACTTAGATGGTTAGCGCACCCCCTTTATCTACTCAGTATTTACTTTATGGCATGCTTCTATGTATCTTGTTATGTCCCTCTGAGGACCTGGTCCCTTTCCAGGTGTAGATTTTCATGAGTATTCACAAGAGCGCAGATCCAAAAATGTTACGTATATTCCGAGAAGGTCTTCTCTTCGAGCCTCGTGATTGTCAGATGTTGTTCATATATGGTGTGTATCTGGTTTATTTTATATTCTATTTTCGGCAGTGGATTTGTTTCCATCCGACTGTCATTCTGTAGATACTTATTATTGAGATCTAGTTACATGGTTATTTGGTTATTCATATTTGATTTTTGTGGATGAGATTTAGATTATACCCTGTGACTTGTGATAGTTTTACCACTTGTGAATTATTGTTCATTATACAGCGTACGCTTGTATTATGGTTTCTATATATTGGAGTTGCCATATATACAGGCGGCTGGCATGCTTACGTGTCCTAGTCCTACGTATTTTGGGACTGGGGCGTGACAGATAAGGGCCAGAAAAAGATCAAAAAAAGGAGGAATAGAGAGCACAGACAGAGAGTGTCGATTGACAACTTTGGCAACGAGAATTCAATCCCTCCTGCAATCTTTGAAGCTTCTTCTTCTTCTGCAGCACTTTTTTGTCATCGTGTGGTCCAAGGGAAAAAGTGATCAACCGCAGATCAGACTCCTATAGCAATTTTCCCCAGAATCATTTTTATTGTACTTAACATCCTCGTATAGGATTAATTGTACTCTTTTTTCTTGTTTGTAAACAATGAAAGGGTTTCGTATAAACCCAGTTTTCATTCTTTTGTTTATCATCAAACACTTGTTCCATGATAATACATTTTAAATATCAAGCTATCAAATACGAAACATTTGAAAATGGTGTGACTCCCTTTTCATGTGTGTTATAGTTTTAAACATTCTTGGACAAAATTCATATTTTATATTTTCAGCATTTTGTCGATGCTCGTCTTGAATTGTTATAATTTTGGCTCTACTCAAGCAATGTTGTTATTGGTTTATCATGCAAATTTTTAATTCAATTATTAAAACTTTCAGCAATGTTAGATGTATTAATATCTAATCTTGAACATTGTGCATAAGTTGTTATCCGATGGAAAAAAAATATAATTTTCATCGTTTGAACCAATAATCCAATTGAAAAGACTTATGTTTTTTGATTTAATTCTTTCAAACCAATCATTAGCATTCATCTCATTATAATACCGAGCAAGATTATCTAACCACACTTGATATTATAGTATGCTACTACATTGACTTCTCAAATCTTGTTTAATATGTTGGATACAAAAAATATGAAAAGTTTAAAAAAGTTTCACGTATTCCACGAGTTAATCTTTTTTGCTAATGTGATATAAATAAAATAATATCACACCGATCAAAAAACTTTCAAAATAAAAATTTTAATTGTTTAAAAACTATGTTCATGAATCAGTATTTTTATTTTTAGCAACACAATAAGCAATAAGATATAATTTATAGTTAGGGTCGTGAGCACAAGCAAAAAATAAATTACGTTGATATCTATATGTAAGAAAAATTGTATCAATGTTATGACAGGTAAATAACCACTTAAAAAACTATTCAGACATGTCTTGAAACAAATAAATATTCATTAAAAAAATTACTTTCTACCATATTTAAAAAGCATATGCTTCCTGGATTTTTTTTCATAATTATAAAATTATATTTTCAAGACTACCATATGCATCAACATAACTACCATTAATTTCAGATAATATAATTTTCTGGCACTTTTTCGAATGTAGAAAATTATGCAATTTTTCGAATGTAGGAAATCTAGAAAATTACAGTTTTTAGAAAAATCTAGGTTATTCTTTAAAAACATATTAGGTTTTAACAATTCTAGGTTATCACTAGGTTATAAGTTAAAACTATCAGATCAAGTCTAAGGTCACGAACCAACAAGCACGAACTAAAGCAATACTAGAAACGGATAACTATAAAAACTTACTCGCATTAGTTACTCCAAGAGTCTGAGCGTCCTCCAAAGTCATCGCGAAAGCTTGTCCACGTCCTTGAGGTGGTGCCCTCTGCTGTTGCTGGGCCTGCTGGAAGGGTGCTGTTTGAAGTGCCAAGGGTGGCCTTGGTTGATACCCTCCTAGCTGGTAGTGCTTGTTGGTTTGCCCTTGGTGCTCCTTCTCTATGCTCAGGGCAGTCTCTCACTGCATGCTGTCTGGATCCGCAACCTAAGCATAGTCAGAATTTACGTCTATACTTCTTCTCAATATGGCCTATCTTGCCGCAGTAGTGACAAGTAGGAAAAGTTAGGGATTTGGATGCAGCTCCCTGTGGTGCTTGATGCAGATGAGGTTTCTTGGCAGCTTCCCCATTCGGTGCTCTGGCTGGTGCTGATGTGGATGGTCGCTTCAGACTGGTCTCTCTTGATGACGCGCTCCATGCGTCGGGCTGCAGCAAGGACGTCCGTGTACGAAGTAGGTGCGATGGATCCAATCATTCTTTGTAGCTCAAAGTTTAGCCCATCAAAGAACTTCTCAGCCTTCTCTTCTTCTGTTGGGATCAATGTTGGGGCGAAGTGACTTAGACGAATAAACTCAGCGTTGTACTCTTTCACCGTCATAGTATCCTGAATGAGACGATTGAACTTGTCCCGCAGTTCTGATCGAGTGATAGATGGAATGTACATCTCTTGAAAGAGTCTGGAGAACTCCTCCCAAGTGACTCGGTCTGGTCCGAGCTGTCTCTCTTCAGATAGCCACTAGTGATGTGTATTGCCCGTCAATTGCATTCTGACGGCAGTTATCCAACGTTCCCGTGGAAGCTCAGCTGCTTCTAATTGATGTTGAGTATTGGTGAGCCACTCATGAACTTATGTGGGCTCCTCCTTGCCTGAGAAGGTACGGGGCTTCAGCTGGCGAAAATCGGTGATGGAGCCCGTCGTTGGCCGTCGAGCTGGTAGGTTGGCCTGCTCCAATGCATTTACTAGGCTGTTCCTCAAGTAATCAGCCTTGCGATGCTGGACCTCGTGTTGGACTTGTTGCTGGGCTTGCATCATTCGGTAGATCATTTGGAATATTTGTTGCCCGTCAATTGGCTGCCCTTGTGGGA
This sequence comes from Iris macrosiphon, assembly GCA_036927795.1. Classification (NCBI taxonomy): domain Eukaryota; kingdom Viridiplantae; phylum Streptophyta; class Magnoliopsida; order Asparagales; family Iridaceae; genus Iris; species Iris macrosiphon. The sequence continues at coordinate 134,909,334 of JAYESA010000015.1, read as the reverse complement.
ATACAGGCATCGGTGGAACGAACTGCGGAGGCGGCGAAATGTCATCACGCTGGAACCTGGAAGTATGCTGGCCCGCTTGATTGCTTTGAGCTGACTGTCCTCGGTCTTCGGGTGTTACTCCTTCATCATAGGTAACCACTACATCGTGCGGTGTACCTAAAGGGTTCTCGTCGCTGGTTCTCGGATCCATTGCTCTGCATCAAAATAAACTATAAGAGGCGCACAGGAATCAAGGCAAGATGCAAGTCAAAAATTAATTCGAATACGATATAGATATCAAGAACCATTCAAGCAAGTGGATGAGATCCTAAAAACTTATCCTATTCTTATTGCAAGCATGTTCGGTCCCTAAGTTGAAACCGAACAATTTAGTCGTTGACCTGCATGGGCCACCACAAAAACCATGTCACGCCCCAGTCCCAAAATATCGAGGAACTGGACACGTGGCAATGGCCAGCAGCACGCACCGATGAACAAACCCAATTTAATGGATCCATCGGGGCATACTTAAGCTGTATTACAATGATCAGGATTTACTAATCTCATCCACAGAATAAACACAACAATATCAAAAAATATTAAACAATATCTAGTCACAAGTAAATAAAATCGGAGAACAACCCGATATTAAGTCTGTTACAAATGTTCATTTAAACCCTAATAAAAGAGTTTATTTGCCAATAAAAACTGAGCATAGAGAAGCAGTTGTTGTAAGCCCCCTGATTTCCAGTAATTATTAATTTGGTTTTTTCACAATTTTTCATAATTTTTAGGGATTTTTCTGTAATTAAAACCTAGACTTTTGGTAATTAAATAATTTTTAATTACTGTTAATTAATATTAAAATATTATAAAAATAATATTTTATGGTGTAAAATGAAAAATCGGATATAGGATAATTTTCTGTGAATCTATTGGACTCCGGAAGCATTTTTAAAGTCCTGAAAACCGATGTAGAATTAAACCGAATTAAACCCGTGCCAAACGCCCAACATCTCCATGAGAGCCGAAGCCAAGCCCAAGGAGCGTTGACCCAGCCCAAATCCTAGGTCAAACTCTAGTCCAATTTTTGTATGTATAAATACATAATTTCCTAGTTTTTCTCCACAAACAAAAAGAAAAAGAAAATTTACTAAAAATCCCTAATCCCTAATCCCTAAACCTAACCTTAACCGAGCGCCGCCACCCTTTCCCTGACCCCTCCGGCGAGACTCCAGCGCCGCCCCTAGCCCAGCCGCCCGTCCTCAGCCGCCTACCTCCCTCCGCCATCATCCCCGGGCAGCACCTCCAGCATCTCCTCCTCCTGCTCTCCTCGCCACCTCGCCGTCTCACCACCACCCGACCCTCGTCGACCCCCTCAGCCCCGCGCCCCCTCCGTCGTCTTCTCCGGCACTCCCTCGACCCTGCCGTCCCCAACGAGACCGGCCTACGCCCTCGGCCAGCCTCCCTCTCCTCCCCTCCTCCTCTCCTCCAGCTCCGTCCCCGCCGACTCGAGCCCGCAGCTCCTCTGCCAAAGCCTCCGCCCCGCAGCCGGTCAGCAGCTCATCGAACCCTCCTTCGCCGACCTCGCCGGAGACCCGCAGCAGCAGCCCCAGCCGAAGTCTCCCCGCCTTCGACCGCCGCAGCCCCTGAACTGAAACCCTAGTTCAGACACAGGACACAGTGTCTCGTGTTGACACGCGAGGACACGAAAAACCTAGTTTACGGAGCCCTATTCAGGTATTCTTTTCTCTCTCTTCGTAGCTCTATTTCTCATTCTGTCAGTTGTGACGCGTAGACTGCATGACCCTCTCGATGCTCGTACAAACCGCTCGGTGCATCACGTCCTGTGGCGATCGCGAACCGCGATCCAAAAACAGAAAAACCAACGCCTTGTTTCACCCCGGAACTGAGTGCGTCCCGCCAAACGGGACGACTTGGTCGCGTGCGGTCTTCACCGAAATGTGCGCGCCGTTGATACGGACGTGTGGGATTTCGCAGAAGTTGATTCGGATGTGCGTGCACACCGGAATCAACGCGTATCCGCCGACACCGCCCCGTATCCGTCGGTTCTGGAATACGCTGTAACTTTGTGTACACACGTCAGATCGAGACGAAACTTGTGCCATCAGACTCGTAGCAATACGATGGTCCTGTGACCCAAGTTTGGTTCAATTCTGAGAACGTTGACAAAATCGTGTATCGTGGGCCCTACAGGCTCCACTTGACGGGCGATTTTGTGATCGGCTCATCGGAATCCAATTCTGGAAGTTCCATTGGGTTCGTATCATCGTTCCTGACTTGTTGACACTAAGTTTGACAGATTTGGAGACCTTTGATCCTGACATATTTTTCGGTGCAAAGCGGCCCACATGTGGACCCCGCCTTGACCTGAAAATATCATTTTTGCCCCTGTGTCCAAATTGGACTCAAGGACAGGCTTTTCTAGCTATTTGATATTTTCTGAATCTAATGGTAATATTTATTTTAGCAACCGGAGTAGTACCTGCAGATCACACTGAGACCAGAGCTATAGTTGGAGCCAGAACCCCAAGCAAGTGTACCTTGCCAAACTATGCAGTATTGTTACATATTTTTCTTGCTTTATTATATTGTTGTGCATGCTTGACCTAGGACCGTGTGACTTACTCAGCGTCCGATTATTAGTCGGGTGCCAACACCGTACGCGGTGTTGTGTATTGTCATCTAGACATGGATACCGAGACCCTATATTTCTCGTACTTGTCTTATCAAGTACACTATAACCCAGGATACTTGACACTATTCATGAGACAGGATCTTCCTGAGATATTCATGGTGATTCTGTATAGGATACATGACTTGACCGAGATATTATATTCCTAGACATTATATGACTTGTTGGATTAGATATGATTGTGCGTGACATGGACATGATGCATCGTGGACATGAGACGTGTGATTACATTGGGTAGGAAGAGACACACAGGCTACAGGCTGATCATATATATATAAACCCCTATTATTGTGAGGCACAAGACTCTCGAGCAGAGCTTGGCCCATAATGTGTTATTACTACTACCGGCTCCCCGACACAGAGCTTGTGGCGGCTCAGCCTGAGTACTAGTGATGCTCATACTTGTATTTCACATAGATGGTTACATACTTACCCTAATTATTTCATTATTTGCTGCACTGCATTTACTTTGGCTTATATTATCTGTACCTTGATATGTCCCCTGAGGACCTGGATCCGGATTATGTCCCCAGGATTTACAGACGAGACCTATCCCGAGGTATACGGGACCGCAGCAGGAGCTGATACAGGAGCTGTACCGACATTCGAGGACGAGATCATACCAGAGGACTTCTCCTGAGTATTGGCTTTATATACTCATTTATTTCTATTTCCAGTTCCTTTATTTTCCAGTCTATTGTATTGATGTATCAGACTTATTCTCGGATTGTTCTCCGAGACACTTTTATTGAGATTTGTTAGTTATTTCTATTTGCATTATTCTGGCAATTGATCTATGATTATCTGTTGTGGATGAGATTAGCATAGACTGTGACTTGTATCATTGGACCTACTTATTGCTATATTACAGCTTAAGCGTGCCCCGATGGATCCATTAAATTGGGTTTGTCCATCAGTGTGTGTTGCTGGCCATTATCACGCGTCCGGTCCCACGGTATTTTGGGACTGGGGCGTGACATGGTTTTTGTGGTGGCCCATGCAGGTCAACGACTAAATTGTTCGGTTTAAACTTAGGGACCGAGCAAGCCTGCAATAAGAATAGGATAAGTTTTTAGGATCTCATCCACTTGCTTGAAACGTTCTTGATATCTATATCGGATTCGAATTAATTTTTTGACTCGTATCCTGCCTTGATTCCTGAGCGCCTCTTATAGTTTATTTTTGGTTACAGAGAAATGAATCCATAAGTCGGCGAAAAGACTCATCCAGGAATACCACAAGGTGTTGTGGTTACCCACGAAGATGAAGTGACACCAGTTGGTGCAGGTCAATCATCACAACAACGTAGTCTAGCAAGTCAGCATACCTCGAAAATCCAGGAAGATGATGTTCCATCATCGACGCAGTTTACTCCACCGATGCCTACCGTTCCACAAGGGCAGGCTATGGACGAACAACAAATATTTCGAATGTTCTACGCGATGATGCAAGCCCATCAGAAGGTTCAGGAAGTAGCTCAGCAGATCCAAGCGGAGAAGTTCATCGACAGATTTAGCTCAGAGTTACGGAAGTTAATCAGCTCCGCTGCAACTACCTTAGACGAGGATGTTCTTACTGCAGCAAGACCCATGGAGTGCAACACAAGGATAGGGTCCAGCCAGAAGCGGCCGTATACATCAGCACCAGCCGGAGCACCACAGGAAGAAATTACAAGGAAGTCTCACATGCACCAGCCACCAGAAGCACCACCGCAAGTACTGCCTACCTGTCAGCATTGTCACAAGAGAGGCCACATTGAGAAGGAGTACAGACGCAAGTTAGGATTATGCTCGATTTGTGGAACCAATCAACACTTAGCCAAGGATTGTCCTCAGCATCAAGAGAAAGCATTGATGATTCAACAACCAGCCATATCAGCACCAGTCAGAGCACCACAGGAAGAAGTTGCAAAGAAGTCTCACATGCACCAGCCACCAGAAGCATCTTCGCAAGTACTACCTGTCTGTCCATATTGTCGCAGGCGAGGCCATATAGAGAACGAGTGCAGACGCAAAAGAAAACTATGTTTAGCTTGCGGATCCAGTCGGCATTTATTAAAGGAATGCCCTGAACGTCGAGAAAGAGCGTTACCAGCACCAAGGCCAGCCTCTCCAATATTGGAAGCACCGCAAACGAGAGTTGAAGGAGTCAGACCACCAGCCCCAGGAGGAAATCAGCCGAGGCCACCCTTGGCACCACAAACAATACTCTTCCAACAGGCTCAACAACAGTAGAGGAATCAACTGCAAGAACGGGAACAAGCTCCAGTGATGACTTTGGAAGACGCACAGACCCATGGAGTAGCTAATACACGTAATTTTTCGTAGTTATCTGTTTATAGATTTGTTTTATCTTGTGCCTATTGGTTCGTGACCTCAGCCTTAATCTATATAATTTTGAACTTGCTTATAATTGATAACCGTAGAGATTGTAGAGTCTTTTGTTAATTGTTTATTTTGTTTTGTCTTTGTGAACTTGAATTAATTTGTACCTCCTTCCATCATCATCTAGCGTACTTATATTTGTACTACCTTGACTTATGATGCTGCTACAGCCTAGTTTTGCAAGCTCATTTTTTATCAAGCTTGTTCATGACATATGTATTATTGGGTCGACACACTGATACAATTGTCTATTCAGAATCAGTGTACTACGGTCTGATCAACCTTAGTGCATTTTGGTTCGCTCTTCGCACGACTACTTTATGTGGATTGAGTTATATAGTTGACTAGTATACTTTCTCTCTAGATATGTCTGAGCATATCGTATCGGTTACATAACTGTACTAATACAAGCATGCGAACAAAGGATTACCAGAATAGGATTTCAATCCACAATTGTCTTGACAAATCCTATTTAAATTCGTTAAACGCCTTGATCCTGATACTTCTATTCTATTACCTCACCCTTGAACTCTTTATTATTGATCTTCATCTTCCCTTATTTCGGAAAGACGAAACCTCGTGCTTGGTATAATCTTGATATATAGACAGTACTAGATATACCCCACAGGCCGGTCGCATTGTTGATGACCCTTTTATATGATTAAGGGAATATCATAGGTGATATGTTTGGTGTTAAAGACTTGAGGATTCAATAACATGATTAAATAAGTTGGGGCATAGCTTTATTAGATGTATAGCCTTAGATGATAGATGGGTAAATTCTAAGTTGGGTAGAGACCGCAATGTTCACTTGAGAGGAATCCTTTAGACTGTAATCAAGTGAGATTGGATAGAGAGAACCCTACCATATTTTAATTTCGAGGACAAAATTTTTATAAGTTGGGTAGATTATAAGCCTCCTGATTTCCAGTAATTATTAATTTAGTTTTTTCACAATTTTTCGTAATTTTCTGGGATTTTTCTGTAATTAAAACCTAGGCTTTTGGTAATTAAATGATTTTTAATTACTATTAATTAATATTAAAATATTATAAAAATAATATTTTATGGTGTAAAATGGAAAACCGGACATAGGGTAATTTTCTGTGAATTTATTGGAGTCCGGAAGCATTTTTAAAGCCCTGAAAACCGATGTAGAATTAAACCGAATTAAACTCATGCCAAACGCCCAACATCCCCATGAGAGCCGAAGCCAAGCCCAAGGAGCGTTGACCCAGCCCAAATCCTAGGTCAAACCCTAGTACAATTTCTGTATGTATAAATACATAATTTCCTAATTTTTTTCCACAAACAAAAAGAAAAAGAAAATTTACTAAAAATCCCTAATCCCTAATCCCTAAACCTAACCCTAACCGAGCGCCGCCACCCTTTCCCTGACCCCTCCGGCGAGACTCCGGCGCCGCCCCTAGCCCAGCCGCCCATCCTCAGCCTCCTACCTCCCTCCTCCTTCCTCCGCCATCATCCCCGAGCAGCACCTCCAGCATCTCCTCCTCCTGCTCTCCTCGCCACCTCGCCATCTCACCACCACCCGACCCTCGTCGACCCCCTCAGCCCCGCGCCCCCTCCGTCGTCTTCTCCGGCACTCCCTCGACCCTGTCGTCCCCAACGAGACCGGCCTTCGCCCTCGGCCAGCCTCCCTCTCCTCCTCTCCTCCAGCTCCGTCTCCGTCCCCGCCGACCCGAGCCCGCAGCTCCTCCGCCAAAGCCTCCGCCCCGCAGCCGGTCAACAGCTCATCGAACCCTCCTCCGCCTCGATGTCTCCTCGAGCCAGTGCCCCTCCTCAGCTCCGCCGACCTCGCCGGAGACCCGCAGCAGCAGCCCCAACCGAAGTCTCCCCGCCTTCGGCCGTCGCAGCCCCTGAACTGAAACCCTAGTTCAGACACAGGACACAATGTCTCGTGTCGACACGTGAGGACACGAGAAACCTAGTTTACGGAGCCCTGTTCAGGTATTCTTTTCTCTCTCCTCGTAGCTCTGTTTCTCGTTCCGTCAGTTGTGACGCATAGACTGCATGACCCTCTCGATGCCCGTGTAAACCGCTCGGTGCATCGCGTTCTGTGGCGATCGCGAACCGCGATCCAAAAACAGGAAAACTAACGCCCTGTTTCACCCCGGAACTGAGTGCGCCCCGCCAAACGGGACGACTTGGTCGCGTGCGATCTTCACCGAAATGTGCACACCGTTGATACGGACGTGTGGGATTTCGCAGAAGTTGATTCGGATGTGCATGCACACCGGAATCAACGCGTATCCGCCGACATCGCCCCGTATCCGTCGATTATGAAACATGTTATAACTTTGTGTATATACGTCGGATCGAGACAAAACTTGTGCCATCAGACTCATAGCAATACGCTGGTCCTGTGACCCAAGTTTGGTTCAATTCTGAGAACGTTGACAAAATCGTGTATCGTGGGCCCCATAGGCTCCACTTGACGGGCGATTTTGTGATCGGCTCATCGAAATCCAATTCTGGAAGTTTCGTTGGGTTCGTATCATCGTTCCTGACTTGTTGACACTAAGTTTGACAAATTTGGAGACCTTTGACCCTGACACATTTTTTGGTGCAAAGCGGCCCACATGTGGACCCCGCCTTGACCTGAAAATGTCATTTTTGCCCCTGTGTCCAAATTAAACTCAAGGACAGGCATTTCTAGCTATTTGATATTTTCTGAATCTAATGGTAATGTTTATTTCAGCAACCGAAGTAGTACCTGCAGATCACACTGAGACCAGAGCTACAGTTGAAGCCAGAACCCCAGGCAAGTGTACCTTGCCAAACTATGCAGTATTGTTACATATTTTTCTTGCTTCATTATATTGATGTGCATGCTTGACCTAGGACCGTGTTACTTACTCAGCGTTCGATTATTAGTCGGGTGCCAACACCGTACGCGGTGTTGTGTATTGTCATCTAGACATGGATACCGAGACCCTATATTTCTCGTACTTGTCTTATCAAGTACACTATAACCCAGGACACTTGACACTATTCATGAGACAGGATCTTCCTGAGATATTCATGGTGATTCTGTATAGGATACATGACTTGACCGAGATATTATATTCCTAGACATTATATGACTTGTTGCATTAGATATGATTGTGTTTGACATGGACATGATGCATCGTGGACATGAGACGTGTGATTACATTGGGTGGGGAGAGACACACAGGCTACAGGCTGATCATATATATATAAACCCCTATTATTGTGAGGCACAAGACTCTAGAGCAGAGCTTGGTCCATTACGTGTTATTACTGCTATCGGCTCCCCGACACAGAGCTTGTAGCGGCTCAGCCTGAGTACTAGTGATGCTCTCACTTGCATTTCACATAGATGGTTACATACTTATCCTATTTATTTTATTATTTGCTGCACTGCATTTACTTTGGCTTGTATTATCTGTACCTTGCTATGTCCCCTGAGGACCTGGATCCGGATTATGTCCCCAGGATTTACAGACGAGATCTATCCCGAGGTATACGGGACCGCAGCAGGAGCTGATACAGGAGTTGTACCGACATTCGAGGACGAGATCATACCAGAGGACTTCTCCTGAGTATTGGCTTTATATACTCATTTATTTCTATTTCCAGTTCCTTTATTTTCCAGTCTATTGCATTGATATATCAGACTTGTTCACGGATTGTTCTCCGAGACACTTTTATTGAGATTTGCTAGTTATTTCTATTTGCATTATTCTGGCAATTGATCTGTGATTATCTGTTGTGGATGAGATTAGCATAGACTGTGACTTGTATCATTGGACCTACTTATTATTATATTATAGCTTAAGCGTGCCCTGATGGATCCATTAAATTGGGTTTGTCCATCGGTGTGTGCTGCTGGCCATTATCACGCGTCCGATCCCACGGTATTTTGGAACTGGGGCGTGACAGTTGTTCAGAAAAAATCCTCAGCGATCACCTCGTCCTCAGGGTCTGGTACTGCTCCGAGAAGTGCTCCTGCTCCGTACACCTCAGGATAGATCTCGTCTGCTAATCCTGGGGATATAATCCGGATCCAGGTCCTCAAGGGATATAGCAAGGTACAGATAATACAAGCCAAAATAAATGCAGTGTAGAAATAAAAGAAATAATAGGGTAAATAAATAAACCAGCTAAGTGATATGCAAGTGAGAGTTTTAGTCATACTCGGGCTGAGACTACTACAGGATCAGTATCGGAGAAACCCATAGTAGTATTTTCTCGAAGGGCCAGTACGGTACCGAAGCTCTGTGTCAGAGTCTAAGGCACATCCATTAAAGTATTATATATATATTCAGCCTTTTGTATGGTAAATCTCTCTCCACCCAATGTAATCTCACATCACAGTTTCATAATGTCTCATGATCAGTGTCACGCAAGATCAAACTAATGCAATAAGTCATATATTAAGATCTAAGAAAATAATGTCCATGTCATGAAATATGTATCCTATACAGAACCACCTTGAATATTTCAGGAAGATTCTGTCTCATGATTCGTGTCAGGTGTCCTGGGTATAATGTACTTGATATGGCAAGTGCGAGAATGTAAATGTCACGATATCCATCTCTAGTTGACCTTACACAACCCCGCGTACGGTGTTGGCACCCGACTATTAATCGGACGCTAAGTAAGTCACACGGTCCTAGGTTTAAGCATGTATAATAGATAAATAAGACAAGGAAAATATGTAACAAAAACTGCAAGATTTGGCAAGGTACACTTGCTTGGGGTTCCGGCTCCAATTGTAGCTCTGGCAACAGCGGGATTTGTAGGCAGTTCTCCGGTTACTGAAATAGACATCACCATCAGATCCAGAAAATATCAATCAGCTAGAAACGCCTGTCCTTGAGTCCAATTTGGACACAAGGGCAAAAATGATATTTTCAAGTCAAAGCGAGGTCCATAAGTGGGCCGCTTTGCACCAAAAAATGTGTCAGAACCAAAGGTCTCCAAATCTGTCAAACTTAGTGTCAACAAGTCAGGAACGATGATACGAACCCAACAAAACTTCCAGAATTGGATTCCGATGAGCCGATCATAAAATCGTCCGTCAAGTGGAGCCTATGGGGCCTACAATACGCGATTTTGTCAACGTTCTCAGAATTGAACCAAACTTGGGTCACAGGACCAGCGTATTGCTACGAGTCCGATGGCACAAGTTTCGTTTCGATCCGACGTGTGTATAAGAAGTTACAGCGAGATTCAGAAAGGACGGATACGGGGCGTTGTCGGCGGATACGCGTTGATTTCGGTGTGCACGCATATCCAAATCAACTTCTGCGAAATCCCACACGTCCGTATCAACGGCGCGCACATTTCGGTGAAGACTGCACCCGACCAACTCGTCCCGTTTGGCGGGGCGTACTCAGTTCTGGGGTGAAACAGGGCATTAGTTTTTCCTGTTTTTGGATCGCGGTTCGCGATCGCCACAGGACGCGACGCACCGAACGGGTTGCACGGACATCGAGAGGGTTACACAGTCTATGCGACATAACTGACGGTACAGAAAGCGGGGCAGCGAGGAGAGAGATCGGGTTACCTGAACCGGGCTCCGTGAAACCGAGTTGCGCGTGTCCGCGTGTTGATTCGACACCGTTTTCGTGTCCTGGACGTGTCCGGGTTCTGCGTCCAGGGATTCGCCGGGCTCGGGCGGCTGGCCGAGGTACTGGTCGGAGTCGGCCGGCTCGGTGCGGCAGCGGCGAGGTCAGGCGGCTCAGGTGGCCGGAGGAAGGCTGCCCGGTTGCGGGGTGTGCTCGAGGCGTAGGTCGGGGAGGTTCTGGAGGAGCTGGAGGTGGGTAGGCGGCTGGGCGAGGGCTGGAGCTGGTCGGAGTCGGGCTCTGCGGGGCTGGGCGGAGGGCTGTGGGGTCTAGTCGAGGCCGGCGAGGGGCTGAGGAGGGCGGCCTGGCAGCGGGTGGTCGAGGGGGATCAAGGGGCGGCCGGCTGTGGGTCTGAGGGGGTTTAAATAGGGTAGCGGGAGGAGGTCAGCCGCCGGGGGTTGAGGAAGAGGAAGGGGAGGCGGCCGGCGTTGGCGGGAGATGAAGGGGAATGGTCGCCGGCGGCGAAAACGGTCGCCGGAAGGAGAGGGGTCGGGAAGATGAAGAATTTGGGGGTTAGGTTTCCGACGGGTCGGGTCGGGTCTAAGCGGGTCGGGTCGAACCCGGATCCGACCCGCTAAGGTTTGGTCCAGTTTACTGGATCGGGTCCGGTTCGGGTCAGTTTGGTTTGTTTTAATTTGGTTCAAGTGAACCGGGTTCAGGTTTAAATAGGTTTAATTAAACAATAGTTTTTAGGGCTTTAAAAATACTTCCGGGGTCCAATAAATTCCCGAAAAATTTTCCTATGTCTAATTTTTCATTTTACACCAGAAAAAATTATTTCTATAGTATTTTAATATTATTTAACATAATTTAAAAATCATTTAAAATTAAAATACCTTAGTTTTAAATAGATAAAATTTCAGAAAAATCTAAAAAATTGTGAAAAATTCCAAATTAAAAATTCTTGAAAAATCAGGGGGTTTACACTAATCCTTATAGTAGTAGTAGCTTGTGGATGAGTTACTCCTGTTAATCCACCTCAACATGAATGTCGAGATTCTAATATACGAATCTCAAATATTTTGTCGTCACCAATTGCTCTAGTATATACTCTCCAACAACATTTTGAAGAGTCACAAGTATATACAAATATTCGAAAATTGTTCGCTTTAGCTGAATAACTAAAATTATAAAAACTACTATATCACTAATAAAATTCCTTAATTCAAAAAGAGAAACAAAAGTTTTTAAACAAATAATTCGAGAGTGCTAATATATAAATTATCATCATTATTATCTAAATAATAATCTAAATCTTCAACTAAATCATCACTATATTTATCATCAACGTTCTCTTCAGCTAAATCAATTTGGTTTGAAGAAATATGACCAACATTAAAATTTTGGTTATTATAATAAGATTGACTACTTGAAATGATATTTGTGTCAATATTTGAAAAAGGTGAATTAATATAAATCTTTATTCATGATACACTTAAATTACTTTGAACAATAAAATTTCATGCTTCTTCACTATCTATTATTAAAAAAGTATCAGTAAAAGTCTACTTTACTATGAATTCATATCTAATAGAAAAATTCGCTAATAATATTCCATAAATTATATAATGTGGTATTCTAATACGCAAAAAAAAATTGAGTTGTACCTCCTTCGTAAAATAATCCATTTAGTGTACCCTTATGGTAGCAAGTTATTGTTAGCATTTGATCAATGGCTAAGAGCTTGGCGTATTAGAACAAACAGCTTCCTGGCTAAGAGATTCTGGAAACAAAGAGCTTCTAGTTAAGAGATTCTGGAAACAAAGAGCTTCTAGTTAAGAGATTCTGGAAACAAAGAACTTCTGTGGCTAAGAGCTTCTCTGAAAACAAAGAGCTTATATTGTATAGAGGAGTGAATAATAGCTTCTAGAAAAGTGTAGAGGAGTGAGAGGATTTGTTGAATGGGAAGGTGGAAAGATGAATTGAGGTGATTATATAGAGATTGTTGTGACTGTAGTAAAAATATAGACGTGGTAAATATATTCCTTATCAATATAGTCGTTGGCTCTTCTTCTTTATTTTTCAAACTGTCAAGAAAACGTCCTTTTGAGAAAATGTCCTTCTTAAGAACGTTTTAGTTGTTGGGGATGAAAAAATAGAAAGAAAAAACAAAATTAAACAAAGAAAACGTCCCTCTGTCCTAACAATAATTCAATGGAAATGTCCTTCCGAAGGACGTTTTAATTACATTTTATTACTTTCGAATTAGCAAAAGGACGAATAAATTAATGGAGACAATTTTTTTTTTACATATTAAACGTCCTTCAGAAGAGCATATTTTTATCAATTTAAATAAAATGTCCTTCTGAAAAGCGTTTTAGTGCGCTTATCATTTATTTTGCAAAATATGTGCCCTAACACTAATATCAAAGAAATTCAATGTTGTGTACGAAAATTTATATATATATATATATATATATATATATATATATATATATGCTTGTGATTTAGAACATTTTATTAGGTAAAAGTGGATTACTGTGGGATTATCGATCCTTGTAATGGTAACGAACTGTCTTGATCATTGAGGTCTTCACTATTGTTCAGTAGAAAAGTTTTATTGATATTTATTTTTATTTTATAGAAATCAAATCTTTGCTTGCAGTTTTTGCTATTATTGTTTGGAAAATGATTATCGGCCCGAAAACTAAACCGCGAGTTATGTCGACGGAGCCACACGGCAGTCTCTGATTGGTCCGGACTGATCTTCAAAAAACTTAGTCTCCCGCTAGTTTGGTAATCCGAATCAGACCAATGGGAGACAGACACGTTGTCTGCAGTCTGGCCCACCGTTCTGTGTAGCAGTATTGTTAATTATAGCTAGAATCTTCTACAGTATCTTGGTTAAATCTTGTCGGTTTTTTGTGGAAAGGTATCCTTCCGATTATCATAACTTCATCTTGAAGTAGGGGACATGAGATTTTGAGCAATGAAAAAATTCATTGCCATTTAATTTGCTAATTAGTTCTCTGTTGTGGCACAGGTGGATACAATGACTGCTGATTTAAGTGTCAGTCATCTATTATATTTAGATGCAGAAGAACCAAAAGGACATCAAACTTTTTATAAATTCACCCTGTTACAGCAGGTATTGCCTCCATATCTTGAGGTAATCAAATTTTGCTTGGGTTTCCTTTGGTTGATGGTTTCTCTCTCTCTCTCTTTCCAGAAATTTTTCAATAGAGTATCAAAGTTCTAATAAGTTTGCGAAAGAATAACAAAAAAATTGGTATATTTATAAGGAGAGAATAGAAATTAGTTCTCGCAAAATTTAAACATAATATAAAATCGAAAACCTTCTTAGTAAGGACTAAGGACATTTTCAATTTTATTTAATTTTTTTTTATTTCATCTGAAAGAAAATTAAAGAATAAAAATAAAATTATTCTGTCCAAAATTCTCTTCTAATAAGAACATTTTTAACTTTTTTTTATTCGCTGGAGATTATAAAAAATGAGGATGCCCAAACTAGGGGCATTTTCAAATTTTTGTAATTATAATTTTTTAAAAATAATGAAATAAATCAAACTTTGAGGGACCTATATGCAAAGAGCGGCTGCAATTTGGAGGAATTTGTATGCAAAAAATAATGTTACAAATGATACAAATAAAAAAAGAGGGACCCATATACAAAAAACATGTTTGGAGGAATCTATTTACAAATAAGCAAGGGATAGTTCATTTTTTTCCTTTACTTTTTTTTTATATATTCCGTTGGAAAATAAAAAAATAAAAACGTCCATAACAAAAACATTTTGAACACCTTTTTTTCTTTTTTTTTAAATCTTCGACCGGCAAAAAAATTTAAAAACATCTTTAATAAAGAAGTTTTTAATTTTATATTATTTTATAATTGGGAGAGAACTAAACGTTCTTAGCAAAGATATTTCTCTTCTCTCCTTACAATTTCAGTAAACTTTTTTTTTTCTAATTTACTTAAACTTTGATTCTCTATACAAAAATATATGTTGACTTTTCTGATTGACAATTTGTAACTCTTAACCACCACTATCAAGTCACGTTAAGTTCGCAGAAAAAAAAATAATAAAATTAATTTTTTGTTCTTTTCTTTTTCATATATTTGCTTCACTAGACTGCTTGATTATGCATCACAGAGGATATCATTGAAGGAACTAGAATAATATTTATTTTATTAAGTTGGTTTCCTGTAATAGTTAGATCCACTTGTTTGGAGAATATTTCAACACAAATGCATGTCCACAGTTTGTTAAGTATAGTTGGACTACAAAAATACCAATTGATAGCTTGATATTAATTTATTGGTTGGAAAAAAGAGAGCATACTTTTATGGCTACTTATAACTATTTCAAACCTGTCGTTTATGTATCCCAAAAAAGGCTTAATTGTACTTAAATACTCTCAACCTTCCAGTTTTTGCACTTTAATATCCGCATATTCGTTTTTTATTGGCAAGTTGTTGTCATAAACTTTTTTTTTTCATTCACTTTAATACCCTATCACATTAGTAAAAGAT